>CAWUFW010016053.1:0-328753 GCA_963921515.1 Calotriton arnoldi
TCAGGGTTTTGGGCAGAGCAGTGGTGTTCGGGCAGTGTAGGGGGTCATGCTGGGGGTAGTGTTTCAGGGTTTAGGGCAGTGCAGTGGTGTTTGGGCAGTGTAGGGGGTCGTGCTGGGGGTGGTGTTTCAGGGTTTAGGTCAGTGGTGTTCGGGCAGTGTAGGGGGTCTTGCTGGGGGTGATGTTTCAGGGTTTAGGGCAGTGCAGTGGTGTTCCGGCAGTGTAGGGGGTCTTGCTGGGGGTAGTGTTTCAGGGTTTAGGGCAGTGTAGTGGTGTACGGGCAGTGTAGGGGGTCATGCTGGGGTGGTGTTTCAGGGTTTAGGTCAGTGCAGTGGTGTTCGGGCAGTGTAGGGGGTCGTGAAGGGGTGGTGTTTCAGGGTTTAGGGCAGTGCAGTGGTGTTCGGGCAGTGTAGGGGGTCATGCTAGGGTGGTGTTTCAGGGTTTAGGGCAGTGCAGTGGTGTTCGGGCAGTGTAGGGGGTCATGCAGGGGCTGGTGTTTCAGGGTTTAGGGCAGTGCAGTGGTGTTCGGGCAGTGTAGGGGGTCATGCTGGGGGTAGTGTTTTAGGGTTTAGGGTAGTGCAGTGGTGCTTGTGTAGTGTAGGGGGTCGTGCTGGGGGTAGTGTTTTAGGGTTTAGGGTAGTGCAGTGGTGTTTGTGTAGTGTAGTGGGTCATGTTTTAGGGTAGTGCAGTGGTGTTTGGGTAGTGTAGGGGGTCGTGCTGGTGGTAGTGTTTTAGGATTTAGGTTAGTGCAGTGGTGTTTGGGTAGTGTAGGGGGTCGTGCTGGGGGTTGTGTTTTAGGGTTTTAGGGTTTAGGGTAGTGCAGTGGTGTTTGGGTAGTGTAGGGGATACTGCTGGGGGTAGTGTTTTAGGGTTTAGGGTAGTGCAATGGTGTTTGGGTAGTGTAGGGGTACTGCTGGGGGTAGTGTTTTAGGGTTTAGGGTAGTGCAGTGGTGTTTGGGTAGCGTAGGGGGTACTGCTGGGGGTAGTGTTTTATGGTTTAGGGTAGTGCAGTGGTGTTTGGGTAGTGTAGGGGTTCGTGCTGGGGTAGTTTTTTAGGGTTTAGGGTAGTGCAGTGGTGTTTGTGTAGTGTAGGAGGTCGTGTTTTAGGGTTTAGGGTAGTGCAGTGGTCTTTGGGTAGTGTAGGGAGTCGTGCAGGGGGTATTGTTTTAGAGTTTAGGGTAGTGCAGTGGTCTTTGGGTAGTGTAGGGGGTTGTGCGGGGGTAGTGTTTTAGGGATTAGGGTAGTGCATTGGTATTTGGGTAGTGTAGGGGTCATGCGGGGGTAGTGTTTTAGGGTTTAGGGCAGTGCAGTGGTGTTTAGGTAGTGTAGGGGGTCGTGCTGGGGGAGTGTTTTAGGGGTTAGGGCAGTGCAGTGGTGTTCGGGTAGTATAGGGGGTCGTGCGGGGGGAGTATTTTAGGGTTTAGGGTAGTGCAGTGGTGTTCGGGTAGTGTAGGGGGTCATGCTGGGGGTAGTGTTCTAGGGTTTAGGGCAGTGCAGTGGTGTTCGGGCAGTGTAGGGGTCGTGCTGGGTGTGGTGTTTGAGGGTTTAGGGCAGTGCAGTGGTGTTCGGACAGTGTAGGGCGTCGTGCTGGGGGTGGTGTTTCAAGGTTTAGGGCAGTGCAGTGGTGTTCGGGCAGTGTAGGGGGTCGTGCAGGGGGTGGTGTTTCAGGGTTTAGGGCAGTGCAGTGGTGTTCGGGCAGTGTAGGGGGTCGTGCAGGGGTGGTGTTTCAGGGTTTAGGGCAGTGGTGTTCGGGCAGTGTAGGGGGTCATGCTGGGGGTGGTGTTTCAGGGTTTGGGGCAGTGCAGTGGTGTTCGAGCAGTAAAGGGGGTCGTGCTGGGGGTGGTGTTTCAGGGTTTAGGGCAGTGCAGTGGTGTTCGGGCAGTGTAGGGGGTCGTGCAGGGGGTGGTGTTTCAGGGTTTAGTGCAGTGGTGTTCGGGCAGTGTAGGGGGTCGTGCTGGGGTGGTGTTTCAGGGTTTAGGGCAGTGCAGTGGTGTTCGGGCAGTGTAGGGTGTCGTGCTGAGGGTTGGTGTTTCAGGGTTTAGGGCAGTGCAGTAGTGTTTGGGCAGTGTAGGGGGTCGTGCTGGGGGAGTGTTTTAGGGTTTAGGGCAGTGCAGTCGTATTCGGGTAGTGTAGGGGGTCGTGCTGGGGGGAGTATTTTAGGGTTTAGGGTAGTGCAGTGGTGTTCGGGTAGTGTAGGGGGTCATGCTGGGGTAGTGTTCTAGGGTTTAGGGCAGTGCAGTGGTGTTCGGGCAGTGTAGGGGGTCGTGCTGGGGGTGGTGTTTTAGGGTTTAGGGCAGAGCAGTGGTGTTCGGGCAGTGTAGGGGGTCGTCTTGGGGGTGGTGTTTCAGGGTTTAGGGCAGTGCAGTGGTGTTCGGGCAGTGTAGGGGGTCGTGCAGGGGGTGGTGTTTCAGGGTTTAGGGCAGTGCAGGGGTGTTCGGGCAGTGTAGGGGGTCGTGCAGGGGTGGTGTTTCAGGGTTTAGGGCAGTGGTGTTCGGGCAGTGTAGGGGGTCATGCTGGGGGTGGTGTTTCAGGGTTTAGGGCAGTGCAGTGGTGTTCGTGCAGTAAAGGGGGTCATGCTGGGGGTGGTGTTTCAGGGTTTAGGGCAGTGTAGTGGTGTTCGGGCAGTGTAGGGGGCGGTGCAGGGGGTGGTGTTTCAGGGTTTAGGGCAGTGCATTGGTGTTCGGGCAGTGTAGGGGGTGGTGCAGGGCGTGGTGTTTCAGGGTTTAGGGCAGTGCAGTGGTGTTCGGGCAGTGTAGGGGGTCATGCAGGGGGTGGTGTTTCAGGGTTTAGGGCAGTGCAGTGGTGTTTCAGGGTTTAGGGCAGTGCAGTGGTGTTCGGGCAGTGTAGGGGGTGGTGCAGAGGGTGGTGTTTCAGGGTTTAGGGCAGTACAGTGGTGTTCGGGCATTGTAGGGGGTGGTGCTGGGGCTGGTGTTTCAGGGTTTAGGGCAGTGCAGTGGTGTTCGGGCAGTGTAGGGGTCGTGCTGGGGCTGGTGTTTCAGGGTTTAGGGCAGTGCAGTGGTGTTCGGGCAGTGTAGGGGGTCGTGCTGGGGCTGGTGTTTCAGGGTTTAGGGCAATGCAGTGGTGTTCGGGCAGTGTAGGGGGTCATTCTGGGGCTGGTGTTTCAGGGTTTAGGGCAGTGCAGTGGTGTTCGGGCAGTGTAGGGGGTGGTGCTGGGGCTGGTGTTTCAGGGTTTAGGGCAGTGCAGTGGTGTTCGGGCAGTGTAGGGGGTCGTGCTGGGGCTGGTGTTTCAGGGTTTAGGGCAGTGCAGTGGTGTTCGGGCAGTGTAGGGGGTCGTGCTGGGGCTGGTGTTTCAGAGTCTAGGGCAATGCAGTGGTGTTCGGGCAGTGTAGGGGTCTTGCTGGGGCTGGTGTTTCAGGGTTTAGGGCAGTGCAGTAGTGTTCGGGCAGTGTAGGGGGTCGTGCTGGGGGTGGTGTTTCAGGGTTTAGGGCAGTGCAGTGGTGTTCGGGCAGTGTAGGGGGTCGTGCTGGGGCCAGTGTTTCAGGGTTTAGGGCAGAGCAATGGTGCTCAGGCAGTGTAGGGGGTTGTGCTGGGGTGATGTTTCAGGGTTTATGGCAGTGCAGTGGTGTTAGGGCAGTGTAGGGGGTCGTGCTGGGGGTGGTGTTTCAGGGTTTAGGGCAGTGCAGTGGTGTTCCGGCAGTGTAGGGGGTCGTGCAGGGGGTGGTGTTTCAGGGTTTAGTGCAGTGGTGTTCGTGCAGTGTAGGGGGTCGTGCTGGGGTGGTGTTTCAGGGTTTAGGGCAGTGCAGTGGTGTTCGGGCAGTGTAGGGTGTCGTGCTGAGGGGTGGTGTTTCAGGGTTTAGGGCAGTGCAGTAGTATTTGGGCAGTGTAGGGGGTCGTGCATAGGGTGGTGTTTCAGGGTTTAGGGCAGTGCAGTGGTGTTCGGCCAGTGTAGGTAGTCTTGCTGGGGGTGGTGTTTCAGGGTTTAGGGCAGTGCAGTAGTTTTCGGGCAGTGTAGGCGGTCGTGCTGGGGCTGGTGTTTCAGGGTTTAGGGCAGTGCAGTGGTGTTTGGGCAGTGTACGGGGTTGTGCTGGGGCTGGTGTTTCAGGGTTTAGGGCAGTGCAGTGGTGTGCGGGCAGTGTATGGGGTTGTGCTGGGGCTGGTGTTTCAGGGTTTAGGGCAGTGCAGTGGTGTTCGGGCAGTGTAGGGGGTTGTGCTGGGGCTGGTGTTTCAGGGTTTAGGGCAGTGCAGTGGTGTGCGGGCAGTGTACGGGGTTGTGCTGGGGCTGGTGTTTCAGGGTTTAGGGCAGTGCAGTGGTGTTCGGGCAGTGTAGGGGGTCATGCTGGGGGTGGTGTTTCAGGGTTTAGGGCAGTGCAGTGGTGTTCGGGCAGTGTAGGGGGTCGTGCTGGGGCTGGTGTTTCAGGGTTTAGGGCAGTGCAGTGGTGTTCGGGCAGTGTAGGGGGTCTTGCTGGGGCTGGTGTTTCAGGGTTTTGGGCAGAGCAGTGGTGTTCGGGCAGTGTAGGGGGTCGTGCTGGGGGTGGTGTTTCAGGGTTTAGGGCAGTGCAGTGGTGTTCGGGCAGTGTAGGGTGACTTGCTGGGGGTGGTGTTTCAGGGTTTAGGGCAGTGGTGTTCGGGCAGTGTAGGGGGTCTTGCTGGGGGTGATGTTTCAGGGTTTAGGGCAGTGCAGTGGTGTTCGGGCAGTGTAGGGGGTCTTGCTGGGGGTAGTGTTTCAGGGTTTAGGGCGGTGCAGTGGTGTTCGTGCAGTGTAGGGGGTCGTGCTGGGGGTGGTGTTTCAGGGTTTAGGGCAGTGCAGTAGTGTTCGGGCAGTGTAGGATGTCGTGCAGGGGGTGGTGTTTCAGGGTTTAGGGCAGTGCAGTGGTGTTCTGGCAGTGTAGGGGGTCATGCTGGGAGTGGGGTTTCAGGGTTTAGGGCAGTACAGTGGTGTTCGGGCAGTGTAGGGGGTCGTGCAGGGGGTGGTGTTTCAGGGTAGGCAGTGGTGTTCGGGCAGTGTAGGGGGTCGTGCTGGGGCTGGTGTTTCAGGGTTTAGGGCAGTGCAGTGGTGTTCGGGCAGTGTAGGGGGTCTTGCTGGGGGTGATGTTTCAGGGTTTAGGGCAGTGGTGTTCAGGCAGTGTAGGGGGTCTTGCTGGGGGTGATGTTTCAGGGTTTAGGGCAGTGCAGTGGTGTTCGGGCAGTGTAGGGGGTCTTGCTGGGGGTAGTGTTTCAGGGTTTAGGGCAGTGCAGTGGTGTTCGTGCAGTATAGGGGGTCGTGCTGGGGATGGTGTTTCTGGGTTTAGGGTAGTGCAGTAGTGTTCGAGCAGTGCAGGGGTTGTGCAGGGGGTGGTGTTTCAGGGTTTAGGGCAGTGCAGTGGTGTTCGGGCAGTGTAGGGGGTCACGCTGGGGGTGGTGTTTCAGGGTTTAGGGCAGTGCAGTGGTGTTCGGGCAGTGTAGGGGGTCATGCACGGGGTGGTGTTTCAGGGTTTAGGGCAGTGCAGTGGTGTTCGGGCAGTGTAGGGTGTTGTGCTGGGGCTGGTGTTTCAGGGTTCAGGGCAGTGCAGTGGTGTTCAGGCAGTGTAGGGGGTCGTGCTGAGGCTGGTGTTTCACGGTTTAGGGCAGTGCAGTGGTGTTCGGGCAGTGTAGGGGGTCGTGCTGGGGCTGGTGTTTCAGGGTTTAGGGCAGTGCAGTGGTGTTCGGGCAGTGTAGGCGGTCGTGCTGGGGCTGGTGTTTCAGGGTTTAGGGCAGTGCAGTGGTGTTCGGGCAGTGTAGGGGTCGTGCTGGGGCTGGTGTTTCAGGGTTTAGGGCAGTGCAGTGGTGCTCGGGCAGTGTAGGGGGTCGTGCTGTGGGTGATGTTTCAGGGTTTAGGGTAGTGCAGTGGTGTTCGGGCAGTGTAGGGGGTCGTGCAGGGGCTGGTGTTTCAAGGTTTAGGGCAGTGCAGCGGTGTTCGGGCAGTGTAGGGGGTCGTGCTGGGGCTGGTGTTTCAGGGTTTTGGGCAGAGCAGTGGTGTTCGGGCAGTGTAGGGGGTCATGCTGGGGGTAGTGTTTCAGGGTTTAGGGCAGTGCAGTGGTGTTCGGGCAGTGTAGGGGGTCGTGCTGGGGGTGGTGTTTCAGGGTTTAGGTCAGTGGTGTTCGGGCAGTGTAGGGGGTCTTGCTGGGGGTGATGTTTCAGGGTTTAGGGCAGTGCAGTGGTGTTCGGGCAGTGTAGGGGGTCTTGCTGGGGGTAGTGTTTCAGGGTTTAGGGCAGTGCAGTGGTGTTCGGGCAGTGTAGGGGGTCATGCTGGGGGTGGTGTTTTAGGGTTTAGGGCAGTGCAGTGGTGTTCGGGCAGTGTAGGGGGTCGTGAAGGGGTGGTGTTTCAGGGTTTAGGGCAGTGCAGTGGTGTTCGGGCAGTGTAGGGGGTCATGCTAGGGGTGGTGTTTCAGGGTTTAGGGCAGTGCAGTGGTGTTCGGGCAGTGTAGGGGGTCATGCAGGGGCTGGTGTTTCAGGGTTTAGGGCAGTGCAGTGGTGTTCGGGCAGTGTAGGGGGTCGTGCTGGGGGTAGTGTTTTAGGGTTTAGGGTAGTGCAGTGGTGCTTGTGTAGTATAGGGGTCGTGCTGGGGGTAGTGTTTTAGGGTTTAGGGTAGTGCAGTGGTGTTTGTGTAGTGTAGTGGGTCATGTTTTAGGGTAGTGCAGTGGTGTTTGGGTAGTGTAGGGGGTCGTGCTGGTGGTAGTGTTTTAGGATTTAGGTTAGTGCAGTGGTGTTTGGGTAGTGTAGGGGGTCGTGCTGGGGGTAGTGTTTTAGGGTTTAGGATAGTGCAGTGGTGCTTGTGTAGTGTAGGGGGTCGTGCTGGGGGTAGTGTTTTAGGGTTTAAGGTAGTGCAGTGGTGTTTTTGTAGTGTAGGGGGTCATGTTTTAAGATGCAATGCTCCAATACCTGACCAGTCTGCACTACATAAAACTGCAAAAAAACTAAAAATAAAAAGTGTTTTGCACACTTTTGTCATTGGGCTATATGTGGGCTACATCTGGGTAATATTTGTGCTACATTTGGGCTCTTTTTTCACTGGTGGCCATCTTGGAAGACTTCTTTGTTATGAAGTTTCCTAATTTCTTCATTTACTGCAGTCTTCTCAGTAGGAAATGCTTTCAGTTTTTTACTTTGATTCCATCAAGAAGGCATTCAGATGTGTCTCACATCTGCCATAAATTCAGAATGTTAGCACTTTAGTTGCTCATTAGATCACTGGAGTAAAGCTACTGCTCACCAGGGAGTTAACTGGTAGTCTGCTGCTGGTATTGAAAGTGATTGTTTCAGTCTGCATGTCAGAATTTTCTAATGAAATAGAAGAGGATATGAGATCTCACTTAAAACATACCCTAATTTTTCTTTCTGCAGCACTAACCATAATTTCTATTTCAAAAAGAACCCCTCATTTTGTTCCTTTTTAAATTAAATGTTTTAAGTGTTACCGGTTTATTCCAATCAAGATGGCTTCAGGTGTGCCATACTTTTGTCATAAGTAAGGCTGTTAGCGCTCTAGTTGTTCTTTAGAACACTCTGGGAAGCTGCAGTAGAACACAAAGGCATCAACTGGCAGGCTGCTCCTGTTGAAATATAACAGGAAGATATTTGAGATCACACTTGAAATATGTCCTACTTTTTCTTTCTACAGCACTAACCATAATTTCTATGACAAAATTAACCCCCTCTTTTTGTTCCTTTTTAAATTAAATGTTTTAAGTGTTACCACTTTATTCCAATCAAGATGGCTTCAGGTGTGCCATACTTTTGTCATAAGTAAGGCTGTTAGCACTCTAGTTGTTCTTTAGAACACTCTGGGAAGCTGCAGTAGAACACAAAGGCATCAACTGGCAGGCTGCTCCTGTTGAAATATAACAGGAAGATATTTGAGATCACACTTGAAACATGTCCTAATTTTTCTTTCTACAGCACTAACCATAATTTCTATGACAAAATGAACCCCATCATTTTGTTCCTTTTTAAATTAAATTGTTTAAGTGTTACCAGTTTATTCCAATCAAGATGGCTTCAGGTGTGCCATACTTTTGTCATAAGTAAGGCTGTTAGCACTCTAGTTGTTCTTTAGAACACTCTGGGAAGCTGCAGTAGAACACAAAGGAATCAACTGACAGTCTCTGCCCTTGTTGGATGTACATGTTTTACTGAGAATGTCAGACTTCATTCTCACATGAGTGAGAAAGATAATGTGAATTTACAGAAAATATGCTCTCATTTTAGCTTCTGGAGCACCTTCCAAACCTCCATGGGACAAGCATGAGAAAATAGTGTTCTCTCAAACATGATTCATGATATCCCAGCAGAAGGTTTTTCACATGGTAAAATCACCTTAGAATACACCACAATTCCTAAAATTAGTATGGTACCATCAACAAATAAATTCTAATGTAACTAAAGCCTGTTATCACCCTTTATAGTTCTCCTTTTGGTGACCCTCAAAATCTTCTATTCACTACAATGCATTTCAATGAGGTACTATCATTTATATTGGTCCCAAGATGGCTGCCAGCAATTCCAGGATGAAGTGCTGACAGCCAATCAGATCTCACGATGACATGTGTGGTTAGGCTCCGCCCAGATATATATGTGACTTTACTTTTGATTTTCTCAGGAACTACTGAACGGATTTACACCATTTAAGCAAAAGGCACGACACTGAACCAAGGGCTACCTCTTTGCCAAATTTGGTGTAATTCCGTTCAGCAGTTCGGGCTGTAGCTGCGACTAAAGGTTCCTATGGAAAAATGAATGGGGAAAAAGCGTTTTGGGACCCCCTTTTTTCTCGGCCCCCGCTTGACGTATCACCCCGAGACTTTCAGGATAGGAGCGGACCGGAGCGCCCCAACAAGTTGGAAACTTTCGCGAAGATTCGTCAACCGGCGCCAACGTTATTTCAAATAGAATGTCGCGGATTTCCTATGGATAATAGGTTTTAACTATAACTATCTACTGGCGACCGCCAGTAGATAATATGACAACAGACCTCTCTTCAACGAAAGGAGTGAGCCGCACACATTAGGTGAGATGAAAAGGATTTTAATTCAATTTGAAAGCGCTGGCGCTGGCATTCTTAGTCCTGATGCATTTCGGTCTACCTAGACCTTTTTCAAAGGAAGCCAGAAGCATCTGTGAAGGCAAAAAGCAAACTGTTACAATAGCTCGTTTTTAAATGTTTGCCCCCTGGTGGTCGTCACGATGGACTTGAGATAGAGCATGTTGGTCTTAGTAGTTTGCTTTCAGTCTCCCAATTCATTCCCTCCAGTGGGTGATGCTTGTAAACTTCAAACAGTTAGCGCAAACACCTAATCCCCATGCATACTGTCTTTGAAGTTGCTGGGGGCCATTCCAAGGTCCAATCCCTGGCGGCTGCCACTGCCCTAATTGCTTTCACAAAACCTCGAACAGGGTCCATTTGTGGGCAGTTTGGCGCTCATTTGGTCTGGTGGTGCGTAGCTCGCGGCGGGACCAAGCCGTAAAACATGACAACAGACCTCTCTTCAACGAAAGGAGTGAGCCGCACACATTAGGTGAGATGAAAAGGATTTTAATTCAATTTGAAAGCGCTGGCGCTGGCATTCTTAGTCCTGATGCATTTCGGTCTACCTAGACATTTTTCAAAGGAAGCCAGAAGCATCTGTGAAGGCAAAAAGCAAACTGTTACAATAGCTCATTTTTAAATGTTTGCCCCCTGGTGGGCGTCACGATGGACTTGAGATAGAGCATGTTGGTCTTAGTAGTTTGCTTTCAGTCTCCCAATTCATTCCCTCCAGTGGGTGATGCTTGTAAAATTCAAACAGTTAGCGCAAACACCTAATCCCCATGCATACTGTCTTTGAAGTTGCTGGGGGCCATTCCAAGGTCCAATCCCTGGCGGCTGCCACTGCCCTAATTGCTTTCACAAAACCTCGAACAGGGTCCATTTGCGGGCAGTTTGGCGCTCATTTAGTCTGGTGGTGCGTAGCTCGCGGCGGGACCAAGCCGTAAAACATGACAACAGACCTCTCTTCAACGAAAGGAGTGAGCCGCACACATTAGGTGGATGAAAAGGATTTTAATTCAATTTGAAAGCGCTGGCGCTGGCATTCTTAGTCCTGATGCATTTCGGTCTACCTAGACCTTTTTCAAAGGAAGCCAGAAGCATCTGTGAAGGCAAAAAGCAAACTGTTACAATAGCTCGTTTTTAAATGTTTGCCCCCTGGTGGGCGTCACGATGGACTTGAGATAGAGCATGTTGGTCTTAGTAGTTTGCATTCAGTCTCCCAATTCATTCCCTCCAGTGGGTGATCCTTGTAAACTTCAAACAGTTAGCGCAAACACCTAATCCCCATGCATACTGTCTTTGAAGTTGCTGGGGGCCATTCCAAGGTCCAATCCCTGGCGGCTGCCACTGCCCTAATTGCTTTCACAAAACCTCGAACAGGGTCCATTTGCGGGCAGTTTGGCGCTCATTTAGTCTGGTGGTGCATAGCTCGCGGCGGGACCAAGCCGTAAAACATGACAACAGACCTCTCTTCAACGAAAGGAGTGAGCCGCACACATTAGGTGAGATGAAAAGGATTTTAATTCAATTTGAAAGCGCTGGCGCTGGCATTCTTAGTCCTGATGCATTTCGGTCTACCTAGACCTTTTTCAAAGGAAGCCAGAAGCATCTGTGAAGGCAAAAAGCAAACTGTTACAATAGCTCGTTTTTAAATGTTTGCCCCCTGGTGGGCGTCACGATGGACTTGAGATAGAGCATGTTGGTCTTAGTAGTTTGCTTTCAGTCTCCCAATTCATTCCCTCCAGTGGGTGATGCTTGTAAAATTCAAACAGTTAGCGCAAACATATATACATATAACTATATCATATAACTATATCTACTAGCTTAACTTCTTTCCTTGAACTGTAACCTTGCCAATCTTTAGAAATGATTGTCTTTCTGTAGTCTCAGATTTCTAGTTGAATTAAGTCTCAATTCTGTAGGTGCTCTCCAATTCTCTCTAACAACTAATGAATACTCAATTGAATTGTCTCTACTGAAATGTACTTTCCTCTATGGTTGAAGGAAGGTCAATACGAATATGAAAATTGTTTCTCTGCTCTCCTAATAACGAAACTAACAGTTCGCCAATTTAGGAATTCGTAGTTTCAAAACCCAAATTGCCTTCCTGTGATGAGCGTCTCTTTTATGAAGCAAATGCTGAAGGCTAAGTTCTCTGTTCCTTCACAAAACTAGTCGAAATACATTTTCCTCAGAAAAACTCCAGAAACAAGACTCACCTACTTCACAGTGATTACCTGCTGTGAACCCAAACTCTTGCAAAGTGAAATTTCTCCTGAACTCCTTCTTTTCTTCAAAAATACAGCCGCGCAACAGAAAACACAGCCAGTCTCCCGAAAATCTCAGTTGAAGTGCGTAGTGCTTCACGTGAGCGAGCGCGAACACAGCTGAGTTGGACAAGCTGCACAAACACTAGACCGGCTACCAGATCTTCCATCTCGAGCGGCCATCTTGGAATTCCGCCGCGGAGATGAAAACAGATATCAGAGCCAAAATGAGACTAACCTACATGACATGACTCTACGAAGCCTGGCATAAATGTTCTTGTGCCTTTTACCTCCTAACAGGCTCAGTTTTAGGACGCTCGGGAATCTACTCTGGCCAGTCCTGACACTCGTCTTCCTCTTCCTCTTCTCCTTGGCCTTCCCAGACCCCGAGGTTCCTTGCTGGTGGTCTGTGGGGCTTGTGGGGTTCGCGTTGACCTGGGCACTCGTTCCGGGTGCATCCATGTTGCTACGCAGTTTATTTTGTTTATGGTGTGTTTTTCTTGTTCAGCTTCTATAGTGCATTTTCCCGCATGACACGTGGGGATTGCAGGCCTGTCGCTGGTTATCGCTGATTTTTGTATCGGGTTTGGCCTCATCGCAACTTTATTCGCGTTCGTGTTTCGCTTTTTTGCGGTGTCACGTTAATTTTAACGCGGTCATTTGACGCGTTATCGTGGGACTATCGCATGGTGCCAACTGGTTGGGAATACTACGTTAACACAGTGTGGTTTTCCCGCGATAGACTGTGATATGCAAAGTTGCGTTAAGCTAAACTTGCGGTGGTTATCACACGTTCTTGAGAATATGCCCCTACCTGTTATGGGTTGCAAAAATCAAATACCTGAAAACATGGGTATATCACACATTCCAGTTCTAATACTGCCTGAAATATTACCCAGTAGGCAGATATGAAGCATTGGGCGGAGGGTACATACCAGAAACTTGGGAGGTACCGTACACATATAGGTGCAGGAACAAAGACAATTATGGGGCATATTATCAACGGCCAGCGATAATTATCGCTGGCCGTGCTTAGCGATAAATTCCCTATCGCAGGCTATCTCTGGAATTTATCGCCCTGGTAGCGCGTTATTAACAACGCGTTTCTCCAGGGCGATAAAAATTCCAGAGATAGCGAGAGTTATCGCCGTTTTGCAGGGAACATCGCTGGTTTTCCAGCGATGTTCCTGCAAAGCGGCGATAACTCTTGCTGATACGACCCTGTGGTCGTATCAGCATAATCCACCCCCTATGTCAAACATAGGTAAGTCAGGTTTTTAGCAGACGTTAGATTTTGGCGAAAACGGCAGTTTTCGCCAAAATCTAACGTATGCTAAAATCCTGTGGGCTGCCTTGTAAATATCGCGATGTGAACATCAGCGATACTTGCAAGGTAGACCATCCGGGGTACGCCCAGTAACGCCCACTTTGCATCTCATTAGAGATGCAAAGGGAGACGTTGGGAAAAAGGGTGCTAACATGCGATTATGCATGTTTGCACCCTCTTGTTAATAGGGCGATAATTTTTCTCCGCTTTTTGGCTTTAAAAGCCACAAAAGCGGAGTTAAAGCCCTTGTAGATATGCCCCTAAGTTTTTCTGAGAGGTTCTAACTGCATAAAGGCCTTGAGTGGGTCTTTAGTGTGTGAAGAAATATCGCTGCACTGTGCATATAATGCGTCAATAGCGAACTTGTACTGCTACCTGAAGGGTTCTCCAGCTGCAACAATTCATCCGGTTTTTGAGTTACTTTCAAATGGGAGTTACTTGATGCTGAATGACCAAGGCTGCTGTGGTATGACGCCCAGCATTGCTTATCTAGCGACCATCGCAACTTTATTCGCGTTTCGCTTTTTTGCGGCGTCACGTTAATTTTAACGCGGTCATTTGACGCGTTATCTTGGGACTATCGCATGGTGCCACCAGGTTGGGAATACTACGTTAACACGGCGTTGTTTTCCCGCGATAGACTGCGATATGCAAAGTTGCGTTAAGCTAAACTTGCGGTGGTTATCACACGTTCTTGAGAATATGCCCCTACCTGTTATGGGTTGCAAAAATCAAATACCTGAAAACATGGCTATATCACACTGCCAATCACTACATTCCAGTTCTAATACTGCCTGAAATATTACCCAGTAGGCAGATATGAAGCATTGGGCGGAGGGTACATACGAGAAACTTGGGAGGTACCGTACACATATAGGTGCAGGAACAAAGACAATTAAGTTTTTCTGAGAGGTTCTAACTGCATAAAGGCCTTGAGTGGGTCTTTAGTGTGTGAAGAAATATCACTGCACGGTGCATATAATGCGTCAATATCGAACTTGTACTGCTACCTGAAGGGTTCTCCAGCTGCAACAATTCATCCGGTTTTTGAGTTACTTTCAAATGGGAGTTACTTGATGCTGAATGACCAAGGCTGCTGTGGTATGACGCCCAGCATTGCTTATCTAGTGACCGTCAACTACAGTTTTTTTTTGTTGTAAGCAAGTATTGTTTCCCCCAGCTCGCGCAGTTCGGGAGGCACCACTGTGGCCTTCACTGAATGTATCCAACATAGGGTTTTATTCCTGAGCAAACTGAATGCCATGCTGTTTCAGCATAAGGTGGCCTTAACTTCAGCCCGAGAGACTTTTGATCTCCAAGTGGCATGTTATTTGGCAGAGATACAGGCGTTGGTCCGTACGAACTTCCCTCTTCATTTCGGAGAAAGGGTTCATCGTATCTTTAACATGTCTGATACGAGTGGTATCGTACACTTATTTAAGAGCACTGGATCAGGTCTGTTAACCACCCTTCAAACTATTTTCGGAGTGATTCCACGTTTCATACACTCCGTACTTTGAAGCGTTTTCGGAGGGTTTCCTTTGGTCCTGCTTTCGGTAGCGGGCATCCTGATTTTACTTTTATTGCTTTGTAATGTATGTCAGCATCACTCAAGACATGGAGAGAGCACTGCTGGAGCGACGTTGTCGTGAGCAACTGGTGTTCTTAATGGGGTTACCTCGGCTTCAAGAGCTGAGTGAGCATTGGTTCCTGTCTTTCAGACCGGCCTGGCTTGACTGCATCCTACCAGTATTCCGCTGCCTCTTTTGCGGATCCGGACGGGTGTTGGACCTCTGTCTAACACTTCCATTGGTTGCGCCGCCGGACATAGACATGCTCCTGGTGCCTTTACGGGCCCATATACACAGTTGTCCACAGCGTATTCCCATGTTGATGATGGCGTTCTTAGAGCCTCCACGGGACGCTTCAGGTCCCCCTGCTGGAGCCCGTGATGGCCCTGGGGACCGCCACCCCCCAGGGCCGGCTCCTGCAGTGTCCTGGGGTTCCTACCCCTGGAACACTGCTGTTTGCAATGACAGGGCGGGAGCCTCGCGGCTCCCACCCTGTCATTGCAAACTTGCTTTGCTTCATTGAAGCGAGAGCAGGGAAACCTGCTCTCGCTTCAATGAAGCAAAGCAGATTGCTTTTCCACACGGGGAGCTGCATGTCAACAGCTCCCCATGTGGAAAAGCAATGCCGGCTCCTGCAGGACTCGGGGAGCTGGCGGGACCGTGGGGGGATTGGGGACCCCCACACAGTCCCCAACGGAGAGGGCCAGCCCCAGGGGATGGGGTCCCCGGGGCTGGAAGTGGCCCAGGAGGGGGCCACGTGGCCCCACCTCCAACACTATAAAAAACAATAAAAAAAAAAAAAAAAAAGATGGAAAGGCCGGCTCCGGGGGATGGGGTCCCCGGGGCCATAAATGGCCTGAGGAGGGGGGCCATGCAGCCCCCCTCCATAGTAATAAAAAAAAAATATGGCCATGCCCCGGGGGATGGGGTCCCCGGGGCCCAGAATTGGCCACGGGAGAGGAGCCCACACGGCCCCCTTCCCGTTAAAAATTGGGGGTCAGGCCCTGGGGGATGGGGTCCCCAGGGCCCCAAAAAAGTAAAAAGAAGGGGGCCACACAGCCCCCCCAACAAAAAAAAATATTTAAAAAAAATAACGCGATTGTGCATAGGCCCCGCCCCCTCCAAGCAACACTCTGCAAACGCGGCCTGTAGCGCGTTTTAAGTTGGGAAATCAATTCCCCGTCAATACTGGGGGTCCCTGGGGGCCAACTAGCCCAACAGGTACCTCCAGTAAGCGCCACAGGGCTGCGTTGCAGAGAGGTGTTCAGAGGCCACGCCCCTTTTTACACCTCTCTGCAACGCAGCTCTGTGGCGCTTACTGGAGGTACCTGGTGGGCTAGTTGAACCGCAGGGACCCTCAGGATTCAAGGGGACTTAATCTCCCAACTTAAAACGGCCACAGGGCGTGTTTGCACACGTCACCTCAGGCCCCCCCTCCCTTCACCACTGTGCAAACGCGCCCCGTGGCACGTTTTAAGAGGTAGTTTTAATCCCCCTGCCCTATTATGTACTAGGGGCTTACAGAGGAGGTCATGCTAATCACAGGGGTACCCCAACGCATAGTGTTCCCTAGTGTATGTAGGTGTTTTCACTGTATTCTAAGTGTCTTTCAACATAGCACTGGCTCTAGGCCTGGTTAGTCAGAGTCAGTTACCACCAGTACCCGTCTGAAAAAGTTGTGGGCACAGGATGATTTTGCAACAAGGCCTCTTTCTGCTCCTCTGTTGGTTCTTTCTGCACATGTCTTGCTTCTTCCTGCACTTTTCTTTGTCTTTGTGGACTTCTGTTGATTCTTTCTGCATTTCTTTTGCTTCTTTCTGTGCGTTTTTTCTTCTTTCTTCACATGTCCTACCTCTGTAGGCATACTTAGAGACTAGCATTTAAAAACCTTAGAAATTCACTGAAAAAACCATAGGTTTCAGGGGCGTTATAGTTGGTTGGACATTTCACTCGTACAAAACCCGTGAAATTCCCCCGTTATAGTTAGTTCAGCTAACTATAACTCGCGCCCCCGCAATGCACTGCTGATGACGTCACATATTACATCACTTATGACATGGTCAGTGACATCACTGATGACATCACTGATGACATCACTGATGACATCTCAAATGACATCGCTGATGACATCACTGATGACATCATCCATGTGAAAATTTCATGCTTCTCACACCCTAATATAACTTTTGATACACCCACTCTAAATTACAGACTACCATTCTCAAAACCATAGACACTCCAACACCAATAACTACATACCCACTCACTGATTCTTAGGTCTACACACACATCCACTCACTCGCCCGTACAGTCACTCATACTTACGGTCACTCAGTACAGGACTATCATATGCACTCATACACCTATATAGACACTCACACACCGCCAATCATCCATAGAGGTACTCACACACCTAGTCAGTCATGGAAATAATTAATCACCCTGCCATTTACTCAGATATACAGTTATACACACACCAGCTCTATTACTCATACAAATACTAGCACATTCTTACGCTCTTATACAATCAATGATACAAGCACACACTCATCCATGCAGCCACTCTCACAATAACACACTTATTTGTAGCCAATTATGTACTGCAACACACATATATACTACTTTTCACATATGTAGTTACTCACACATGTACCACTGAGATATACATTCACTCATTAACACACCCATACACACACTCACCCACCCATACAGTCCATCACAGATGCACTCTTGAAACCATGCACCCAGTGAATCACCCACTCACACATCTATGCTCAGAGTCACACACACCTCACCCACACAAACACTCAGGCACCCATACAGATACTCAGACAACAAATGAATAAGCCATATAGACACTCATGTAGCTATTTGCAAACCCATGCAGTCGCTTACACACCAACAGACACACGGATACAGACATTCACACAGTTTACTCACTAACCCATGCATTCAGAAAGATATGTTTAATCACTCACTTATAGAGTCAGTCACGCACCTACTAAATCAACCATTCAGACACTTATACACCCACTCATTCATCAATACGCCTTTCAGTATATATCTTAAACATATTTAAACTTTACAGAAACACACAGTCACTGGATGATGTCATCAGTGATGTCATCAGTGATGTCATTTGAGATGTCATCAGTGATGTCATCAGTGATGTCACTGACCATGTCATGAGTGATGTAAAATGTGACGTCATCAGCAGTGCATTGCGGGGGCACGAGTTATAGTTAGCTGAACTACCTATAACGGGGGAATTTCACGGGTTTTGTACGAGTGAAATGTCCAACCAACTATAATGCCCCTGAAACCTATGGTTTTTTCAGTGAATTTCTAAGGTTTTTTTAAATGCTAATTTCTAACTATAACGTTCCTCAAACCTATGGTTTTTTCAGTGAATTTCTAAGGTTTTTTAAATGCTAATTTCTAACTGTAACGTGCCTGAAACCTATGGTTTTTTCAGTGAATATACATATAACTATATATGCTGGCTTAACTTCTTTCCTTGAACTGTAACCTTGCCAATCTTTAGAAATGATTGTCTTTCTGTAGTCTCAGATTTCTAGTTGAATTAAGTCTCAATTCTGTAGGTGCTCTCCAATTCTCTCTAACAACTAATGAATACTCAATTGAATTGTCTCTACTGAAATGTGCTTTCCTCTATGGTTGAAGGAAGGTCAATACGAATATGAAAATTGTTTCTCTGCTCTCCTAATAACGAAACTAACAGGTCGCCAATTCAGGAATTCGTAGTTTCAAAACCCAAATTGCCTTCCTGTGATGAGCGTCTCTTTTATGAAGCAAATGCTGAAGGCTAAGTTCTCTGTTCCTTCACAAAACTAGTCAAAATACATTTTCCTCAGAAAAACTCCAGAAACAAGACTCACCTACTTCACAGTGATTACCTGCTGTGAACCCAAACTCTTGCAAAGTGAAATTTCTCCTGAACTCCTTCTTTTCTTCAAAAATACAGCTGCGCAACAGAAAACGCAGCCGTTCTCCCGAAAATCTCAGTTGAAGTGCGTAGTGCTTCGCGCGAGCGAGCACGAACACAGCTGAGTTGGACAAGCTGCACAAACACTAGACCGGCTACCAGATCTGCCATCTCGAGTGGCCATCTTGGAATTCCGCCACGGAGATGAAAGCAGATATCGGAGCCAAAATGAGACTAACCTAAATGACATGACTCTACGAAGCCTGGCATAAATGTTCTTGTGCCTTTTACCTCCTAACAGGCTCAGTTTTAGGATGCTCGGGAATCTACTCTGGCCAGTCCTGACACCCGTCTTCCTCTTCCTCTTCTCCTTGGCCTTCCCAGACCCCGAGGTTCCTTGCTGGTGGTATGTGGGGCTTGTGGGGTTCGCGTTGACCTGGGCACTCGTTCCGGGTGCATCCATGTTGCTACGCAGTTTATTTTGTTTATGGTGTGTTTTTCTTGTTCAGCTTTTATAGTGCATTTTCCCGCATGACGCGTGGGGATTGCAGGCCTGTCGCTGGTTATCGCTGATTTTTGTATCGGGTTTGGCCTCATCGCAACTTTATTCGCGTTCGTGTTTCGCTTTTTTGCGGCGTCACGTTAATTTTAACGCGGTCATTTGACGCGTTATCGTGGGACTATCGCATGGTGCCACCAGGTTGGGAATACTACGTTAACACGGCGTTGTTTTCCCGCGATAGACTGCGATATGCAAAGTTGCGTTAAGCTAAACTTGCGGTGGTTATCACACGTTCTTGAGAATATGCCCCTACCTGCTATGGGTTGCAAAAATCAAATACCTGAAAACATGGCTATATCACACTGCCAATCACTACATTCCAGTTCTAATACTGCCTGAAATATTACCCAGTAGGCAGATATGAAGCATTGGGCGGAGGGTACATACGAGAAACTTGGGAGGTACCGTACACATATAAGTGCAGGAACAAAGACAATTAAGTTTTTCTGAGAGGTTCTAACTGCATAAAGGCCTTGAGTGGGTCTTTAGTGTGTGAAGAAATATCACTGCACGGTGCATCTAATGCGTCAATAGCGAACTTGTACTGCTACCTGAAGGGTTCTCCAGCTGCAACACTTCATCCGGTTTTTGAGTTACTTTCAAATGGGAGTTACTTGATGCTGAATGACGAAGGCTGCTGTGGTATGACGCCCAGCATTGCTTATCTAGCGACCGTCAACTACAGTTTTTTTTTGTTGTAAGCAAGTATTGTTTCCCCCAGCTCGCGCAGTTCGGGAGGCACCACTGTGGCCTTCACTGAATGTATCCAACATAGGGTTTGATTCCTGAGCAGACTGAATGCCATGCTGTTTCAGCATAATGTGGCCTTAACTTCAGCCCGAGAGACTTTTGATCTCCAAGTGGCATGTCCTTTGGCAGAGATACAGGCGTTGGTCCGTACGAACTTCCCTCTTCATTTCGGAGAAAGGGTTCATCGTATCTTTAACATGTCTGATACGAGTGGTATCGTACACTTATTGAAGAGCACTGGATCAGGTCTGTTAACCACCCTTCAAACAATTTTCGGAGTGATTCCACGTTTCATACACTCCGTACTTTGAAGCGTTTTCGGAGGGTTTCCTTTGGTCCTGCTTTCGGTAGCGGGCATCCTGATTTTACTTTTATTGCTTTGTAATGTATGTCAGCATCACTCAAGACATGGAGAGAGCACTGCTGGAGCGACGTTGTCGTGAGCAACTGGTGTTCTTAATGGGGTTACCTCGGCTTCAAGAGCTGAGTGAGCATTGGTTCCTGTCTTTCAGACCGGCCTGGCTTGACTGCATCCTACCAGTATTCCGCTGCCTCTTTTGCGGATCCGGACGCGTGTTGGACCTCTGTCTAACACTTCCATCGGTTGCGCCGCCGGACATAGACATGCTCCTGGTGCCTTTACGGGCCCATATACACAGTTGTCCAAAGCGTATTCCCATGTTGATGATGGCGTTCTTATAGCCTCCACGGGACGCTTCAGCTCCTGTTGGACCGGAGAACGGCTCTACAATGGATGTGCAAGCATCAGTCTCAGGCACACAGGCATCTACTTCTTTCCTGACGGCTGCCGTGGGAAACAGCGATGACCACCTCTGCTCACTTGATATCATACTGGAGGTACTGCCTCCTGCGAATGCCATGTACAGTGATGTTGAGTCTTCAGCGCAAGATTCTTAAACAATCTGACCTTTCCTGTGCTGGGAACCGTTTGGGCAATTTTTAAACGTGTACCAAATTGAAGGTTGAACAGACTTTGTTATTCTTCTCTGCTCTATCTGAACATAGTGGCTTTCAAGGTGCTCAGAAAAACAATGACATTATATTCAAAATATAGAGGACCTTCTATGAGCACTTTTTAGGGAAGAATACCTTTCATATAGACGTTTTATGGACGCTTTTTTGAAACTTTTGTTTAAAGTGCTTTTTAGTATGCTTTTAATATAAAGGATTTTTTTTTTAGCATTTACTATCATTACCTAGCTGTCCTTGTTGACCATTTTAAGGAGTGGGTGTCATGTCCTTTAGGTTAGTCCCATCATGTACATACCGATTACATACATTGTGCCCCATCCACCCGACATAATGGTCTTACACAGGTGACTTTTTACCTTGTAGCTTACTTCTGTCTCTCCGACATCAGGCTCTTGGTACCATATCTTAATCCCTCTACCTGACATGCATAAACATGTCACCAGGCACAGTAGATTTATTCTGTACAAGGGTCACCACTTTTTTTCATCCATGGCCAACAGCCAGCTGTGCATGATCATGTTTGTTTAGAAAAGGATTAGCAGGGGATTAGCTAATGTTTTCAAAACATATCGATTGTAGAAAAACCCAGGAGGGACCACTTTAGTATAAAAGACCCTCACTCCCCCTTAGAAGGCAGAGGAGAATTCCTTCCAGGCTGGACCGAGACTCTGCAGGCTGATCCTTCGGGAAGCAGAGACCTGACATCCCTTGCGAGGTGCCATCCACGACGCAGAGACAAGGTCCTTCATTCAGAACCATCGGGTGAGGGGTTAGCACTTCCCCGGGGATGTCTTGCCTCCATTAGGTTCCATTAGGACATATCCTAGCATTTACACATACATGCTTCACCTACACCTCTAGGCTAGGCACAGTTAAGTAGGCTACGCAACGTAGGAGTACGCCAATGCTATTGTTTTATGTAATATGCTTTTATTCATCTTATTAGCAGTATTCTAGAAATGTATCCGCTATTTACGATATTGGTGCTAGAGATCACATTTGTCTGCTGCTGTCTTTTTATTGTCACAGCTAATATGTTTCACACTAGACTGGCGCTTGACCAATAAATAATTATTGAAACCGTTCCAATCGTCATTCTATGTGTTTTCTGAGAAAAGTAAGCACGAGTGACCGAGCGAAAGATACCGTGTTGTTTCCACGATACGTGAGGAATCAGGGTTGTCATGTTCAGTGGTTGCCAGAAACTACCTCCCACAATGTATAGTGCAGAGGGGTGGTAGTGGCACTGAAGAGGTAGCTGGTCTATCGGCTGACTCATCCTGTGGGGGTGTCCAGAGTCTGTCTGCACACCAAGCCCTCAGTTAAGGTCATCCAAAATGCGCAGTTCCTGGGGCGTCCTAGGAACTACACGACACCAGTAAAGTACCAGATGTACTAGATGCTAATTTATCCACTACTGTTGACAGCTTTCTAATCTTTTCATCATTTAAAACTACTACTACAGGTGGGATGATTGCTCAAAAAATGTCTCTTGCTAACTGTGTTCCATCACAAACACTTCATGTATATCTTTGAGATGGTGTCATGGTCAAAGCATCTAAACTATTTACATTGTACATTTCAGGAAACAATAATGCTAAATAACAAATACCTTCCCAATCAGCAGGTAACTGGAAATAAGCATCCTGTCAACAAACAAAATGAACTCCTGTAATTACTTCTTCTTCCCCTATAAGAATTTGTATAGGTCCTACCAAAACTTCAAATGTGTGTTTGCAACAACTGATCCCAATGTACTTTTCCTATATTGATTCCTTCTTTTGTAAACATATAATTTCCATTTTTGTCACCTGTCTAATTTCAATTTTGGATATATCATTTTCTTTTTATATTCATCTTCTCCTTTCTCCCAAACATTTTTATAAATGTAATCTTTGTCTTTATTAGGAAACATCTGAGCTCCCCTTTTCTCTAAGGTCAACATGTATGTCTTTTCTAGGGGTCTCATAAAACAAGTCAAATTATTTATGTATGCCTGACAGAGGCTATAGCAGTTGATGATCTAAAGAAATGCCATGCAGTGTCTTGATCTTTTGCCTGTGGACATAAATTCACACATTTCTGAAGAGGTACTTTACCAAGAATCATGTTGTGATCTGAAAAATAATAATCAAAGCGTTCCTGTCTATAAAAAAAGCTAAGTAGTATGCTACATGTAATTGCATATGATAGTGGGATATGGTAATAAGTCACCCCATCTGCGGCTGACGAAGGTAAATGGGTGTAACATAACAGTCTTTGGCATCTAAAGCTTGTGTGTAATCTTGAAGAACTAATCTAGAATAAACAACATTCAAAAATTCTTCTTTGGAGTAATCTACAAATTAAGATTTCAATTTTGTTTCATCTATTGTGTGTGCAGATGTTGTACTTTCAGGTGTAGTTACAGTCATCTCTATCTCCTGTGTAAAATTGAGTCTAACTGAGAATGTTATGACTACTATTAATATAACTACTAAAGTGACACCTACAATGATCCTACATCTAGCTTTGGTAAGGAAACACATGTTTATCTAGAGTCAGACCTGCAGTACAATATAGCAGCAAGCAACTTTTACTTGTGCAAAGAGCAAATCGTTTCTTTTCAAAAATTAATTTGCAGTTATTTAATTCAGCTTATATACAATAATCTTTGTGAATCATCTCTAATCCTACTCTGTTTTCTTCTAAATGTTATCCCTACTCTTCTATTGCACCCTTTAGCCTAAGGAATTCTTCTTAATTCTTTTTATTTGTTTTATTTTTTTAACATTTCAGTCTCCCTTACTTCTGACTTTAACACAGTTAATCACTTGTCGTTGAAGCTGTTTCCAGTCTCAAGTTCAAATAATATAGTTTGTGAAGTTCTCAATTGCAATATTTAATTCAAATATTTTCATTTAATTAGTCCTATTTGTCAGTGTGGCATATCATGGAGGCTTAAACAACTCAGAGCTCAGTTAATCTGGATTTTGTTTTGACCCACCTGGCAAAATTCTTGAACAGTAGGTCCACCCAGATGCTGAGTGCCTCCAACAAGGTACTTTTGCTCTCTGGGATATCCTTGGTGTCTCTAGACCTTCATTTGCATCACTTTTACCACTAGAGTCTTTTTTTATTCGATGATTGTGGGTGGTATACATTCAATTGAAATACTTGATCTCAATCGCCTTTTACCACTTGGCTCATCAAATCTCCAGATTTGTCCCACTTCTCTCACACTCGTTCCTTCATCTGGGTCATTCAACTGCCTTTGTGATACTCCAAAAGTTTCTTCAGAGGGTACTTCCATACCACTGATGGAGCAGGGTTTCGCAAAAATGAAACCTGCTCGGACTTGATACCCCCATAATACGTTCTAACAGTAAGTAGTTGTTGAAAAACTAATGTACACCCAACACAAACATAAGGGAAATTGCTTTGCGCATGTCTGAACTAACACGTGAACAAAATAATATTGTAATAATATTTGTGATTTAAGAAAAACAAGAAGCGTTGGATAAATAGGCCGCATATGCTTCAGTAATCTGCATGTTGCATTCTGTTTTGAACTAATAAACAATACTAATTTGGCACAAAGCTTATGCTAGGTAACATTAATGGGGAACAGTGCAAGGTGGGTGGTAAAAGGTGAAGGTTTCATTATCATATAATTAATACATGTTCATTTTCGTTTGTTTTAGTGTGCTAGTTGAAGCAGCCATCTTTCTAAACTTGGCTAAAAAAGGGAGGGGGAAAACACGAGGAGTGCTTTAGCTCTGTCAGCAGCAAGGCAGATGTGCAGTGCACCGCAGATGACATGAGGAGGGTGAAGGCCAGAATGTCGAATGACTGCCAAGACCAGTGCCCAAGCGTGGGACCGGAGAAACAGACTGCGGATGATGTTAATGAAATTAATGAAATTGATAAATTTTGTATTATATTTAATAAAGTGAGAACAAACTGAGAACCATACCATGGGAATGAACATGAACAAAAGGGTAGGTGAAGTCACAGTGGTGTGGCAACGCCACCTCCCAAACCCACCAATCCCTTTACAAGATGTAGAAATATTTGCAACAATTGTGGGATGGACATGTTAGTTTAAGGGTATAATATGGATGCCTTTAGGGGTGTGGTTGGAGCTTAGGCTGGCAGGAGAGAAAGAGGGGTAATGCGTCGCTGTTCGTCGGTTTGCAGAGAGGTCTAGCTGTTCCTGACTTGTCCCGATCCTTTTTCTTCTTATCCTTTGTTTCCTGATCCTATGTCGGGGAACCCCCATCATCCCCTAGGTTGCGGGGTTGGTTTTCTTACAGACCAATAGGTTTGTATTTAGTTTAAGTGGTTCTCAGAATTTATCTTATGAATGTATTTTTGTCCCTGAATCTTTTGTCTCTCCACCTATCCATTCCTTCAATGATATGTGTTATTAGATGAAACTATTGTCTCTTCATCTATCCCCTCCATTAGGAATATGATGTTTCGCATATATATTTTTGCTGAAACCTTTGTCTCTTACTCTATCCACTCCTTCATTGAATAAAGTCATTGCTATATTTAGATGGGTTTGCGTTTTCAATTGTACTGCATAGGTAAAATTTCTCCTCATGTGAGGTTCAGTGTTTGTATTGTGTAACCAAACGCAGTTGAGCATAATCTTTAATTTCTTGAGATAAAATTCATTATTAACTTCACCGAGAGTCTGTGATCATTTTAGATTTATTAAATGGTTGGTAAGTTAGAAGTTAATCATTGCCATCAACTATTCAACTAATTGGTCCATCAACCAAGTAGAAGGAAAGTTGATGATAAAAGTTAGTTGTGATGTCATATTTATCCCATGAGAAAAGGAAAAGAATTGATCATACATATAAATTGACCCCAGCGCATCAGGGATTCTGGGTGAATGTTTATGGGCCATTGTATTATGATGTATTGAGTATTGATCCCTGATAATTATTGGATTAGCGCTGGATCAGTTTCTTGGTAGCAGAGGATGGCTTAATTATAGATTAGTTTGGTAATGACTATTGATTATTGATTGTATGTACTTAACATGAAAAGTCAGTGTCCAGTTCTATGTTGTCTAGAAGTTCAGGTACGGAGATACCTGAAGAATCCCGGGAATGGAATTAGCCTGAAGTAGGCAGAAGAAGAGTGTGGTAAAGAAGCCACATTGCAGAAGTACTTTCTCTGTTGTAATAATACCTAAAAGCTACGGAGGGCTGTAGGTGTTATATTTATGGAAATTTTGTATGTGAGTAGAGTGTCTGCAATAGTGAAGGGTCGTCTTCCGAAACTCTAGCCTTATCCCCAGGGGAGTACCAAGACCTCTTTTCACACCAATAAGTTCTCTTGCGAAACTTTGGCCTTACCCTAGAAGAGTAATAGGTCCACCCGGAGCTTGTTTGAAGAGTAAAATAGCACTGGACGTTATTAGGACTCGTAGTGAGAAAACCTCTTGGAAAAAGCGAAAACTATCTCTTTATTTAGTGAAACAGACAAAGTAGCATTGTTTTATGTTGTTACTAATCGAATTTTTGATTAAGAGTGCTTAGAAAAATATTGCCGTATTATTTTGTAAAGGGAGGGTCAGTAGAAGGAGGAATACTGACGTCAGAAAATCCGCACTGGTATTGGACAAGCAGCGGGCGTGTACTGAGCTGTGATTGGTTGGTTGGTGTGAGCCACGCAAGTATTGGTTGAGACTGTGCTTACGTAGTGGTGTTCTGATTGATTGGTTGGTGTATGTCGCGCTGGTATAGGACAAGAGCTGACAAATAGAATAAGTAGAATTACGGAAAAGTTTCCTTGTTTGTTTTGTTGAAATACATTAGTGTAATAAGACAGGAAAATGAAGTTGATACAGAAAATAAAGAATTTCTTTAAAAAGGACTAACCAATTGTGACTAGAGAGGGAATTCCAATTCCACCTCCAAAGACGCCTGATTCCTTTATGATGTTGGAGCGAGGTTATCATACGTGTATGTGGTTGGAAAATTGGGTGGAGTATACAAAGGATGATGGTGTTCTAGCTTTTCCTCAGTATGGTACATTTAATGTAAGGATATTGCAGAATTTGAGAAATCGAATAGATTCACAAGAACCGAACCCTAGGTTGACCCAGTACGAAGCGTTGGAAGAATGGGAAGTTGAGGTTTTTGAGAGAGAAAAATATAGAATGGGTAACAGAGGTCATAGGAATATGATGTTCAGATATCCTTTCGAGAATAGGGAAGAGAAGCTAAAACGATGGAGGAGAGCTGTGGTGACGGAAGGGTTATACCCAGCTTTAATAGTTGATGAGCAAACAGGAAGTAATTGTAAAGAGAAAAAGAACAATATAGAAACCTCCAGTGCATGAGATGGTGTAAATGATTCTGATGATGAGTTATGAGAAGATATTATGATCAAAAGACCTCCGCCATATCAAGAAAATTCAGTTGAGGTGACTCCGAATGCTCCTTTTATGGGAAATTCATTGATCCCACAGATTGCAGACATGGCTAGGATAATGAGAGAAAAAGAGTTTGAAATGCTAAACAAGGCAAACGTGGAGCAGATTCAGAAAATAAACCAGTTAAGTTTAAATGCAGAGGCGTTGACGGTACCGGTTACAATAGGTCCTGCAGTTCCTTTGTTTGGAGAAAACCCGAATGCACCTAAGATACATACATTAGCAGTTCCAATGGGTAATGTCAGGAGTGGATTGGAGACGATAGTTAATGAGAAAAGACAGGCTGACACGAATGTTACACTATTGGATCTCCCAGTTTGCGAGATGATAACAGAAACCCCTAGAAGAGACATACAATTGAGTCCAAGAAGAATAGAGACAAATGTCACTCCAATGACTGGGAGTTCAGCAGGTCTTTCATCAGAAGAATTGAATGATTGGATAAAGGAAAGGGAAAAGAAAGAAAAACAAACACAGAGTATAAATGTGAGCCAATTGAAGGTAGATTTGGAAGAAATGGTTATTGGTACGATTAGTCCAGACAGGTTAGGGACTTATCGAGATGATGAATTGTTGTTCTTGTGTAAAAGCATTACTTGGAGAGCGAAGAATCTTCATGAGAAAATATCTCAAGCTGCTAGTGAGTATGGAATAGACATAGAAAAGTCAAAGGAATTACAGAAATCATGCAGATTGGCATTTACTGAAAAAGATTTGGAAAGTTTGAATGCGTCTGGAAAAAGGTTACAGATAAAAGAGCTGATGAGCCTTTTGAAGAAATGGGGAGATGTAGATCGATGGAAAAATAGATGGGTAAGAAAGAAGGAAGGCGCAGCAAGTAAAGGAGTGTCTATCTTCCGGTTAAAGGAGACAGAACAGGTTGAAAGGGCGTGTCCGATGAGAGAAGTACCAGGTGGCGGATATGTTCATGTTCCGTGGTCAAGACAGGATATATTATTATTTACAAATGATTTCCCTAGACTAAGAGAAAAACCTGTAGAATGGTACAAACAGGTAGAAAGGTTTGTGAAGGTCTTGAAGGTTTTGTTAAAAGATTTAGATGGGTTGTTTGAAAGTGTTGTTCCGGCAGACTTATGGACAGAGTGCAAGATCACAGTTGATTGGCCAAAGGATGAATATCCTAGGGATGCTAAAACAGGTGCATCATCAGAGGAGGTGATGAAAAAGTATAATCAGGTAATCAAGTTTCTGAAGGGGAAAATTTCCCCAAAGGAAACAGAGTGGAGTTAAAATTGACAGGACCACACAGGAACCAAAAGAATCAGTGCACACCTATTATTAAAGGTTGTTGCAGGTATTCACACAGTATAGTGGATTCGAAAATATTGGAGACAAAGACATGGGACATTTCGTGTATCGTTTTGTGTTCGGATTAAAACCAGATATTAGTAATATGATTCAACAGCATTTAATTTGCTGGCAAAGCAAAACAATAGATGAAATTTTGAGGTATGCAAAGTATTGTAGTGATGACATTGAATCAAGACATAAAAAGTTAAAATGATGTGGGCACAGGTGAAAGTGGCAGAACAACAAGAAGTAAATAATAATCCTCAAACCAGTAATCAGATGGGTGGTCAGATCAGTCAGGTCCATTTGTTGACGGAAAGGTGGAAGGTAATGATATTACATTTTTAGTGGACACTGGTGCTACCCGTTCTACTGTGAGAGCAGCAGAAATTCCAAACCTACCCCTCTCGGGAGAAACTATCCAAGTTGTATGAGTCTCAAATAAGTACATTAAAACACCTGTTACAAATCCAATTGAAGTTCACATTATTAACTTCAAAGACATGCATCGGTTCGTGGTATGTGACTCAAGCCCAGTAAATCTCTTGGGAAGAGATTTGCTATGCAAGATGAACTGCACCATCTATTGTAAACCAGATGGAATTGCATTTCAAACCCCTGATGAGGATGTTGAATTTAAAATGATGCTAGCAAAGCAAGGAACAGAAGTGGATTAATTATATTCACTTTTCACAGAAGAAAGTTTACCTGAAGAGTTAAAAAGTACTGTGAAATCTGATGTTTGGGACTTTTCAGGAAAAGAGATTGGCCTAATGAAAAAAATAGACCCAATACAGATTACAGTAAAGGATGGTGCTATATATCCAAACACACCACAGTATAAAATGAGTCCGGAGGTAATTTCAGGAGTCACTCCAGTGATTGACCACATGATTGAACAAGGAATTTTAAAAGAGATAATGAGCAGTCCTTGTAATTCACCTATCATAGGTATCAAAAAGCCCAGTGGGAAATACCGGATAGTGCAGGATTTGCGAAAAATTTATAAAATTGTTGTACCCTGTAGTCCAGTAGTACCAAATCTGGCCGTGATTCTTTATCAGATCCCATGTGATGCTGAATGGTACACAGTTATTGATTTGTGCCAAGCCTTTTTCTCAATTCCTTTGCATCCGGAAAGCCAATATTTGTTTGCATTCCTGTTCGGAGACTGTGTTTTGGCATGGTGCCGAGTTCCTCAAGGGTATACAGAAAGCCCCTCAATTTTTAATCAGATCTTGAAAAAATGTCTGGAGACTCTAGTCATGCCAGGTAATTCGGTTTTGGTTCATTATATTGATGACCTATTAGTGGCATCCAAGACACAATTGCCTTATTGAACCATTTGGTAGAAAAAGGACACAAAGTGTCCCCAGCAAAATTGCAATTCTGTAAACAGGAAGTACAGTACCTTTGACACAAAATAGAAAAGGGAGTCAGAAAAGTAACTCCAGAAAGAATCAGCGTGATCAAACAAATGAGTCCACTTAAAACACAGAAAGAAGTGTGAATGTTCTTGGGAATGGTTGGGTACTGTCATCAGTGGATTTGTCGTTTCACATGAACAGATGTGAAGGATCCGATTGTCTTGGATGATGAAAGTATGGAAGCGTTTGTAAAATTGAGAAGTAGTCTGTGTCATGCACCTGCATTGGGAATGCCAGATTATTCTAAAGAGTTTGCATTGTACTGTTGTGAGAGAGATGGGTGTACACCCTCAGTCTTAACACAGAAACATGGAATGGCACGACGGCCAGTAGCATATTTGTCAGCTACTTTGGATTCAGTGGCTGCAGCGTTGCCGGGATGCTTAAAAGCAATAGCAGCTACTTGTATGAGTCTGGAGCAGAGTGAACCAATTGTGATGGGATATCCAGTAAAAGTGTATGTGCCACACTCTGTTAAGATTCTTTTGACCCGAACCAGGACACAGTATTTGACATCTAGTCGGCTGACTAAGTACGAGAGAGTGATTCTGGGTGCTGAAAACGTGACTGTGGTAAGGTGCACGACTGTGAATCCAGCAACTTTGTTGCCTAATTCTCTGTGTGAGGAAGTGAGAGAGGAAGCTGATCATGATTGTCTGGATGTGACTGAATATTGCACCAAACCTAGGCCAGACATAGAAGATTGTCCCTTGGAGGAATCAGATTGTGAAATGTTTGTTGATGGATCCTGTTTGAGAAATGAAAAAGGTGAATTATGCACTGCCTATGCTGTTTGCACCATAGAAGGGGTTCTTGAAGCATCCTATTTGAGGGGAGTAAACTCCGCCCAAATAGCTGAGCTGATAGCTCTGATTAGAGCATGTAAAATTGCCAAAAGTCTAAAAGTAACAATATTTACAGACAGCCAATACGGATTCGGAATTGTTCATGATTTCGGCCAGCTATGGATGCAAAGGGGATTCCTGACCTCTTCAGGTTCCCCCATTAGAAATGGTAAAACTGAAAAAGAACTGTTGGATGCTTTACAATTGCCCAAATGAATTGCAGTAGTCAAATGTGCCGCACATAAATCAGGAGATGAGTATGTGACGAAGGGCAATAGATATGCCGCCCAAATAGCACGTTACTGTGCACGAAATACAATGGCTGTGAACAGATCAATTGATAGGGGAAATACCGAATGCCATCTTTTGTTTACAGCCACATTCGAAACATGGGAAGAAGTTAGACAGATGCAGGAAGAAGCAAGTGATGGGGAAAAAGAAAAATGGAAAAAACAGGATGTAGCAAAAGAACAGAGGATGACCTATGGATTTATCTTGATGGGAGACCAATGTTACTAGATTCCTTACTTTCCCAGATGGCCAGAGTTTACCATGGAATTGCACATGTTGGAATACATGCAATGATCAGACTCTTCAAGCAGTCATGGTATAATCCGAAGTTCAGGGTCATTGCAGAAAGCCTTTGTCAGAGGTGTGTGATCTGTCAGCAGCAAAATCCAGGCAGAAAGACAGTTGTAAGTTGGGGACGCATTGGGAGAGCAGGTGGTCCATTTACCCGGCTTCAGCTTGACTTCATTGAGCTTCCCCCGTGTAATGGGCTGAAATACGTATTGGTCATTGTCTGTCCGTTCTCACGCTGGGTGGAAGCCTATCCCACGAGAAGGAACGATAGTCTCACTGTGGCTAAACTACTTTTGAGAGAACTCATCCCTAGATTCAGAATTCCAGTCACTTTGGAGACAGATGGAGGTACACACTTCAATAATGAGATAATTCGGCTAATTTGTGCAGCATTTAAAATTGAGCAGAAGCTGCATTGTGCCTATCGACCCAAAGCCTCTGGAGTAGTTGAGCAATTGAATGGAACTATAAAATCGAGATTAGGGAAAGTGTGTGCATCCACATCACTGAAATGGCCTGACGCTTTACCCCTTGTACTGATGAGTCTAAGAAGTATTCCTGACAAGAAGACTGGATTAAGTCCTCATGAAATTCTCATGGGAAGAGCAATGAGACAAGCATATATACCAGCAAACAAACTGATGAGTATATATGATGATCTAGTGCTTGACTATTGCAGAGGATTGGCTGAACTGGTACGTTCTGTGTCTCACCAGGTTGGAGAAGAAGCCACAACGATACCTCGAAATCAAGCTCATGATCTGAATCCTGGTGAATGGTTTTTTATCAAGAAGCACGTAAGAAAATCGTGTTTAGAACCCAGGTGGCACGGACCTTATCAAATCATACTGGTGACGACAACGGCAGTGAAGTGTGCTGGCTTGCCAAATTGGATTCATGCAAGCCATACTAAACGAACTCTAGATCCACTTGAAAGACCAAAGGAGCAACAACTGGTGAAGGAAAAACAAAGACCAGTGCTTGAAGTGTGTGAAGCTGATGAATCTAGAGTGATAGATTCTGACGAACAACCAGATGGTAAACAGCCGAGCACAAGTCAAGTAGAGTGGGCGCAAGATTCCAGGGTTCGAGAGACTGCCTTTGAGCCAGAAAGAAGCATGTTTACTGTTGATCCAGCAGAAAGTGAACTCCCAGCAGAACTTGAAACAGATGAGATTGTTCTTGATCCAGAAGGAAGTGAGTTTACAGTTGAAAGAGAAATTATTACCGAATCAGAAGAACCACAAGAGACTGAAACTCAGGAAGAAGAACAATCAGAAGTAAGAGCAAATAAAAGAATTTGTGAAACAAATGCAGAAAATGACCAAGTGATCAAAGCAAAGAAACCCAGAAAGGATGAAAAGTGGCCAAGTGGAGTGAAAAGACTGAAATACACTCTTGAGAAAAGAAGGTTAAGAAAAGGACCAGAACAAAGCAATGAGGTCTCAAGTCAGACAGAACAAGAGTCAGGAAAAGAATTAGTACGAAAAACAAGAAGAGTGAGAATACCAAACAGGAAATTCAGAGCACCTGAATGGACTTATGTTATTCTAGAAGAAATTGAAAGTTCAGATCCAAGTGAAGAAAAAGAAAAATCTGACTCTGAGCAAGTTGATGAAAACAAGCTAAGACCTCCTTAAAGAATTGTGAAAACAACTAAGGTGCAACCTTGCTGATTAAAAGAAAAACGAAACAAAGACTCGGAGAAAACTGAAGAAAAAAAAGAATAAAAGAAGGAGGTAAAGACGAAAGCCTTGAAGTGTAGGATTACAATACTATTTTTTAAGATATCGTTTAGCTTAGAATATTATAGGATTAGATAGATTTTAATTTTTTCCTAAGAACAAAATGGCTGAAGCAGAAGTGACTGAACTTCCAAAATCTAGTCTAAAATGTAGATGTATTAAAGCTTGCATATGTAATGTCTTTATGTTAACATTTATATGGTTAATATTAACTGTCCTTGTACCTATTCTAATGGTAACTAATAATGGAAACAATACTATTAACGTAACAAAAGAAAGAGTGAATGATGTCACTAATGAGATTCCTAATACTAACTTAGAACCGTTGGATGGAAGTATTCTCCATCATGATAAAGCAATTAGTGATTTCTCGTTAAATGTCTTTACAAAATTACTCACCGAGTATATTAACACAATGAATGTAAGTGATTGTTACGTGTGCATGCAATTACCTTCGTCTGTCTCAGAGGGGGTGACTTATCATCACCTTCCGTTAACCTATGGTGTGACTTGCAGTATACTCACAAGCCTGTTTTAAGTGACGGGAAAGCTTGAATACTATTTTTCTAATATAGATTTAGTATTTTCTGAAATTCCTATTATTAAAGAACTAAATAAGGTTTGAGTGCTAAAAATGCGCGATATATGGGGGAATTTTTCCATATCACTAAAACTTTAGACATAGAATATGCTTACAAGAATATTTTAACCTGTAGTTTGCGGGAAGAAGAGAAGATTTTCATAGAAATGGTAGAAGATAGAAGAGAAAGTTTCAAAAAGAAGGCTGCTGAACAGAAGTCACGAGTACCACCATGGGATTTTAGGGAAGAAAGTTATGAGAAAGGCGAAGGGTACGCTGCAATGTCCCTGGACTGGTCACAGAAGGGGAACATTTGTTTGCTTAGAACGAAAAACTAACTATAATAATTATTTGATTGGTTCTAGTGAATGTGAGCATACTTTTCAAATCACTGGAGGTTGGGGATTGAAAGGTGGAACTGATCCTGTTTTTCCAGGGATTTTTTATGTGTGTGGTAAGAAAGCCTATTATAGGTTGCCTGCACATTGGTATGGTAGTTGTTATTTTGCTATTGTCTTCCCCAAGGTCTATCATATGGACCAAAACAGTCATAAATTGAACGAAGTAGGGCAAGGAGTAACACGTAACAAAAGAGCAAGCTTTTCATAAATTGTAGGAGATATTTTTGGTGCACTGATACCCTCAGTTGGAGTCGTTCTGAATTCACATAAAATTAGAAAATTGTCTACAGTGGTTGATCGGTTATCTACAGATACCGCGGGTGGGTTCTTGATGATTGACACGGAAATGGTTGCAATAAGGTCAATGGTTTTACGCAAAATTGACTTGCCCTTGATATATTATTGGCAAAAGAGGGTGGAGTCTGTGGAATGTTGAAAGTCCAACATTGCTGCACATATATCCCTGATAAAAGCAAAGGAATCGAGGGATATATAAAGAATATTACAAAATTACATGAAGATTTGACCCAACTGGAGGTTGATGGTGTTTGGGATAGACTGGGCAAAAGTTTTTCCACTATAGGTAAATGGTTTTCTACCTTTGGAAGTAGTATATTAGGAAGAATAATAATACCAATGGTTTCAGTAGTATTAATAATCTTAGTAATAATAACAACATATAAGTGTTGTAAGAGTAAGAATAAAAGAAAAGAAATTACAGAATCAAAAAATAAATGAAGAGCAAGAAAGAGAAAAAGAGAAGAAATAGAATTAGAAGAAATGAGAGGGGAGTACTATGACTTGATGAAAGATTTGGATGAGGGTGGCATAAAAAGAGAGAAGAATACAGAGATATAAAGGATTAAAGATGGCACTCGGTATGGTAGGTATTTTATGATGGCTTCTTTAAGCCATCAGAGGGGGGAATTGATGGAGCAGGCTTTCGCAAAAATGAAACCTGCTCGGACTTGATACCCCCATAATATGTACTAACAGTAAGTAGTTGTTAAAAAACCAATGTGCACCTAACACGAACATAAGGGAAATTGCTTTGCGCATGTCTGAACTAACATGTAAACAAAATAATATTGTAATAATATTTGTGATTTAAGAAAAACAAGAAGCGTTGGATAATTAGGCCGCATATGCTTCAGTAATCTACATGTTGCATTCTGTTTTGAACTAATAAACAATACTAATTTGGCACAAAGCTTATGCTAGGTAACATTAATGGGGAACAGTGCAAGGTGGGTTGTAAACAGTGAAGGTTTCATTATCATATAATTAATAATTGTTCATTTTCGTTTGTTTTAGTGTGCTAGTTGAAGCAGCCATCTTTCTAAACTTGGCTAAAAAAGGGAGGGGGAAAACACGAGGAGTGAGTTTGCTCTGTCAGAAGCAAGGCAGATGCGCAGTGCACCGCAGATGACATGAGGAGGGTGAAGGCCAGAATGTCGAACGACTGCCAAAACCAGTGCCCAAGCGTGGGACAGGAGAAACAGACTGCGGATGATGTTAAAGAAATGAATGAAATTGATACATTTTGTATTATATGTAATAAAGTGAGAACAAACTGAGAACCATACCCTAGGAATGAACATGAACAAAAGGGTAGTTGATAGAAAGGTGAAGTCACAGTGGTGTGATGCACACACCTAATTTGGTATCCCAGCACATTTGATAGCAGTGTTTGTGATCAAAATGACTGGGTATGGGCCTTTTCACCTTGGCTCCAAACAGGACTTTATCACTTGCTACTTTACCAAAACCCATTCACCAGGACTAAGGTCATAGCTCTGCTCCTAATGTGGTTTGGCAGTGGCAGCACCATCCTGGTGAGAAACAGAACACATCACACCAGCAAGTCCTTTTCAGTAAATGAGTATCATGTCATCTGAAATGTTTACAAGTGCATTTTCATACACAGCAGGCAGTCTCATTGCACATCCCATGAGGATTTCATGAGGGGATAATCATGTTTTCCTGTCAGGAGTACCTCGAAGACTCATCAGAACCAGTGGTAACCCATCTGGCCATTTCTGTTTAGCCAATTATTTGGAACTTCAAAGTTCCATTTACTTGCTTCACTATTCCTGAATCCTCAGGACGATAACTACAGTGTAATCTTTGTTCCACTTGAAGAGCCACACACAGTATTCGAAGGACCTCATTATTAAAATGGGTCCCTCAGTCTGACTATAAAGAAACCAGAATTCTGTACCTGAGTATTCTCTGTGTTGGGTAGGCTTCCATCCATCGAAAGAAAATGCACACTATAGCCAGGAAGTATCCCAGCCCGTTACATACAGGCATCTTGATAAAGTCCAACTGCATTCTATTGAATGGTCCAGCTGATCTTCCTACATGTCACAAGGTTATGGGTGTTCTTCTTCCTAAATTCATCTGTTGACATCCTATGCATCTGTGACACAATTCTTCTGCTAGAACTTCGAATCGGGTACTGAACAAGTTCTGTCCAAACAATATAATCGCTGCATCCCTTTCAATGTGTGCAGGACCATGACAATGTTGTGGCATGGGAAACAATAAACTGTCAGGCAACACAGGTCTACATCAGTTGAAACCCAAATGTCGTTCTCATCCTTAACACAACCTGCACTGATCCAACCTTGTTGTTCTGCTTCTAAATCCTCTTCTTGCAACATTTTAATCTCTTCACAAGTGTCAGCTACTGACAACAACATAGAGAAAGCAGTGTCCTCATCAGACTAATTTGTATAATATGATCAACTTCATCTGCATATCGATTTCCGACTATAACATAATCATTGCCAGTTCTGTGAGCAGCACACTTCACTACTCCAATTTCCTGGGGCAACTGTAATGTGTCCAACAATTCTTTCACATACTCCACATTCTTGATGGGGTGTCCTGAAGGGACCACACCAAACCCATACTGACTATCTGTAAATATAGTCACTTCCATTTGTGCTGAAAGGCAACAGGGTCTCATAGGGTCAATCAATACTATTATTGTGCAGAGGTAGTGCCTCAAAGCCATGAAGCTTCAACTGCTTCTTGAGTTGTGCAGACCACATAGGCTGCTCTCAGAGTTCCCTCAATATTTCCTAGACATAAGCTGTCCACAAAAAATACATAATCAGGCTCATCAAGAGGTTCATCTTTTATGTCTGGTCTTGGCTTGGTGCCTAAGTCCGTGACATCTAGACAATCATGTTCAACTTCATCCGCACCCATTTTATTTTCAGGAGTGAGCAATAGGGTAGCTGGATTCAGCATGCAACATCTCTTGAGTATCACATTCTCTGCTGCAAGAATCTGTTAATATTTTGTGAGTCTGCTGTTTGTGAAATACTGTGGGGCTTATTTATGAGCCCTTGCATCACTTTTGCGCCGCTGGTACGCCACTTTTTGTGACGCACCAGTGGCGTAAAAAATGCGCCTGGTTGCGTCATATTTACAAAGTGACGCATCTAGGTAGATGCGTCACTTTGTAAACCCCCTGCGCAACATTATACCTGCGCCAGGTATAATTTATGCAAGGGGGGCGTTTTGACGCAACAAAGAGTCATAGAAGTGACGCAGTGAAATCTATAAGAGTTCACTGGGCCATTTCTTGGACGCTAATGCGTCAAAATCTTACGCCTGCCTCATGGCAGGCGTAAGACTGACGCAGGCTCTAACAACATGGGACTTGCCCATGTGAAAGTACACATTGCTGGAGTTGCATCACTTTTGTGACACACTCCAGCAATGCGCCACTTTTGCGCCTACAGATACGTCAGAAATACTGACGTATCTGTGACTCCTTGGGACATGATGTGTCATACTGTAAATATGACGCATTCAGCATGTCGCAAGGAAGGTGCAATGAAAAGTGACGCATCGCTGTTTTCATGCAGCGATGCGTCACTTTTCATAAATGAGCCCCTGTGTTTTTGTTCAGGTGAGGAAAATATCAACCGAATGAGGAACCATCACTGTCAGAGGATGTCCCATCACTAGGCTCTCACAACTCTCAATACTGACACCAGCTGCTGAAACTGCTTTAAGGCAGTCAGGCAATCCTGCAGCAATGCCGTCAAGAGCAGTTGAAAAATATGCTACTGGTATGCATCTGTATGCATCTGAGGAAGCACTGAGAGAACACAGCCTTCCCTTTCACTGGAAAACAATGTGAACATCTTTTTGTAATCAGGCATTCCTAGTGCCGGGGTACTACAGAGACTTTCTCTTAGCTATTGGAAAGCTTTCAAGCAAATGTTGTCCCATGGAAGTGGATCAGGCACATCTTTATGTGTCAGCCTCTGTAAAGGCTTGGCCACTAGGGAAATGTTTGGTATCCACTGTCTACAATAGCCAACCATTCACAGGAACATTCTGAATTCTCTTGGAGTTCTGTATAGGGGTGGGTGGAACTTGGAGGGTTTCATTCCACTGAATTCCGCAGAGTTACCTAAAAACTCTGCGAGATTCCACATTGCTCTGCTCGGGCTGAATTTTAGTGACAGGAGCTTGTTCCACACTGTAACATCAATGTGAAAAGCACAACGCGGCGCACCGGACGGAGCTGCTTCTTTTTGCCAATCAAGCAGATTTTCTATTTGAGCAGCAGCTTTCTCAACGCAAATAGTAGTGACCTTGTGTTGAGAAATCTGGATGGGAGGCTTTCTAGCACTCAAAAATCGCGCTGAGGGATGCAAATTCTCACTCACACTTGCCAAATTACCATTGGCGAGCCATGTGCAAGGAAATCTCCACCACGTGGCAGTTGGCGGAGTTTTGCCAGAACTTCACACTCCAAGCAGAGCGCGGAGCGTGGAGTGGGCAAAATTCTGTCAACTCTGCTGACAGACAGGAATAATTCGCTCACCCCTAGTTCTGAGTGGATTAATTGTCAAAATCATTTCCACTCTTTCTTGTGACACCTTTCTCGTTCCCTTCTCAATTATGTGTCCCAAATATTGGACTTCTTTTTTACAATAATGAAGCTTTTTTGAAGACACCTTATGTGTATTCTCAGCTAAATGATTCAGTAAAGCAATTGTATCCTGTTTGCAAGCTTCTTTTGTATTTGATGCCACAAGTAGGTCATCAATGTAGTGTACAAGAACTGAATTGCAAGCCATCTGCAGAGTTTCAAGATTCTTTTTCAAGATCTGATTAAAGATTGATGGACTCCCTGTGCACCCTTGTGGAAGTCGTCACTACGCCAAAACTCTATCTCTAAACACAAATGAGAACAAGTATTGACTGTCCTCATGCAACGGAATAGAGAAGAAAGCTTGACAGAGATCCACAACCGTAAACCATTCTGCAGTGCAAGGATCTGGAAAGGAAATGTTGCTGGATTCGTTACCACGGGACAAAATGGAAAAACTATGTTATTAATCCTAGGAAGGTCGTATACAATTTTGTATTTCCCTTTTGGTTTCTGTAAACCCATAATAGGCAAATTGCAAGGGTTTGCGACAATCTATTTTAAAATTCCCTGTTTGATCATGTTGACAAAGCAGTGTACTTTAAAATTCAAGATTGAAAAACTTTCTCCTTGTGGTTAAGATCTGACTAAGCAAACCTACTGGTGTGGATCATTTCTCTTAACACTGTCCTTCTAGGCCTTCTGCAAATTCCATTCCTGGGGCTCTCATTTGGCTCGTGGGCACAAAAAGAGGTGGTAGGCCTGACTTGCAACTTTACTGTCCTACTGTCTTTCAAGACCAGTTTTTTTACCAAGACCCCTGTCACAGGTAGACCTTAGGGGTGACCTATACGTACAAATAAGGTAGTTTAATATTATGCAAGTACCTTTAAATCCAAAGTTGAAGTTGCATATAATTTCAGTTTAAAAGCAGCTTGCAAAGCAGGGCTGACTTTTATAATCTCAGCGCAGCATAGTATGACATATTTCTCACTGCTTTCTGTGGTTCACCCTCTTTTACAATTTTCTCGTACACAAATTCTACAACTCTAAGCAAGCGTAATAAACAAATAACTTTTTCTGGCTCCACTAAAGAAAATCAAGGTTATTCAATCATACAAGAAACAATCAGAAATAAGGTTTTAACACCCTCGGACTTCCCTACACACACTTTCACAAATTAAATCTCAACCAGCAGGAAATCACTGTAACTGATGTAGCTTCTCTTGTGCAATAGGCCCCACTAGCATCAATCAATATTAGTACAATCACAACAACGCTATAGTCCCTATCTCAGTTGTGCAATTCAATGGTACCTCACGAATCTACACTACAAATCTTAGCAGACAAATATCACAACAACCTCAACTGTTTATTTATCTATCCTGGGATCTTAAACTACTTTGAGTCCGATAACCTCTTCAACTGCTCAAAATGTAGTGCTTAGACACCACTTATTATCAAACACAACAATATGACAAATCTGAACAAAGACAAATGCAACACATGACCTTATTGATAGTCACACCTTCACCACTGCAACCGCCTTCGAAAACACAACTCCGTCTATTTTCAAGTTTGAGCTTTGGGATTAAGGACATGGGCACTTCTAAACTAAGGCAATTAATTTCAGTTCTTGTCTCATGACATGAACCATCACTCTGCTACCAACTGTTGGAGCACGGGGTTCCACTTGTCACTTACTTATCACCATGAACCTCGCTTACAGGCCGATGGATCGTTGATGTCAGTTGCGATACAAGGAGTTGAATCTCAATATAGATCGTTATTAATTATCATTACTTTAGTTCAGTGAATAAAGAGAGTTAAGTTGAGTTAAAGGGTTTTATTTTCAAATCTTTTAGTTTCGTCATTATATTATTGAAGTATAATTCTCCAAATGTTATAATGAAAGGTTAACATAATCAATCAATCAATAGTTAGTAATAAGATAAGTCAGTGCAGTAAATCAATATAAAGCATCAATACGATAAATGCAACAAGCAAATTCCATAAAGAACCTTACCTAGTCTAAGCTAAGTCAAGATCAATACGAGAAGGGTTGAAGGTGTCAGTTCATATACCCATGAAAATTTCTGATGTGAGGATCAAGCATAAGCATAAAGCTTTAGCAGAATAAGCTGGAAAGTTTTCTCAGCTCAACTAACAGCAGATCAAGAAATAAAGTAAGACTTCTCATAAAGAAATGTCCAAGAAAACTCAGTGATGAGACTACTCTCAGAGAGTCAGAGAAAAAGGGACATACATCAACTGCTGTAAACTGAAATCTCCAGAAAGAGTCTGCCTCTCTAGTTTAAGAACACGCACTGATATAAACCCGCATTTTCTATGCTGCAACATTAATATTCTTTCTTCTTCACGCTGATCAAAAAGATGTTAGCACGCTCCTGGGAACAGGTCTACTCCCCATTTTCTCACCAGGGTACAATAACTTCTTAACCATGTGTCCTTGAATGTTGTGGCACATATTTTCTTGTTTTATAAACTTCTTCCATAAATCATCCTCCCTGTCATCCACATCTTTTGTGGTGTGAGCCTTACTGTCAGTCGTCTAATACAATACATTTCTATTCATTAACTAATAAACAGTAGCTTCCAAAATTGCAATGTCTGCAGCAAAGAGAAGAAAAACAACTTGCAAAACTTTTGTTTAAAGTAAAAAACAAGCATTTCAGTATTAATATGTCTTTCTGTTAAATCACAGCATTTTCAACCATGTCAATTTGAGAATCCATGCTGTGTTTCTAAATGACAGCCCTATAAGTTTTAAGTATGGTTGTCTACTACACTTTCTGCATTAAACACTCTTTGGGCATATGTGCAAGGGGTAAATATGGTACCCTTTCACGCAGGTATCTGCATGAAAGGGGCGTGCAATGGGTGTTGCTGTGTGCGTTCTACCACAACACCCATTGCTTTTGACGCTGCCCCGAATTTACAAGGATCTGTAAATCTGAGCCAGCGCCAAAAACTATTGCCATGCAAAAGTAGGCGTTAGATTGTCGCAGCGAGGAGAAATACTTTTATTTCTCCTTGTGTTTGCTTTTTCTATGCGTGCTGCATTCTGCAGCACACATAGAAAGAGCAAAACTCCATTAATGATTGTTTTTGTGCAGGAAGGTGTCCCTTCATGGACAACGACAATCATTAAATAATGGCGATTTGCTACTTCTATGTGTTCTGCAGAATGCAGCACACATAGAAGTAGCAAATCGTCATTATTGATTGCTTATGTGCAGGAATGGACATCTTCCTGCACATAAACAATAATCCGCAAAACGGTGTCTGCGTTGATGCTAGGCAGCTATTTTTAGCGACAGCGCTATGAAAGACACAGGGGTGAGCTGTATTCTTGTAAATACAGCGCATCCTTGCGTTTTCAAAATAACGCTGCGCTGCAAACTTTGCTGCAGCGCCGTACTGCACCATTTCCTTGTACATATGCCCCTTCATTTCTAAACGTAAATTCTGCACATTGCAATTTAAAAAAAGCATTTTGTAAATAATTAAATTTGCGGAAGCAACCTCTAAGCGGGCAGAAACCCTTGGTATATCTGGGCTTAAAGTTTCTCCTGCACCTTAGGTCAGAGAGGTGATGAAGGCAAGTATTGAAGCTGTTGGCTTTGTAATTGGGGAACTTGGCTTTTAAACGCAGCTTTATCACTTTTCCAAAAATTTAAAATTCGCTTGCATTATCCTTTATAGCCACCAATTTAAAATAAGCGTAAAATTAAATAAAAAAGAAAAATAGTATAAAACGCTCTTTCTTACTTAAATTTCCACCTTCTTCCCTCTGCATCCTTATTGGTGCAATTTTGTTCAAAGTTAAAGCACGTCCTGTTTGAGGTACTACAGTTCACTTTTGTTCTGAAGATACGTCTGCGCTACAACGAATTCATAGAAAAATAAAATAAACATGTAAACCTTCTTTTCAACAATGCACAGACCAGCCGACGCATTGAAGCATAGCTCAATTTCTTTCATAATGTGTCTGAGGCAAGTCTTTACGACCTTGAGCCACCCTTCCCCGTTACACAATAAGCCATCTGTTTCTCAATAAAGTAACTTTAGATTGATCGAGTTTGCCAAACGGTTTAAATGAATGCATTTATGATGACAATGTTAGATTAATTGTGGGAAACTGCAAGTAAGATTGCGGTGCATTTTATTCCGTTTGCATACTGCGCTTGGCCATGGAATTACTTCTACAATGCCAAATCAGACAGACAAATGATTCTGATTTCATAAAAAACATAAAAGCTATTCAACTGATATTTTAGTGCCAGTCACTAAAATGCATTGAAATTAACCTAGAATGTGTGTTCTGGTTTAGACACCTGTGCGTGGGTGCACTGGCTTTTCAACTTAGTATCTCACTACCTCTTCTGCATGTGTTTTTTACTTGTATAGTGAATACTGTTCCTGTAAGGGTCGGTCAGGTGTCTATATGTTTCAGCAGCATTTTTCTATGACATAACTCTTTTTTGTACATGGTCGATTGAATTTGATATAGAATACACAACCAACTCTAAAATGTATGTCTTTGGGCGTTTGTCCATGATAAAGATGTGTGAGAGCAACCTTTAGGGAAGTGAGTGTTATATGCCTCCAGATTGCAATAGCGCAGTCAGGGGTGTAAAGCGGGCCCCCGCCCCAAACCCTTTAGGAGGCGCTCAATCAGCCGAAGTCCAATGAATATCTTTAAGATATGGCGGACTTAGGAGCCCCTAATCACATTCTGCAAGGGGGCCTTATCATTTTGTGTTACATCACTGAGCTCAGTATATGGGAACAGCCCTGTTTTATATCCTTCTAACTTTCAGCACACTGGCAGCATGCTATATTGCCAATCTACTTGGTGTATCTCCTACCAGCAACAGCAAGAAATGCCACTAAGAACTCATTAGTGCAACATTGCTGAGAAGGGACTTGCATGCAGCGAGGGTGCTTGCAGGTTATGTTGTGTTCTATTCATACATTATGCTATGAGTCAACTTCCACAGAAGATGCCACCTTATTCATGGAACTTCTGATTTAAGCTGAAAATCTGAGAAAACTTAAGCCTCACCTACTGAGCACCAGTATCATGAGCCACTTTTCCCAGCCTCATCGTCGACTTCATCGCACCCTTCAAAATCGACTACAAAGCCTTCTTACTCCTCGACAACCTCAATTTCCACCTAGATAAGAAAACCGACTCCTGTTCCACAGCTCTCCTCATAAACCTGAACAACATTGGACTAACCCAGCTCATCACGGAACCAACACACATCACAGAACACATACTGGATCCCATCTTCACCCCCAGCGACAGCATCAAGTACTGCTCAACCTCACCCCTCACATACAAGATCTCTCCATAACACACTTGTGTTCACAGGAAATCACTATTATCTTCTGTGCCGACACCCATCTTGTTCTCCCTTTGTCAGACAAAATAACTACCACTAGAAACAACTTCACCAACTGCATGACAATAGTAGCAGAATGGATGAGAACCAACTGCTTGAAGCTCAACTGGAACAAGACGGAAGTACTGGTCTAAATAAACTAGACATCCCCATGGGATGCCACCTGGTGGCTGACAGAACTAGGACCAACACCGGCACCCACTGACCATGCCAGACATCTGGGGATCATCTTGGATGACAATCTCAACATGACGGCACAAGTCAATGCAGTGAGCTCCATCTGCTTCCACATCCTACAGATTCTATCAACAATCTTCAAGTGCCTACCACAGAACATTAGAGGAATTGTCATGCAAGTCCTCATCAGACTTGACTACGGCAATGCACTGTATGCTGGAATATCTCTGCAGCTCCAGCATAAACTTCAGACCTTTCAAAATGCAGCTTCAAGACTCATATTCAACCTTCCACAACGCACCCACTTCTTCTCTCACCTCCGAGAGCTCCACTGGCACCCATACACAAACGCAGCCAATTCAAACTCCTCACACACTGGTCCTATACAACACTGGACCAGCATACCTGAACAACCGCATACATGTCCACTAACTGGCCAGACATCTGCACCTGCACTCAGTCTCACTCTCACTGACACACACACCCCTGCATTCACAAAAGCAGTGCAGAAGGTCCTCTCGTTTTCCTACATTGCACCAAAAACATGGAGCAAACTACCATACCACATAAGATCCTCTTCTTCACTTCTTGTATTCCTCAAGACCCCAAAACCCTGATTCTTCAAATAACTCTAGGGGGAATACACGTCGACACACCTGCTCAAGTGATAGATGCTCTCACCAGTGATTAGTGCACTCTACAAGTTAACATAACATGGGAAATTTCTATCACACACAGTGTTTTCCCATTACTATTATGTCCATGATTATGAGCCCTCCAGCAGCCTTCCTCTGCAATGGTATTCCTACCCTAATTACAGATCGATGTCAGTGAGCGTTTTGCAGGCTGTATGTCATCATTGTGGAGGTGTTCTACTGATACAGTAAGTCTTGCAACCTACCAACCTCACCTGTGTGAGAGTTTACCATGTGTGGAGGGTTATCTATGCATGGTGCTTCGCAGACGCGTATTCAGGAATCAGACAGAAACTTCAGCCATTAAAAAGGTAATTGCTTCAATCGATATTTATCACATTTGTAATTACAGAGAACGTCATTCAGAGGGGCAGATTTACATGGAAAGTGACTCAGTGCGTGCCGCAAGCCATTTGGCTGCACAGCACTGAGTCACTTTCAAAGCACAGGGATGCAACATATTTTCAACAATATGTCGCATCTCTGTGCTTCCCCCTGCACTGGCGCACAAGCTGCTGCCATGCACAGGCACAGGCCACCTTGCACCATGGTGCAAGGGTGCCTGCATCGTGGGGAGATTTTTATGTGCAGGATGGGTTCCCTTCCTGGAGATAAACAATCAGAAATGGCGTTTTTCAACTTCTATGTGTGCTGCATTAGCACACATAGAACATTCAAAATGCCATTGTTTTACTGATTTTTTATGTGCGGGAAGGGACTCCTTCCTGTACTTAAACAATCACCAGAGGTGATTTCCTCTTTCTAAGAGTGCTGCGGAATGCAGAACGCATAGAAAGAGGAAAATAGCGAGGAGAAATGAATACATTTCTCCTCGTTGCGCCTCCCTACGCCTCTCCTGGGGAGGCGTAGCATTCAGACGCATTTCCAGATTTATGACTTCTAATAAATATGGAAATGTGTCTGGTTCCATGGGTGTTGCCTGGGAACACCCACAGCAACACCCATGGAACGCCCCTTTCACGCAAAGTGCTGCATGCAGAGGGGCCATATTTACAAGGACAGGAAAAGTCACGCAGGGTGGCTTTTCCTGTCCTTGTAAATATGTGGCAGTAAAATGCACTGCCGGTGCATCCCAAAAAGGGACGCACCGGTGGCTCAAGGGGCTTGTAAATCTAAGGTGCAGGGAAATGTATAAATCAATGCTAAATATTTCTTTAACACTTTAGTTAAACATGTCACCTCATACATTTACAAAGGTTTTTCAGGTTGTGTCATATCAGTAGCTCCATTAAAATCCCCAAACATTCAAAGACCTTCAGGAGTTTGCTTCTCAGTATTTTGTTTTTTCAAAAGATGCTCATTTTATTTTAACAAACTTATTTTAGGGGAGTCATGTTAACTTTTTCAGGCATCTCAAAGGTTCAAAGTTTTATCATAAAACAGATTTCAGATGTAATTAAGATTAATTAGTACTGGTGAGTCACTTGAAGTTATAGGATCCCAATTCCCTTAACAAATGTTGAGAAATGAGTCAGGCCATTCTCCAGTTATAAGTAAATATGAAAGCAGCAAAAACACTGATTAAGATGAGGTTTTTACTCAAAGTTTAAAATAAAATTAATTAATTAAAACTAGAAAGTGTAAAATGTGTAGATGGGCAAATTGCTCTACCTTCGAAATTGTCAGCTAACGATTCAATCCAATCTCTTGTGAAGGACATCAGTTGTTTAAAGATAGAACCCTTTTTTCCATAATTATTCTTCATGATGAGTTTCCCAATATTCCTAGATATACAAGTAAGTGAGAAGGAATGGACTGCATTTTAAAACGAACTTACTTGAGGTCGCTAAAATGTCCAAAATCCACCTGTCACTGCCATTTGAGAAAGCACATGTTATTCCAACAACAATTAGACCTTTTAAACAGGGTCTGCTAAAGACTTTTTCATTACAGAAGTGACTTCAGCTATTAGGGTCAAATGACTCACGTTGTAATATGTGTCTTTAGGCACGTATGCCCTTAGCAGTCCACCAAACGTGCACCCCCTGTTAGCCTGTGCTACTAAGTTGTTCACATACACACGACTTGGATCATGATTAGTGCAAACTCGTTTGTCCAATCTACAGTGCAAGTGTCATACATTTATTTGAAGGTGTTCTAATACATGTGTCTGCAGCCTACATGTGTGTGATCTACTGCAAGGTAAAAATAAATTTGCTCAGGGAGTATGCATATGCCAAAGATGATAGCAGACCTTATGTCATGGTAAAATGGAACTGTGTCTGCATGTGTGTGCAGCTGGCAATGCTTACTAAATGGCTGTTGTAGAAGACTTATATGCAGTGCGATGGTGTGAATGTTGGAGTAGAAGTACTACAATCTTGCATGCGGGCGAAGGAGTAATTTGGGGAAAAATATCCCGTCATTGTGCTCAGGCTGACAATTAAATACCATTCTTTAGATTAATGGCTGCCACTCTTGTCTGTAGTGAGAGCATTTCCCAATTTGCTCAGTGTGGATTGGTATTGTGGGAGTATATAATTCTCCATAGATATTATTGGTCTTGCTTTCCCCTCAATGTGCCTTTTCTGCATAATTAAAATGATGATCCAGTAGGCCAGGGATGTGCTGGTGCCAAGGTAGCACATATGTGAAGATGTGTGTCTCTAGGACATGCAATGTTTTATGTCATGTGTATGAGAGCATTTTTTATATTCATACTGACCTTGCTAGCCTTGAACACATCCACTTTACATGGGCAACAGCCACCTCAGTTATCACTTCCCACTATCAGGCTGTATGCTTGAAGATGAGTCTTTATGTAACCATGTAGTGTAACATCTGCCATCTCTAAGTGGTGAGCCTCCACATCTAAAGACAAAAGTTGTCAGCCATTGCCTTTCCGTTCACTGAGAACACACTCAAAGTATGGGTAATCTCCGTTTTTTCCCAAAATATTTTTATTGGAATAAATGCACCTACCTGCTGCATGAATTTGGTTGAGGTTGTTTCATAGATTGTCTATGTACTAAACTTGCCTTTATGCAGTTCTACTTCATCTGTCAATGTTCCTTAACTTGTAGTAACTTCCCTTTAGGGCTTACTTTGGTTCTCCCTTATTTTAGCCTAACTGCACATTGAAGGCCGCCTCGCTTTGCCCAGCTACATATAACACATTTATTTTTTGAGCCATGATATTATTTTAGAAATACTCTGTACTTGTTTTTATTTTTTAGTTCTTCTTCTTAGGATTAAGACTGAACATTTTGTACAAGGTCGACCAACATAGTGCCCTGTTTTGCTGTGCTCAGTAAAGCAACATCTCATGTTTAGACACAATACAGGCACAGCTGCTGTTTTCCAACATGGCACTTCTTATCATGTAATCCAAGACTTGCCCTTTGGAAAACAGAGAGGAGAATTCTAGCAGAGGGTAAAGGTCTTGAAACGGGCGCTTCAGCCTTGCGTAAACTGAGTTTCCACCTAAGATGCGGACCACCTAATTACAAGATACCAGGTTTGGGTTCCGATGCTAATCCCAGAGATCACTGATATATCCCTGTGTGCAAGAAGTGAGGGTAGGCCTAGACAGATATATAGTTTACCATGCAAGGGCTTTTCATTGTAAACAGTTTGCTTGTAATGTTTCTTTCTTTGCTTAGTTGTATATGTTTTGTAATTGCAGCACAGTTTCTTCATTAAAGACAACTGTAGTTTCAATAAATATTGTAAACTTTCCTTGTGTCTTTCTTTTGTTTATTATGGACATGCATGAATGAGAAACGTAAGGTGATGATCTGTTTCCATGGTTCCCTTGGGGACTAGAGAGTTGTGTTCTAGGTTGCCAATTCACCTGTTACTCTGGAAAGTGTAGGAGGGCAGGTGAGGTACACTGAGCTAGTTGGACTTGGGCTCATAGGTACTGATGTAGTATGGTGACTCAGGGCCTGATTGCGATCTTGGCGGAATGCTCCCACCATCGCTTTTTTAGCAGTCTTCCCGCCTGCTGCCTTGGTGGTCCAAATGCCTGATTATGATCTTTGCAGGAACTCGGCTACAAGATTGCTGCAATCCCGCCGGTACCATCAAGACTCCTCCTCCCACGTCGATGGCTGGAGAGCCAGAGGTGAGTCTTGGAGGCAGTCCTGCCAAGATTCCTACTATCCAGATTACAATTGCCTTTCTGGCGAGCTTTTCCTGGTGGGGACAAAGCCATTCGCGACTCAGGGCAAAGGTAAGAAAGGAGGTGCACACTCACCTTTTTTGGGGTCCCGCTTCAGAATTAGTGTCCAACGCCATTGTCAAGGTCCTTCCTGTGCTGCTGCACCCAGACCATGATGCTCAGCAAACCCGATGCTGCCAGAATGGAAGGTAGGCTTTTCTGTCACTTCTCCTACGTGGTGTATGGTAACAGTTACTTTCAGCTCATGTTATTTTACATGCAACAAAACAGACAGTACACATAACCTACATATACAATATGACACATACACAACATATATATGTATTTTATGATATTAACTTGTACCACTTACCTATTTTTACAGCAGCAACACATCATTCCGTCACAACACCTCCACCAAGAGACCGCCAGCCCATCGGGGACATCCAAATCAGCTCGTAGGCATACCGCCAGTCAGACGGCGACAGAGTATTCCAGCTTCAACATCTTAATACGGTGGGTGGGAAGGCCTTCAATTTTGTGGAGTACTTGTTCCCACCACCATTGAGGGATGGCGGGATACCACCAAACCCGTAGTTAGGCCCTCAGTCCCGAGATTCTGAAGTCCTGTGATCCCAGGCAAAGTTCTGTTTCTAAGCAGAATCCCTGCAACATGGCACTACCAAAGATTGTGCTGAACGTATTAACCAGGTCTCCTGAGTAGTAGTTGTGTGTGCCCATAATAGCACTTACACCTACCACTGTAGACGTCTGTGGTGTTGGGGATTAATTCTCCACAGTATTTTAGAAAGCACCTAATTCTGTTGGTTGTTCAAGTTTGAACATTAAAAAGGATAATCTATGTTTGTTTTTGCACTTTGTTCCACTGCTGTTATGATCATGGCACAGCCACAGCCTGTCCCCATTGCAGACTTGCATTTCATGTGCATGTAACTTTCCATTAACTTACTGATGCAGGTGGTGACTTTATTTTCGTGGTTGAAGCCCACTATTTCTATCACTTTGAAGTCTTTTATTCTTGGGTCAATTTTCCAGCTGTGGATGCTCAAACCAACACATTTCATGAATACAAGATTGTTGCACCACCACAGGCATACAGAGCATACGAAGCAACTTCTCTGGCTATTTGCCAGTGGCTCACACAGGTTGCACAAGTCGACCGGGAACGTGAGCTACCTATAATTATTGCCAATGTCTATATTTCATTAGGATGCAATAATTTGGGAACCAGACCTAATAAAGCACCTCTTGGTAAACCTAGTTCTGAATAGGAAGCCAAACAGAACCCTGAATTTGTTAATAAACCATGGGACAAATCAAAACAAAACCAAAAAATAAAACCTTGAGGGGGTTCTCCGCCACTCGATACCTCTGAGAGGCACTATAATTTGTGTGATCTCACACAAATAAAAGCACGAGATAGGTATCAGATTTCTGATACTAGTTTCCTCATTCCTTTCAGGACTCAACTGGCAGGTAATACGAGGGAGAAATGCATTCTGATCGCAGACCACAAGAATACATGAAACCAAAAAGGGACTCACAATGCTCATCTGACATGAAGACAAAAAAGGAGGAAAAACCTCCTTTGTTTCAACCCCAATTTCAAAAGAAGAAAGTGGCGGCTCTGACTGTGAACTATGCCACAAACACTGAGAACTCTCCTCCTGAACAGCAGTTAGGTGGTGACTCTCCTCAACAGCGCAGCAGAAGTCACTATAGTGCGCCAGAATCCCCAGAAGTTTCTGGCAGCGAGAGCAACTGACGGTTATAGTTAAAACCCCAGATAGGAGTGAAGCCCTTCCAGATAGATTATATAATTTGCATATACAAATTGATGGTGACATGCAGCGCACCATTTGAGTAATATTCTGGGAGTATTTAAACTCTGTCTTACGACATCCTTTTAGTGGAAGTTGATTGGCCCCCGCAGTTTGTCCAAACATCCCCACAGGGTGAGGATGTAATACTTCCTTCCTTTTCTGTGCTTGTCCCTGATGAAGTCAAACAAACTTATGCAGAAGAAGGGGCTCTTGCACAAGCCCCAGCTTTATACCCATAAGGTCCAGCTGCAAGTGCAAACTCAATACCCCATTAAACAGTATACTAAAGTACCTGTTAGGGAAATACTATCCCAGTTGGAATACCAGGGTGTCATTGAACCCTGTGTCTCTCAAATGAATAATCCACTTTTTCCTGATTTGAAACTAGATCATTCATATCGGATTGTCTTATACTACAGACATTTAAACACTCATACATGCACTTTTGCTGTACAAAATACACACAATACGGCATTTATTAATAACATAGTCTGTAAGAAATACAGAGCAAACTTGGATATTTCCAAAGGTTTTTTCTGCCAAAAGTTAGCACCAGAAAGCAGGGTTTGGACAGCCTTATTGGCACTTGGCTTTCAGCGCCGTTTTTGTTGTTTGCCCTTGGGCTATAAAAATAGTCCTGGACCGTTTCCAGCCTGTATAGTATCAATTCTACATGATATTGACCCTGATGCATTGTCCTATGTAGATGATATCCACTTGACGGAGGATGAACCTAATGTACATTTAGCCAGAGTGAATCACGTAATACTTGGATTCACTCACTTGGGCTACAAGTTCAACTTTAAGAAATCTAATATTGCATTTCTAAGTACCCTTTTCTTGGCATATAAGCTTACTCATGAGGGGAAGAGTTGTGCCCCTCACTTCTTGGAGAAATGTGCACAACTGCAACCTCCAAATACTCTAAAGAAACTACAATCCTTGTTAGGATTCCTTAATTGTAGCAGAACTTACATACCAGATTATGCACCATGCATCTAATCACTCTATGAATCGATACACTCTGTTTTTTCCAGTTCTCATTAGACATCAGAACATACAGATAAACTCAAATCCTTACAATCTGACTTACTTGCTACATGTCATTCACATACACGTGTAAATACCACAAACGTGTTAATTCGTACATAGCGGGTGCAATTGGATTTACCTATATCACCTTTAACAAAGGTTAACAGTGGCCATTGTATAAAAATCACATTTATATTCCAGTGTGGAAATGTGTTTTGCATCCATTGAAAAAATACTGACTGCTGTGCAGATGACTATTCTTAAAGAATGGCCACTTCCACAAGGGAAACACATTATAGTCATCACTTCCATGCCAGCCTCAGAGACTGCTGCAAAAGCTAGTGTTCCTAATGCTAAAGTCCTCCATCCTCCATGGATACTGTGGGCAACATCATTAACAGCAATTGATGTGGACGTGGTCTTTGACCCTTCTTTATGGACACAAGAGTTTTTTCAATATGAGCATGTCAATCCCATGCCCAGCACTGTTTTACCACTTGACCAGCATAAATATATTATTTTTACTGATGGTTCAGCACACTGCTCTTGGTGTGATGTCGAATGGGAAATTCCAATCACAAAAAACTTGCTCACAGTCCTAAGGGGACTGCACTGAGCAGATAACTGAACTGAAAGCTTTGCTTCTGGCACTAGACAATACGGATTCTGAATTCCCCTCACTTATAGTGTGTGATTTATATTACTGTGTCCATTCCTTCAATGATAATCTACATTATTGGCGCCAAAATGGATTCAAAGATTATAAAGGCAATACAATAAAGCATGAAACGCTTTGGGTTAAAGTGGAGTACCTTAAAGATAGAGTTGCCACAGGCTCACACTATTCATATGTTGAGCCATCAGTGAGTGGGTACACAATGTGTAGAGAATTCTTTGGCTGATGAAGTAGCCAAATCTGCAGTTGCGACTGCTACAGTTGATGTGATTACTTGTTCTAAAACTACAATAAATAATAACATACTGGCTGGCATTAATGCTGACAAAGACGGCACCCCTTTATCTCCGGGCTTTCCAGCTAAATATACATATCATTTAAGTGACCAAAACATTCCCTTTGTACCAAACCCAGGGGTTGGTGATCATTTGATTCCCAACCAGGACCGCAGACTAGCTTTAGTGATATCTGTGCATGAAGGCGTTGCTTCTACACATGCAGGTGTGGCACCCACAATTTCTTTGCTACAGCAACATTATTGGTGGCATTGCTCATATCAACAGGCCAACAATTATGTCCTCTGTTGTGACATTTGTCAACAAATTAAAGCTTCCACTGTGGCATGTCCACCACAGACATGCCTGTTTATTTCCAACAAACCTTTCAGCTGCATTTATTTGGACTGCTGTGGTCCTCTTATTTCAGATACTGCATTTAAATGTATCTTAGTTGCAGTTGTTTCTTGCTCCAGGTTCCTTTGGGTTTGGACACAGCATTCGGCTGATGCTTGCACTCTTATCAAAGATATGCAAGTCTTTATCGGAACATATGCATGCACTACATTCCACTCAGGCCAGGGTCTGGCTTTCGATACAAAAACATATCGGGATACTATGGCTTCCCTGAGTGTAGAGGTGCATTATTTCTCTCCATATTGGCCAGAGGGAAATTATGTTGTGGAGAGGATGAACCGTGACTTAACGCATTCCTTAAAAGCTAGAGTATTAGGCACAGGTCATTGTTGGATCCACCATCTATATGGGGTACAACGAACACTTAACAATCTCCCTAAAAGATTTTTGGATGTCCGGACCCCATACAAGGTGTTTTTTGGCATCAAAATGTATGTTCCAGATCTTTACTGTCCAGACGTTGTGGCAGAGGCGAAGCCCTTTGATGTAGATGATCGTTGTGCTGTCTTACAGGATTTACAAAATGTCTGTGACAACCAATCCAAAAAACAATTGACAACATCTTTCTCTGCAGGAATTAAGGAGAAGCCAGAACCTTTTGACTGGATTCCACAGGTTAGGGATCTTATCCGTGGAAAGGTTGTGGTAAAGAAGGAGTTTGGATCATCATACTATGCACCGGTACAAGTCCTTGGCATTTAAGGTACAAGAACTGTAACTTTGCCACGGCTTCCTGGTTCTAAAGACAATCGTTTTGTCTCCATTGATCACATCAAGTTACATCATGTGGACAATTCTAAACAGTAGGCCTCAAGGAGTCCTTGGTAGTTACCTAACTCCTCTCGCTACCATACAGGAAATTTCTTTGCAGCTTGTGTACACCTCCTAAGCTATTTCTCCCCAGCTGGTGGGGGTGGAGAATGCACTATAGTTAATTCCTGCATCTTCTACAAATGCAAGCAACACAACTGTAGTGAGTACTGTACTTACTACAGCATCTTCTGCAGCTGATGTTTCTACAGATCTACCACTCTTGGATTTTACCCATTCTTTAACTGTAGCTGTCCCCCTGTTTTTCAAAGACATGCTTCTGGTTATTATGTGGGAGCAGATCAATCAATCAAGTAATATTGTACAGCGTGGCATCTCATCTAAGAGGGTATCCAGGTGCTGTGCTGCAGGTATCAGGTGAAGAGTCACAGATGATTTCTCATCCAATTCTTTCGACACTTCCTCCGTTTTAGACATTTCACCTACACAGGCCTGTGTTTTATTTTCATGGCTGAAGAGAACTTATCTGGTCCCTCCTTGGATATATGTTTGGATAACACTTTCCTTGGTTTTTCTATTTCTAAGGATTGGAATTGGTAGTGTTTTCTTCTTGCTGATTAATGGTCATTATCTTCCAGAACCCTTTGTCACAGAACTGGTCGATGAGGTGTTGACACCTCATTCATCTTCATATAAGCTAAAAAGAGACTTGTCCCTCATGAACATTTCAGCTGTTCCAGTAACTGATGGAATTGTTTGGGATAAAGTACCTTATGATGTATTTGGTCCTACGGAAATTCTGCAGATTCCTTATGTATTTAGGTTTTCTATGGATGATGTAATTATACCTGGGTTACATTCTTATGATTGGGATGTTGATACTATAAACTCCATGCTCTCGGAGCTAGAATACTATACTGCTTTTCAATCAGATGATCTGTACCTAATTCTGCTAATTTTATGGTGAAATGTTCTGTTACCATCATTATGGACATTATTATTTACATTGAGTTAGTGTTCAATGCACACTTTTTAATTATACACAATTGTAACATTGACCCTCTCCCCTACGAAGGAGCTCAAAAACATATAGGGATAAATTCATATAGATATGACACATTAGACCTAAAATCCTTTTAGTTTAAATAGGCCGGGGGGTGTATGGAGTTCTGCTACGCGGAACTCTGCAAAGTGACAAAAAGACTCCGCTACACTCCACGGACTTCCGCAAGCCGCGAAGTGAAGTAAGTCGGGCTGCTCATGCTGATTTTTAGTGCTGGGCACCTGTCATATGCTGTAAAATCAGCATGAATAGCTCCTCCTTCAGGACTATAGCTTCTTTCTGCCGCTCGAGGAAGCATTCTACTTGAGCTGCAGCTTCCTCAATGTGAGTAGCAGGTTTGTCAGTGGGGGTGGTAGCGACCTGCCCTGACCACCCGAGTTGAGAAATCTTGCCGGGAGGCGGTCTAGCATTGGATTTTCCTCACTTGTGCTCACCAACTTAACGTTGGTGAGCCACAAGAGAGGTAAAACTCTGCTCGATGCTGCTCCATGGAGTTTTTCAGAACTCCGAGCTCTATGCGGAGCGTGGAGTGGGGAAAACTCTACAAACTCTGTGAGTGGAGCAGAGTTTACCACCCAGGCCTAATTTTAAACTTGTCCCTACTCCACCAAAGAAATATATGCTTACACAAACTAAGCTAATACATACAGATTCATTTATCACACAATTAGATGTGTAAGGCAATTACTATTGGAAGGACACCATTGACATGACATCAATTTGAGGTATTAAATCTTGGCAGGTTCAGGGTACAGACACCTTATCCTGAGCCTGCTTGATTCCAAAACAAATGATTCTTGTGAGTGACACAGTTCAGCAGATTACTTGTCTAGGACTAACTTGGACATGAATGCCCCTAGTATTCCTTCCATTTCCCGATTTGATAATTGGAAACATTTGACAAATTACACTGAGGAACAACTCAATAATATGTTGCAGAATGGTACATTTAATTCCACACTTTCAGGTCCTCGTGGGTTGTTATTGTGGCTAGTGGACCCAAATGGTTGTTATGCTCGTTTTTCCAGCCCGAGGTTAAAGGCTAGCAGACCCGAACTTCGTTAATCCCAATGTCAATTCACAGGCATAGGCAGGACTATTCAGTGGAGAAGTTATGTCAACAATGGTTGGAACATTCCACACTGGCTGCAGTGAAACAACATCTTTCCCTCCTGTTGGAAGACTTGGAGCAATCAGATTTCTTAATGGGTCCTAAGTCTCCACGTTCTAAAACATGTATTTATGCCACATATAATGACATTTGGAAATTGTTGTAAATGGAAACTGTTGCATGTTTAAATCAAATTTATCAAGATAATTTGGATAAAGTGCTTGCTGTTTTTGATAATAGTATTAATATGTTGTCTTCTCACATTTACAATGTGAAAAACATTGAGTCATCTGTTATTGATATCATGCAAAGTGACATGTCTTCATTGTACCATGGGCAAAGTCAACTTAGATCAATCATGCAGTTTAGCTGGGCACTTCAAAACTTTAAGAATGGTTACATGCCATGGCAATACCTTAATTTGACCCAGCTATTCTTGCCTTTCAACCTGGCATGTAAACAACGACTCATGGCTAAAAAAGATACCACATACACAATGTTACATCTCAAGAAGATAAAACAGTTCCCATTCACAATAGCAGAAACACCCTCCACTGTATGGTTCATACATGGCGTAATATATTTGCCAATTTAAACATTTCAGTTCACAGCTTGCATGAAACATTTCCCTGTCAGTAGATATGACCCCAGGAGGCAGCTTCATTCATGAGTTATCGTCACTCCCATTTTCTTAGCGTTGTGAGTGAGCCAACAAAGAAGTCTTCCTTACTGGAAAGGAATGCAACTTTTCTGTTCGACATTCACTAGTTTGTAAACACCTGACCATTCATGTGACATGTAATGCATTATTAGCTAATTTGGCCTGTTTTCTAAATGGAATACCAGTCACTTCTATCCTCTCCCTCATTACAGTCCTTTCAAATGGAAGCCATCGAATGCTAAGTGACCTGGACTATTGCCGAATGAAGGCCGGGATCCCATTTATTTTATCGCTTTCCCAGATAGTGACCTGCTGTAATAACGTGCTTGTCCCTCCCACTCAAGGGGGTTATGATCGCACGTTGTGGCCTTCAATTCCAACTTTGAAGGCAGATTTTATCAAGCTAAGCAGACTTAAAGCAAAATTGTTTCAAAAAGATGTAGCATTAACATCTGCTCGAGAAACATTAGAATTGCAAGTTGCAAGAACATCCAATGAAATACAGTCCTTATTAAACACTAATCCCCTAGTACATTTTGGTGAGTTAGTCCACCGAAAGTTTGGTGCGTCCGATACTGCCGGAATTGAACACTTTTTAAAAGTCATTAGAACTGGATTAGTCAGTTCCTTCCAGAAAATATTTGGAGTAATACCAGCCTTTATTCATTCTCTCTTTTCTAGAGTGATTGGAGGCATCTCTTTGGTGTTATTCCTCATTTGCAGCATTTTCATCCTATTTTTGTGCCTAAACAATGGATGTTCCATTTCAAAGCCCACTGGAACTGCCACTGGTCCAGCTGTGCCATGAGCACATGTTGCAATTCTTTGGAATGCCCTTGCTCCAAGAGCTGAACACTGCTTGGTCATTGTCATTCTGACCCGCCTGGTTTACCTGCGTACTGCCCGTGTTTAATTGCCTGTGGTGCCCCTTTGAATGGGCAATTGATATCTGCCTCACTGTGCAAATGCCGGCTCCTGTGGACATGACCCTGTTGATGAGTCCCATAACAATGCATTTTCGGGGTTGTCCCATGAGCTTGCAACTGGTTCAGGATGCAAGGTATGAGCCACTCCCTCCTGGTGGGACAGGTGCTTCAGATCCAGGAATATTGAACTCTGGCTCTAATAACACAGATGCATGACAACATGCTATTTTCTCAACATCGGGTGGTAACAAGGATCATGTCTGTTCTTTGGAACTTTTAAACTGGGCACTTGCGGAATCATCGTCTGCAGAGACAGAATCCATTCTGGATTCCCTTACCATTGAACTTGTGGGAGAAATCCTGGATGCCTCCAGCTCATCGTAAGTTTGAACACATTTTTCCAAATTGTCATCTCATGTTTTTTTTCTCTTCTCATTATGATTATCATTTTTTTCTAAGACGTGCTTAGTAGCATTGCTTTGAATTTGCTTAGCTTTTGCCTGTGTTTTATTTTTTAGTTTGTCACTTATGGGCCCATTACGATGGCGGAACGATTGCCACCCCCGGTCCGGTGGGGGCGATCGTTACGCCATCGTCATGAGATTTACCACGCCACATTATGATGGCGGTGGGTATCGCGGCGGAAGTTCGTCCGCCGCTTTTCCGCCGGTGGCAATCGTCACGATTGCCTGCCGTGCGGAGCAATGGGCACTAATATGTTGGCGGTGCCTAGCAGGCACCGTCCGCCATATTAGGATGTCGAGCTTGGAAGGCGTTGCCGCCATGGAAAGGCTGGCGGGGTGTGTCCAGGGGCCTGTTGCTGGCCCCCCCTGTGTCTGGGGTAGGTGGGGTGCACTTGGGGGGTACGGTACCCCCCTACATTTCGCTGCACCAAGTGGCAGGCACCGTGTGCCAGGCATGCGATTTTAACATCGTGGCGGTGCGGCTGTCAACAGCACCCGCCGCAATGTTAAATTGCAGAATGCGACCGCCATGGTGGCGGTCACATCCTGATTTGCGGTGCGGGACCGCCGCATGTCTGGCGGCTGGTCCCAACACCACGGGGATGGCAGGCGGACTCAGGTCCTCCCGCCATCCTAATGAGCCCCTAAGTTTCTTTCCCAACCAAGGAGGAATGTAGTAAGTTTCCTTTGTGGCATAATTTAGTTTGATTTTAGCCTAACTGCATGTTGTAGGCCACCTCGCTTTGCACAGCTACACATCGCACATTTATTTTTGTGCCATGATATTATTTTAGATAGGTATTGATGAGGTATAGTGACTCACTCCCTACATTCTGATAGGCCTGGGCGGTGAATTCCGCTCTGCTCGCAGAGTTTGCTGAGTTTCCCGCACTCTGCGTTACGCGGAGCTCGCGGAGTTCTGAAAAACTCCACTTTGCGCAGCGGAGTGGAGTTTTTTTCCTCGCTTGCGTTCACCAACGTCAAGTTGGCGAGCGCAAGCATGGAAAATAAACCTCCCGGCAAGATTTCTCAACACGGGGGTCAGGTTTCTCATTGCGAGTGGTCGCGTATGCTCGCGACCGCTCGCGTTGAGAAACTGCCCGTTCGCGTTGAGAAATATGCCGCTCGAGTAAAAATCTACTCGAGCGGCAGAAAAGGTAAGCTTGTGCTGTGCATGGTGCTGTGCGCAATGATTGCATAGTGCGGACAAGCATCCGGCACTGTGCAACCACCGCGAACTGCATTTTTCTATCGTACTCCGCCGCTCGGGGAGCTCAGCGAAGTGCGACAGAGTTTTTTTTGCACTTCGCGTAGTGCAACTCCGCGAACTCCGCCAGGGTTACATTCTGATGTCCTGTGATCCCAGGCACAGCTTTGTTTCTAAGCATAATCCCTCAACAAAGACATGCACACTAATGTTACAATTGTTCTGCTTTATCTCCTATTTATTGCACCTCCTTTGTGCAGTGCCACCTTTACCTCACTGCTTTCAGCTCCTTCATCTTTTACCTATCTCCTTACCCTCTTTGCTTTTATTATCCTCCTCTTGTGAGTGGTTTCCCTTCACTAAGATTTTTACTGTGGTAGTGTAAGATGGGTCTGTCTATGATTGTGTGGAAATTCTGCAGCCATAGATCTACCACTTTTGTTTCTATATGATGAGTGGTCTGTAACATTCTAAGCAGTTAAGGTAGCTTCTTATCTTTCAAACAGGTGCTCCTGAGCAAGAGGGGACTTCTTTTTGATGCTCAGGGCTAATTGGTCCTATTCTGGACAGCTGTACATTTTATTTATATTGTAGTAGTGTAGACCTGTAAGCTCTGATCTTATACCTTCTAATTATGTCATATCATTGCCAACACTTATTTTCACTGATGACAGTACTTGCCTATAGCCTGTGGTACTGGCAAACACTTTATGTGGAACTCTGAGAGTGTGTTCTTATTGATTTCCTCAGACAATGATACAGTACTGTTGCTGATAATGCAGAACTACTTCTCCACTATCATTGTCTCTACCACAGAGGTGTAATGCCAGTGGAATGTATCATGGGAATGTGCACAACATAAATAATATGTGCAGCTTATAAACGTTTTAGTGACTGGTACTTAAAGCACATTGTGTATATAAGTTTCTTTCTACTGTATTTCAAAGAAAAGAGTACTAAACAAAATGTCTTAGCAAGATTGCCAATGGCCCTATCAAAAGCAAGGGTAATGAGCCCCTCCTTGTTGACACCTGATCCCTCAACTGCCCATCACACTCCCATCTTGATAATTTGTTCTCTGGATCCTGCTATCTCATGACCCCATGCACACAAACCCATACAACCATCCACTTACTTTCACTGCACTACTGTTGTGTAACTCAAAGCAGCCTTGACCTTCAGAAGAGGTAGGAAGATGAGAGAACAATATATCCTTGTTGACATTGTTTTTGTCTGCATAATATGCTAGATATTAATGTTGAGACACAGCATTAACTGTAGAAGTTTCATATATACAATAAGTAAAGTTGAAAAAAGAAGTAACTTCACAAACAAACAAATCGTATATTTCCTTAACTTTACACTTTGACAATTTATTTGTCTACCATTTTTTACATTATGCACAAAGCAAACCCATATGGGTCATAATCACATCCTTCAGGAGTATACTAGTGAGCTGACATATAGTGATAAGTGGCTTTTTAGGAATACAAAGCGATCTGGTTATGAAAGTAGACACTACATTAAGCAGATCATTAGTAATGAAAGACAGCCAGGCATAACTTTTTTAACCTAATTTTACCAGTGGGTGAGTATGCAGCCATTGTTGCAGGGATTCTGCTTAGGAACAGAACTTTGCTTGGGACCATAGAACATCAGAAGTTAGGGACTGAGTCACCATGCCACCTCAGTACCATGAGCCTGAGTCCAACTAGCTATAGTGTCTCACTTGCCCTACTACTCATAACCAGAGGAACAAGTGAATTGACACCCCAGAACACAACACTTCCGACTCTCTCAGGGATCTCAGTGACAGGACACTCCCTTTAGCTCACACACTCATACTCATCCACAATAAGATATGAAAGAGACACAAACTAGGTTTGAAATGTTTGTTTAAACTATTGTGCTCTGAATGCAGTATATGTGCCACAATTAGAAAACAACTGCCGAGCAAGAATACCATCAGCATTGTCAATAAACCATATATTATAAAAAGCCCTGTCATATTATAAAACAGAATAGCCTAACCCCCTCTCTTGCTACTAAAGCAAAACTGATTATACAGCAAAGATTTCTGGGTTTAGCAGCGGACCCCGTACCTTAGCATTCACAGATGAATGTATTACATCTCAGATACAGCCGTGATCTTCTCTCAATAAAAAATGATCTCTCCCTGCATATTTCAGTGATGTGCATACCTATATGACAAGGTTCACATGTTCATAAACAACAGCTGCATTTCTGTGTTGTGTCTAGGTGCGAGCACCTGACCAGAACATAATAACAAGGGACATTGTTGTTTAACATGTTCTGCTGTTCAGACTAAATCCCAGGAATTAACAGAACAAGAAAACAACTGCAGGTTCTGTGTAAAAATATAATGTGGTACCGAAGCAAACCTGATTATGTAGTAACGTGTGCAAAGCTAATATGGCCTGTGTCGTGCACAGTCAGGCTATCATAGGGCAAACTACAATAGGCCTTGTATGGAACACATGACACCATTTTATCAGTCTGCTCATGGAAGCGTTGCTAGCTTTGGTGCATTGACCTAGAAGCCCTGAGGTGGGAGGGTTTACACTGCACTGACAACTTTCTGGGGCACAGGAGGTGCTGTATTAGACTTATTCAAATCCATCAACAATGCACCACTAGTCTATTCAGTGGGGTAACGCAAAATGATGAGGCGACCCCAGCATAATGTGATCAGGAGCCCCCGAGTCTCCCATATCTCATGAATATTTATAGGCTTTGGCCTGAATGGGGGCATCCTGAAGAGAATGGGAACCCCTGAAGGGTTGGGGTCCCCTGTGGTGCAGGGGCTGTAGGGGTTTGTGTTACAGGGAGAGTCAAGTTAATTTTAATGGCTTATCCAGAAACCGAGGATCACAGTAACTTCCTGATTTATCAACAGACTTTGTGGCACCCAAAGAGGCTCCTGCAAAGTTTAGTTCAAAGTACCAGTGTTCAATGGAAAGATGAAAACAATGTTTGCAGAGGTGTGCAAATACTATTTCTGTCACAGATTTTAGCGACAACATGTAAATAAGGTAAGAGCCCCATGTAGACAATTTAGCACAAGCAATAAAAAGGCAGGTATTATTAAATAAGCAGTTATTAATAAATCCACAAGATTTAAGCCATATTGCAACGGTAGAGCAATAAGTGGATATTCCTACATACACAAATGAAGTGAATATGAGCACAAGGACAACCTGTGGAAGATCAAACAACATATTTTGCCATGGTAACCGATGACTGGTGGCTACCAATATAGGACAGGATAGGAAAACAAATACCTGAATTAGGAGCCAGAGAATTGACAGTGATCAAGTTGCTGCTGTAGGAGAAATTGTTACACTAACATTAGGTACGCAAAGCAAGCTGAACTGGAATGGCATGGTTGACATTGCTCTTTGTACCCTTGGCTTTGTCTGGGATTTCAGCCACAGGCTGGTGGGCATTTATGTCAGTGTAAGGAAATGCCTCTTTTTGCATGTTCACCCCCACATTTATGGACTGATGTAGCTTTATTTTGACTCTGAGAGTGCAATGAGGCATGCTAACCAGACCTCAGTGGCAGTGTTCTAGCTATATGCAAAAGAGATGTTAAATTGGATACACCCAATTGGCAAGTACTGACTGACTTATAAGTGCCTATTATATGATACCAATGGTACACAGGACATGTAAGACAGAGGGGTCGATTCCGATCTCGGCCGGAAGCACACCTAACAGTATTCGTCCGGAAAAAATACAAGCCGAACGCGTGTTTCCCGACCGATTCGAACACTCGTCCGAACGAACAAGTACGATGCGCATAACAGCCCAGATCCCGAGCGAGCCGTACTCACCAATTCCAGCTCCTGTTCCCCGCCCGAGCCGGATCCGTAAACGCCGATTCGAGTCGCATGGAAGCAAATACACAGCACCTTCCGGCCGGACTAGTACGATGCGCCTTCCGTACGCGCCGAACCCGTCGCTACGTCCGGCACGTCAGAGCATCCGGGAGAGCTGCACATAAGCTCCGATTCGCGCCACAAGACGATCCACGGCGACGAGACAGACAAGCCAGCGACGAGTACGAGTTCAAGCCACGAGAAACCCGAACCAGAGGACCCAACCATGAATCCCATCGCGCAGGTCCTACCAATACTCTACATCTATTACCGGGACCGGTACGGACGCGTACGACGCAGACGGTAAGTCAAACACCCACAACACAAACAAACGACACGTACCCGAAATATGTCACACACACAGGGATGCACAAATGACGTACACTAGCAACAGCAGAACCATAGGGGCGGGATGGCTATCACCAATGCCATTTACACCCATAGGGGGATGGATGCCTACCACTAATACCATCCCCACTCATAGGGGGATGGATGCCTGCCACTATTACCATCCCCACTCATAGGGGGATGGATGCCTGCCACTACTACCATCCCCACTCATAGGGGGATGGATGCCTACCACTACCACCACCCCTACTCAGGGGGGCCTGGATGCCTGTCACTACTACCCTCCCCACCCATAGGGGGATGGATGCCTACCACTAATACCATCCCCACTCATAGGGGGATGGATGCCTGCCACTACTACCATCCCCACTCATAGGAGGATGGATGCCTACCACTACCACCACCCCTACTCAGGGGGGCCTGGATGCCTGTCACTACTACCCTCCCCACCCATAGGGGGATGGATGCCTGCCACTACTACCATCCCCACTCATAGGGGGATGGATGCCTGCCACTACTACCATCCCCACTCATAGGGGGATGGATGCCTACCACTACCACCACCCCTACTCAGGGGGGCCTGGATGCCTGTCACTACTACCCTCCCCACCCATAGGGGGATGGATGCCTGCCACTACTACCATCCCCACTCATAGGGGGATGGATGCCTACCACTACTACCATCCCCACTCATAGGGGGATGGATGCCTGCCACTACTACCATCCCCACTCATAGGGGGATGGATGCCTACCACTACCACCACCCCTACTCAGGGGGCCTGGATGCCTGTCACTACTACCCTCCCCACCCATAGGGGGATGGATGCCTGCCACTACTACCATCCCCACTCATAGGGGGATGGATGCCTACCACTACCACCACCCCTACTCAGGGGGGCCTGGATGCCTGTCACTACTACCCTCCCTACCCATAGGGGGATGGATGCCTACCACTACCACCACCCCTACTCATGGGGGCCTGGATGCCTGTCACTACTACCCTCCCCACTCATAGGGGGATGGATGCCTGCCACTAATACCATCCCCACTCATAGGGGGATGGATGCCTGCCACTAATACCATCCCCACTCATAGGGGGATGGATGCCTGCCACTAATACCATCCCCACTCATAGGGGGATGGATGCCTGCCACTACTACCATCCCCACTCATAGGGGGGTGGATGCCTACCACTAATACTATCCCCACTCATAGAGGGATGGATGCCTACCACTACCACCACCCCTACTCAGGGGGGCCTGGATGCCTGTCACTGCTACCCTCCCCACTCATAGGGGGATGGATGCCTGCCACTAATACCATCCCCACTCATAGGGGGATGGATGCCTACCACCACCACCACCCCTACTCATTGGGCCCTGGATGCCTACCACCCACACAACCCCTACTCATAGGACGGGTAATGCATGACACAACCAGCATACTCCAACATAAGGAATGTCTGAAAAATACATCCCCCCAACACCATGACAAGCGTGTGTAGTCTGTGTCAAATGCCTACAACACTGAACATGACATTGAACATACAATGTGACCCCCTATCACAAGTGTCACACATAAATGTGTGTGGCCTCCACAATGCAAGCAGACCATGACCACTGTGGGAATGGGGTCTAAACCCCCATCATCACACTGACCAAAAGGTAAGTGTGGGGTCCATAGCTGAAGCAAATTTTGAACAGTGTGGTAATGGGGTCTAACACCACATCATCACAGTGACCAAAAGGTAAGTGTGGGGTCCATAGCTGAAGCACATTTTGAACATTGTGGCAATGGGGTCTAAAGCCCCATCACCACAGTGACCAAAATGTAAGTGTGGGGTCCATAGCTGAAGCACATTTTGAACATTGTGGCAATGGGGTCTAAAGCCCCATCACCATAGTAACCAAAATGTAAGTGTGGGGTCCATAGCTGAAGCACATTTTGAACAGTGTGGCAATGGGGTCTAAAGCCCCATCACCACAGTGACCAAAATGTAAGTGTGGGGTCCATATTTGAAGCACATTTTGAACAGTGTGGCAATGGGGTCTAACACCCCATCATCACAGTGACCAAAAGGTAAGTGTGGGGTCCATAGCTGAAGCACATTTTGAACATTGTGGCAATGAGGTCTAAAGCCCCATCACCACAGTGACCAAAAGGTAAGTGTGGGGTCCATAGCTGAAGCACATTTTGAACAGTGTGGCAATGGGGTCTAAAGCCCCATCACCACAGTGACCAAAATGTAAGTGTGGGGTCCATAGCTGAAGCACATTTTGAACAGTGTGGCAATGGGGTCTAAAGCCCCATCACCACAGTGACCAAAATGTAAGTGTGGGGTCCATATTTGAAGCACATTTTGAACAGTGTGGCAATGGGGTCTAACACCCCATCATCACAGTGACCAAAAGGTAAGTGTGGGGTCCATAGCTGAAGCACATTTTGAACATTGTGGCAATGAGGTCTAAAGCCCCATCACCACAGTGACCAAAAGGTAAGTGTGGGGTCCATAGCTGAAGCACATTTTGAACAGTGTGGCAATGGGGTCTAAAGCCCCATCACCACAGTGACCAAAATGTAAGTGTGGAGTCCATAGCTGAAGCACATTTTGAACAGTGTGGCAATGGGGTCTAAAGCCCCATCACCACAGTGACCAAAATGTAAGTGTGGGGTCCATAGCTGAAGCACATTTTGAACAGTGTGGCAATGGGGTCTAAAGCCCCATCACCACAGTGACCAAAATGTAAGTGTTGTCATGGGAAAAGCTGCAAATGCCAAACTGCATGGCTGTTTCCTGGTCACACAACAACAAACACATCAGTGGCATAGTAGTGCTTGTGTCCCATAGCAACATAGATTGGGTGAGGCAAACAGTGCAGTGCCAATGAAACATCACTTTGGCCATGTGCAGACAAACATCACCCATGGGGGCTCACATTGTCAACATTCACGAATAACACAATGACAGAAGTGACCCTCATAATTAAGCCTGGGCGTAGTTCGCGAAGTAGCGCTACGCGAAGCTACGCAAAGTGCAGTTCGCACTACGCGAGCTATGCGTAGCACTACGCGAACTGCGTAGTGCACTGTTCGCAATGATTGCACAGTGCCGGATGCTTGTCCGCACTGTGCAATCATTGAAAACGGCATCTTGCACAGTGCGAGCTGTCTTTACTGCCGCTCGAGTAGATTTTTACTCGAGCGGCAGCTTCTCAACGTGGACTGGTAGTTTCTCATCGCGAGCGGTCGCGAGCATACGCGACCACTCGCAATGAGAAACCTGACCTCCCCGCGTTGAGAATCTCGCCGGAGGTTTATTTTCCACGCTCGCGATCGGCAACTTGATGTTGCTGATCGCGAACGAGAAAAAGTCTCGCCGGGATGTCATTTTGCTTGCTCGCGATCGCCAACTTGACGTTGAGGACCGCGAGCAAGCAAAAAATGACCGCTGCACTACGCTACGCGTGTTTGCACTGTGCTACGTGCAATTCGCGTTGTGCGAAGTAGCGCAAACTTCGCAAACTACGCGAGCCTAGCGTAGTGCTTTGCCCAGGGTTAATCATAATGCAGACCCACATATCTGCACCAATGGACACACAAATGTAGATATCCTGTGGAGACTGTAGATGTCAGGTGAACAAATACCATTCCATGGCAGCAATAGGACATACAAACCATGATCATTGTGTTGACTGATGACCTAGGAGTCCCAGGGACAGCAGGGGAAACCCACCAAACAACATACAGCCAATGGCACACTAAAGAAATGCCAATGCAGTGGTGCAAATGCACAAACGCAAACAGGCAGACACACACTGCATATCAAACACAACAGGTGATGGGGGTTGTGCCAGTGTCCCCAGGCAACCACACAACACATGAGGAGGCCTGAATCCCTATTACACAGATGTCAATACAGTGCCAGACAAAAGTAACTCATGGATTGGATTCCCCTATGTGGGCAATCAGGCATTGTTAGATGAGAGGGAGCCCAAATTACAAATGTCACACAAGCTTGTAGGAACAGCAACTAACACAGCAAGAGACAGACCCACCACAGCACTACCCCCAGGGACCCCACATTGTGGTGACACTGGCCTGCATGATAATGCCACTGTGATGACAAAGGTAGATGTCGTACACACTGTGAACCACAGTCATGTGTCCTGAGCAAGTAACTACCATCACACCTACACAAGCACAAATCAATCAGCACGGCCTGTCAGCCAAGGCCAACATGGAGGTAGGGGTCTAGCCGTGCAACAACTCTCATTTGCACACACTCAACACCACACACCTTGACCTCCACCAATGTGCAGCAGTGAAGCTCACATGGACTGGTGACATTGCACATGCACCCATGACAATCCCAGGGGTGGTGGGGGAACTAAGGTGGAGATACCCATCACACATGGCCAGTCAACAAGACTTCTGAATGTCTGACACACTGCACAGTACGCTGTACATGGGCATGACGTCAAATCCACACCAACCAATGGGATCCCGGTCACAGTCACACACCAATGAAGAAGCCAAGGTCACCCACAAAGAACACACATAGACAACTTCCAACATTGCAGCTCTGACCCTGAGGAGTGGCAGCAGTCACACACACAACGTGTCACAATCACTGAAAGCTAACACAAACTGTAAATTACATGACTTGTGTAATCAACAAGTGCCAAGGGGAATCCTGACTGTGTCTCATCTGCATTTGCCCACAAACTCAGCCCTGACAGCAAACACACCTATGGATGACACCCTGATCACCAGTAATGTGCCATGCACCCACATCACAGAGAACCCAGTGCGAAGATTTGGGAGGAACATTGCTCAACTCAGCAAGCATCACAAACAGGAACATCACTAGGGACCCCAGCCTGCGTAGCAAAATGGAAGTGAACACACACAGACATGATCACACAACACACACCTTGGGCTCAGGCAATGTCACGGAATTACACACTGCCATGAGGGGACTCCACTCCTGTGTACGGAAAGCTGTGCCATACGTTGTCTCTGCAGAGCTCAATCATGTCAGCAGAACACTTGGTCACTCAGTCAACAATTAGCACAAAATGAAGGCTCTCGTCACATCAGCCTGGTCATGGCAGTGTCACCGAAATCATCTGCACCGATGAAATACACATGTATAGCAAGTTGCACTGATACCACAGATGAGTCCTTCCCCATTGATGCCCAAACTTGCATGTCCAGTGGAGATGGTCACACGGTCAGGGAAATAGACAAATTGAACAATGGCAAGCACAACAGATGTGCAGGGGTGTAAGCCACAGATGTGATATTGCAAAAACATGTAGGGAATCCCATTGGCAAATATGAAAAACATGACACCCTCATATTGCTGCAAAGGATGACATGGCTAAACACCAGGATAGGACACATTCACCCTGGACCACATGGGGTCCTGCACAGTAACACTTCATTTACCTGATAGCAAAAATCACCATCACTGCAGCAAGGGCATGTTTAACATCCTCAACATCATGTACATCTGAAGCAAAACCACTGGAGAACTGAAAGGAGCTTTATTCAGCATATGAGATTTTATAATAGAAAGTCCAGACAAAACCCAAAGGCCAATGGCCAGTCCATGACGAAAGTCCAAACAGGGTGACAGTGTCAGATGTCACCCTTTGCTTTCCTGCACTGCTACTAACCAGGGACACTCCCCTCGGAGGGGCATACGGGGGGTCAGGCCAGGCACCGCAGGGACAGGATCAGGGCTCACCAGAAGGAGGCAGGGAAGGGGTGGCTGGTGGTGGAGAGTCACTGACAACTGCAGTGGAGGTGACTGACATGGTGTGGGTGCCGGCACAACTGGGGGCTGGCCAGATGGAGTGGACAGGTTCCCCACTGCAGTGCCCAAGTCAGACGGGGTGGTAGTGGACTCCACTGCAGTGCCCATCTCCGGGGGAGTAGAATGGGGTTCAGGTAAGGTGGGCAGGACAGAGGGGGAGGACACGGCCTCCACACCAGTGGCACAAACATGTGCAGCGGGGGGTGTGGGGCTGGAAGAGCAAGTGGTAGGTGGAGAAGGCCGCATCATTTTGGGGATGGTGTATCTGTGGGTGGGGGAACCTGGGACAGGGTGTGGTAGGGGAACCTGTGTTGTGGGGGCCTGAGGGATGGAGGAAGGAGACTGTGTGGTTGACCTGCAGGGCGGTGGCGGGGTCTTGCTCTTCCGGGACCGGCTGGACTTGCGGGTGGGGGCCTCAGTCTGTCTGCGCCTGGGGGAGGGTGTCCGGGGGCGAGGGGCACTCCCCTCTGTGTGGGTGGACTTCCTCTTCCCCCTGTATGCTGGATCAGCGGGATCGGAGGGGAAGAGGCCGAGGTCACAGAGGAAGAGCTGCTTTGTAGGTGGGGTTGCAGGTGAGGCAAGGGAAGGGGTCTTGGAGGGAGAGGATTTTGAGGACTGCGGAGTGACTGTGGATGCCTGTGTGTGTGTCTGTTCCCCATCCCCTGTGGGTGTGGTATCAGTCCCCTGAGGATGCTTGTGTGCACGTTTTGCCCTTGTTTTGTGTGTTTCTGTGCTGCTCGTGTCTGTGTGTTTGGGTGATTGTGCAGGTGTGCATGTGCTTGGGACAGGTAGGGTGCCAGGAAGTATGGATGGGGCAGAGGTAGGAGGGGTGATGGACTGTTGGAGGAGGGACACTGCTGCTGTCAGGGAGGAGTCCATGGACCTATTGCTCATCTGTAGGACAGACATGCCCGTCGAGATGCCCTCCATGAACTACACCAGCTGTGTCAACAGAGTGGTGTGTGCATGGAGGACACTCAGCATTGCTGTCTGCCCTACATGGAGCTGCCGAAGTAGCTACACAGACTCCTCACTCAGGGCAGCAGTGGACACAGGGGCAGGGGGTGCGGTGCCTGGCACGAAGGAGACACGCTCCCGAACACGGGAGCCTCCACGGACCTCTGGAATGGGAGCCAATGGGAGGGCGGTGGTGGTGGTGGTGGTGGCGGGGCCAGACATACTAGCTGGGGTGTGGTGGCTGCTGATACCCGCCTCCACAAGGGAGTCATCCTCCGAGCTGCTGTGGTCCTCAGCTGAGGTGGATGGTGCTGAGGACTCCTCGGTGTGGCTCCCCTCGCCCTCCGTGCCACTGGGTCCCTCCGACCACTCATCGGCTGCTGACCCAGTCTGGCTCTGCAGCTCCTCCTGGTCCATGGAGCTGTCCCCTCCTGTGGCCGTGGATGTATCTGCAAACAATTAGGGAAACAGACAAACATCAGTCACCTGCACTGACCGCACACACCACAGTAAGTACAGCACATTACAGAGCAAGCCCTGGCATCCTCAGTTGAACATTGCCAAAAGTCCTCACACAGATTAGGAGAAGCCAATTGTCAGTATGATGGTCAACCATGGCACTCACACCCCTCCTGCACTTGCACCCATCTGTCTGGTGCCTGTTGGATGGTAATACCCCAGTGTGGACACATGCACCACGTACACAGTTGTTGGACATTGCAGAGAACACGGTAAAGTATGTGAACATGCACACATCACATCTCTTGCCACTGAGTTAGTACAGGTGTCCGGGTAAAGGGATGGCCAGAGTCTAATTAGAAATGCATGTGATGCATACCAGCACCAGACACCATGATGCACCCATGTCCGGATAGTCAATGCCACAATGGGGTGCATGTTGCACATGTCACTCCCCTGCAGGATCACTCTTAGGAAGTTAAATGTCATGGCACAGGCATGCCTGCAAAGTCATACATCACTGTCTCCAGTCACATGGGCATGGCAGCCAGCCAACAACAGTCTGCACTGTGTCACAATCCTAGGTAATGGGGAATGCAAGTTATGTAGCTGACAAGTGCACATGTCCATCCCCCACAAACCACATCATCTGAACTCTTATTTGTCCACGTCATGCCAATTGGACATATGGGAGACATGAAACACAACTCTATGAACCTGAGCACCTCACAGTCTGCTGTGAATGAAAAACAGCTGCCTGAAGTTCACAGTCGCATACACCTGTGTGCACAGTCAAGTGATCAAACACCTATAAGTCACAGAAGTATTGTCTCTCATGGTCACATCTCAGATGGCATGCTGAGCCCTAAACGATAAACATCCCAGTAGTCCTGACAACGAAGCCACAGCACAATGACACAGAGGCAGACACCTGAGGGAACATTTCACTGATCACAACATGTCAGCTGATACACGGGAGTGGGAGTACAGAGTGTAGTGTATGCCCTGGAGTAGGCATGACTGTCCTGCTCCACCTGAAAGAGGGATGAGCCCTGGACAGTAGGCAGGTGGTTAAGCATGTGTGACACACTTGATATACATACTCCTGATGCCCAAACATTGTTCCCACCCGCAGCATGGGGGTGTGCCAAATACCCCAGGGACATGTGGTGAGTCAGATCAGCAAGTGGACCACATATCAAAGTTACACCCAGATAACATGTCAGAACTTAGGCATTGTGTAAGCAATTGACCCACCCATGAATCCCACAACAAAGTCACGGGAACAAATGCTGTCCCCCACCTTGAGCGAAGCAAAATGCAAGGACACAGTACCCAAGTGACACAATTTCCTGACTGTAAGGACCACACCTGCGTATCAGATGAGGAGTGGGCATGTCACAATTGAGGGACATGGGTCCTGGACCACAAGACTGATTGTGAGAAGTTGGCCTGGTATATGCTGTCCACTAATTATAGTGGGCACCTTGCACCAGTCCAAACAACCCCTTATTGGAGATAGGTTAAATACAACCTTTATTGAAAGCTATCCTAGTGGTAGCTATGGAGAGCAGCCTTCAGGCTAAGTCTTGAAGGAATGTAAAGCAGCTTGTTTTACTAGTCTATAATCTCTTGAGTGACCAAATGAAAGAGGACCACACCAGGTATATATTCAAAATATATGTATTTATTGCTAAACACACCCCTCTAGTCTCTTTATGAGGCTAGAGTTTGAAGTACATAAGTTATAAGTTAGTTATCAACAGTAATAGCACAAATACACGTTTGAGCCCTAGGGGCGTACCAAACCATATACCAATAAAGTGGTATAAGAACCACGACTGAGCTAGACACAAGGCCTAGAGCCTGTAGAAGTGCTTGGACCACAAGGAACCACCCAAGGTAGTGACGCAGGGGACCCACGGGGACGCGTGCAGTGTGAGAACACAGCCGCGAATCGCCGTTGACTTCTATGGGGAAAGTCGCGGTTGGAATTTTAAAGAAAAGGGACACTTAGAGGAGGGCTTGGAGCAAACCCTTTTAGAACTAGGCTGTTCTAGTGTCAATACCCACGGGAGCACCGGAGTACTCGAGTTACCTCACCCAGGGGAGCCGGGTGCATAGGTGTCTTTCGGGGTCGGGTTTCGTCATCGTTTTCAATGGCGATCTGCTGCAAAGTGCTGCTGGCGGCCAAGTCGAAAGTGTTCGGGTGGATCCAAAGGTGGATCAAAGATCTGAAGAACCTGAAAGCAGAGGGGACAGAGTCTGGGTCACTAGCCAGTGACCAGGAAGGCGATGAGCAGATGCCCACCGATGTTGAGTGCTTCAGGTAGGTTGATGGTTGTCTTGACTCTTCAGCCACGAGGTCCAGGAGGCGTCGATGATGACCAGGAGCTGGATTAGAGCTGATCCACGAAGTCTGTCGATTGCAGGGGTGTCGGCGACCGGATTGGACTGAACAAGCCTTGGCAACGGCAAGTCTTGTGGAAATAGAAGAAGGATGATGGTGCAGACCAGCAAGGTCTGAGGGACTCACCCAGCGAAGGTAAGTCAGGGCACGCCTGGAGCAATCAGGAAAGCCCAAGCAAAAGAAGATTGGCAATCGGGAGGGCCCACTAGCCAACAGACTAGCAACCGCAAAGGAGCCTCAAGTGGACGCACTTAGAGCTGGCTCACGGGACACTCGTGGAGTGGAGGCCAGTGATCTTTGGTGCAGTCGGTGCTGGAGGCTGGGGCTACTGGGAGCCCAAAGCACAACTTCTTGAGACACCCAGAAGAGGATGCACTTGCAAATGCGATCAGTATCCAGGGGTCACGGTTCCACATTACCCACGACAGCTACGGACCTCAGCTTTGCTGGGGACTCAGGGCAGCCGCGGGGAAGTCTGGAAATCCACCTCTGGTGATGCAAAGACTTCGGCGTCCGATGGGAGCTTCAGCGATGCAGACCGGACAATTGCTTCGTTGGTGCCTGCCAAGCAGGGGAGTCACTCCTTGACCCCAAGGGAGATTCTTCAGTCCTCTAATCTTAAAGTAGAGCGTCGAAGGTCCAGAATTCTGTATCAGAGTTTTGTCCAGGTAAATCTAAAGTCCTAAGGACTGGGGTCCCATACTTATACCAAGTTAGGGGGTTGGACATACTCTGGGGACCCACCTATGGGAGGGTCAGGGCAGAGGGGTGGTTACACCCCTTTCCCTTTGTCCAGTTTTGCGCCAGAGCAGGGGCTGGAAGCCCCTGAGCCGGTTTGAACTGGGGTATGCACAGGGACACCAAATGTGCCCCCAGTGCAGGACTTCAAAGCACCAGAGAGTGCTCCCGCCCAGCCCCAATACACACTATCCTGTCTGGGGAGGTGGTTACACCTCCTTGGGACAGGAAACCTATTGTCCAGGCCTCCCCTGCCGGAGTTTCGGTCAGCAGCAGGAGGCCAGACTCATGTCTGTGGCAGCGGCATCCATTTTGTGATGCCAGGGCGCTGGAAAGAAGTTACCGGGTAGGCCGGTGGGTACATGTCTCTCCCTCTAGAAGGGTGGAATGCTACCCCCGCCGCCAGAACTGGCGGGGGGGTAGTATTCCAAGATGTTTGACACCAAACTCGACATGTTTTGGTGCAGCCAGTCCAAAGTTAGCATTCTACCGCGAGGATATAATGCACTTAAGAGTATATGGTCAGGCTGCACTGCAAACAGCATCAGAGGAGGTGCTCCGAATGCTGCAGAGGGGCTCTGCTCATGCAGGGGCACCCTCTCACATAAAAACCAGCACTCTGCCTTCAGGATTGTCAAGGCCTGCCATAGGAGTGACTTATAGGTTTATAGGTGTGTGCAATGGTAGTGATATAGGTAGCCTATACCACTGTAAGGGGTGCATGCACCACCTTACTCAGGCTGCAGTAGCAGGCCTGTGGTGTCATTTTGGCTGGCCTTCCAGGGGTGGCATAATACATGCTTCAGCCCCTGGCAGGCCTCTGAGGTACCTATGCCCTGGGTACATAGTATACCATATACTAGGGACTTATAAGGGCACTCCAGATTCCAATCAGAGATGTGCCTAAGGCACATGGAAACCATTTTAGAGAGGAAGCAGCTAGGCTGGGGTCCTGATTAGCAGGGCCCCAGCCAGACTAAAGTCGAAAAACAGTGAAGCATCAGCAAAAAGTGGGCAGATCCTACTCTCCTACACACCCCCCCCCAAACGTAGGGACATTAAACTAACCTTGCCCAGTTAAGTCTTCATGTTCTAAGTGGAAGTACCTATAGAGTCCATCTGCATTGGCATGGTTACTCCCAGGTCTATGTTCCACTGTGAAGTCCATCCCCTGTAGGGAAATGGACCACCTAGGCAGTTTGGGGTTTTCACCCTTCATTTGTTTTAGCCATAAGAGGGGCTTATGGTCTGTTTGAACAAGGAAGTGAGTACCAAACAAGTATGGCCTCAACTTCTTCAGAGCCCAGACCACAGCAAAGGCCTCCCTCTCAATGGCTGACCAACGTTTCTCTCTAGGGGTCAGCCTTCTGCTAATAAAGGCTACTGGCTGATCCTGACCTTCATCATTCAATTGTGACAGTACAGCCCCTACCCCCAATTCAGATGCATCTGTTTGGACAATGAACTTCTTGGAGTAATCAGGACTCTGTAGAATGGGAGCAGTGCACATGGCCTGCTTTAGGTCATCAAATGCCTTTTGACAACTAACTGTCCACTGAACCTTTTGGGCATTTTCTTGGAAGTTAAGTCATTCAGGGGTGTCACTATTGATCCATACCCCTTGACAAATCTCCTATAGTACCCAGTCAGGCCTAAAAAGGCTCTCACCTGAGTCTGGGTAGTTGGAGCAGTCCAGTCCATGATGGTCTGGATTTTGCTCTGCAAGGGTTGAACCTGGCCTCCACCCACAAGGTGGCCCAGGTACACAACTTGACTCTGCCCTATCTGGCACTTGGTGGCCTTGATAGTCAGGCCTGCTTTCTGCAGGGCCTGCAAAACATTTCTGAGGTGGACCAGGTGATCCTCCCAGGTGGAGCTAAAGACAGCAATATCATCTAGATATGCTGCACTATAGGCTTCCAGACCTGTAAGGACTGTATTCACCAACCTCTGAAAAGTGGCAGGTGCATTCTTCAGACCAAAGGGCATCACCACAAATTGATAATGCCCACTAGGGGTTGAGAATGCTGTCTTTGGCTTTGCATCATCAGCTAGTCTGATCTGCCAGTAGCCAGCTGTCAGGTCAAATGTGCTTAGATACTTGGCTGAGGCCAAAGTGTCTATTAGCTCATCTGCCCTAGGTATTGGATGGGCATCAGGCCTAGTGACTGCTTTGAGACCCCTGTAGTCCACACAAAACCTCATCTCTCTTTTCCCACCATTGGTGTGAGGTTTTGGCACAAGGACCACTGGACTAGCCCAAGGGCTATCTGAGGGTTCAATAACTCCCAAATCCAACATCTTCTGGACTTCTGTCCTGATACAGTCCCTGACATGGTCAGGTTGCCTATAAATCTGATTTTTAATAGGCAGACTGTCCCCAGTGTCCACTTCATGAGTGCACCAGGTGGTCTGACTGGGTGTCAGTGAGAATATGTGCCTGAACTGATTGAGCACCTGTCTGCAATCAGTTTGCTGCTGGGCAGTGAGGCTGCCTGCCAAGACTACACCATCCACTGACCCATCATCAGGGTTCTGTGAGAGCAGGTCAGGGAGTGGGTCACTCTCTTCCTCCTGTCCCTCATCAGTAGCCATGAGCAAGCCCATGTCTGCCCTGTCCACATATGGTTTTAATCTGTTGACATGGAGAACCCTGTGGGGACTCCTGGGTGTTCCTAGGTCTACTAAGTAGGTAACCTCACCCTTCTGTTCAACAATGGTATGGGGTCCACTCCATTTGTCTTGGAGAGCTACTGGGGCCACTGGCTCCAACACCCATACCTTCTGTCCTGGCTGGTAAACAGTCAGTACAGCCTTTTGGTCATGCCAGGCTTTTTGAAGTTCCTGGCTAGCCTCAAGGTTTTTAGTTGCCTTTTTCATGTACTCAGCCATCCTGGAGCGGAGACCAAGTACATAGTCCACTATGTCTTGCTTTGGGGGCTTGAGAGGTAACTCCCATCCTTCCTTCACCAAGCACAATGGACCCCTGACAGGGTGACCAAACAAAAGTTCAAAAGGGCTGTAGCCAACCCCTTTTGAGGCACCTCCCTGTATGCAAATAAAAGGCAGGGCAAGAGTATGTCCCATCTTCGCCTAAGCTTCTCTGGGAGCCCTTTAATCATGCCCTTCAAGGTTTTGTTGAATCTCTCAACTAAACCATTGCATTGTGGGTGATAGGGTGTGGTGAACTTGTAAGTCACTCCACACTCCTTCCACATTGCTTTCAAGTATCCAGACATAAAGTTAGCACCCCTGTCTGATACAACCTCCTTAGGGAAGCCCACTCTTGAGAAAATTCCCAGGAGGGCCCTTGCCACCACCGGTGCTGTAGTGGTCCTAAGGGGAATAGCCTCTGGGTACCTGGTGGCATGATCCACTACCACCAGGATAAACCTGTGCCCAGATGCTGTTTGGGGATCCATGGGACCAACAATGTCAATCCCCACCCTTTCAAAGGGAACCCCCACCACAGGTAGTGGTATCAGGGGGGCCTTTGTGGTGCCACCTGCCTTGCCACTGGCCTGGCAGGTTACACAGGAGCGACAAAACTCCTTGGTGTCTTCAGACATGTGGGGCCAGTGAAAGTGAGGGACAATTCTGTCCCAAGTCTTGTTCTGGCCCAGGTGACCTGCTAAGTGAATGTCATGGGCTAGGGTCAATAGGAAGCCCCTGAACATTAGAGGTATAACCAACCTCCTGGTGGCACCAGGCTTGGGGTCTCTACACTCTGAGTACAAGAGTCCATCATCCCAATACACTGTATGGGGACCACTAGCTTTCCCAGCAGCCTCAGCAGCAGCTTGCTGTCTGAGGGGTTCAAGAGAGGGGCAGCTCTGCTGCTCCTGGCTCAGATCTGCCCTGGAAGGGCCCCTGTCCCCAAGAACTCAACCTGGTCAGGTTCAAGCTCCTCTGGGACAGTTCCTTCCTCAGGACTGAGATCATCCCCCTCAAGAGACTGATCTTCCTTCTGAGCCAAGGGGAAGGCACTGCCTTTACCCTACTACTCCTCTTCTTGGAGGGCACTTTGTCCATTATTCCAGGATCCAAGGCCTGTTCAGTGTTAGACATTTTGGCTTGTGACCTGGTCACAGCAAACACATCTGCAGGGATGCCCAGCATTTCTGCATGGGTCCTGAGCTCCACTTCTGCCCAAGCTGAAGTTTCGAGATCATTGCCAAGCAAGCATTCAACTGGTAGGTCTGCACTCACCACAACCTTCTTAAGGCCAGTTACCCCTCCCCAGGAGAAGTTAACAACTGCCAGAGTATGGTCTGTTATGACATTGCTAGCATTGGTCACTTGGTACATTTCACCAAGTATAATCTGCCCAGGATCCACAAGGTCTTGTGTCACCATGGTGACACTTGCCCCTGTGTCCCTAAATGCCAAAGCCTCTTTTCCATTGATTAAGGGCTGTTGCCTGTACTTGCCCAGATTACTGGGACTCACAGAGGAGGTCACATCCATGCCTCCATCACAGACTAGGACAGCCTGAGTGAGTTCTCTGACTAGGTCAGAGCTCATCTCTTTACCCAGGGTCAACCCTACTAAACCCTTGGCTTGTGTAGTCCCGCCACCAACTGTAACTGCACTAGGGGGAGCAGGTGCCTTAGGGGCATTGGTGGGGGCTGGAGTAGAGTCTTTGGACTTGGTGCAATCACTGGTCCAGTGGGTCTTTTGCTTACAGACCTTGCACCATGGTTTCTTTTGGCCTTTTCCCTTGTTAGACTGTGACTCCCCACCTGAAGAAGATTTTTGGGGGCCTTGTGAAGACTTCTGGTCTTTACCCTTCTCCCCACCCTTATCAGAGTTTTTAGAATCTTGCTTCTTAGGGTCACCACCTTGGTTCTGTACCTTCTGCCTCACCCTGGTTCTGACCCATTTGTCTGCCTTCTTTCCCAATTCTTGGGGAGAGGTCAGATCAGAGTCCACCAGGTGCTGATGCAACAGCTGATTTTGACAATTATTAAGGATCTGCTCCCTCATGATAAGATTGTACAATCCTGTGAAGTCACACACCTTACTGCCCAATAACCAACCTTCCAGAGCCTTGGCAGAACAATCAACAAAGTCCACCCAATCTTGAGTCTGTGCTTTTTGGGTATCTCTGAACTTTAACCTGTATTGTTCAGTGGTTAGGCCAAACCCATCAATCAGAGCACTCTTCAAGACTGTGTAATTATCAGCATCCTCCTCTCTAACAGTGAGGAGCTTATCTCTACCTTTGTCTGCAAAGGAGAGCCACAAGATTGCTGCCCACTGCTCCTGAGGGACCCTCTGTACTTTACAGGCCCTCTCCAGTGCAGTTATCCATTTGTGGATGTCATCCCCACTCTGGTAGGGAGGGACAATCTTGCTCAGGTTTCTATGGTCATAAGACCTTTCCCTATCTCTTGGGAAATTGCTGCCACTATGGGACTCTAGTCCCATCTTTTTTCTCTCTTTGTAGAGATCTAGGGACTCCCTGTCTATAGCCAACTGCTGTTTTCTGAGCTCAAGCTGGGCTTGCTCATACTGAATCAGTCTATTTCTCCTCTCATGAGAGGATTCTCTCCTATGAGAAGAGACAGAGGTCCCTATTGAGGTGTCAGAGTGGTTAGACTCCTGAGAAGGAGATCTAGCCCTTCTTGGCACACTCTCAACTCTTCCTGGGGGGACAAAGGTGAGGTCATCCTGATCCTCCCCTTCATCCACAGGAATAGCTGGGTTTTCCAGGTCAAGGTCATTGTCACCTTCCTGGCCAGTTTCAGAGGGGGGCCTGGGTTTCTTCACCCCTGACCCCTTCCTCATTTTCTGCCCCACCCTCTCTGCCTACCCCTTCAGACCCTAGGGGTCTGCTGAGATCATCAGCCAGTAACACCTCCCTGAGGTGTTGGGTGCTGGCACTTTTGCCTGCCTTCAGCTTCCTAGTATTGCATAATGCTCTCAATTCCAAGAATGGGAGTTTATCATACTTGGAGGGAAGAAGCCCACTGGCTTCTGGCAAGGACTCACTGGGTCCTGGCTTTGAAGACATTACTAGTGAGGTGTGGTGTATGCACTACCTACTCTAGTGTGGCCTACTAAACTCTCTTGAGTTGTAGAAAGGGTGTGCTATCCCTTAACACACAACTCTAAGTTCAGTAGAACTTACTGGATACTAAGCTTGATTTATATGTACCTAAGGTACCCTTAGTGGTTTTCAGTTGATCAATTCAATTGAGATTATCTGGTAAAACAATAGCAAGCTGGAATCCCACACGCTGCAGACCAATGTGAGAAGTTGGCCTGGTATATGCTGTCCACTAATTATAGTGGTCACCTTGCTTCAGTCCAAACAACCCCTTATTGGAGATAGGTTAAAGACAACCTTTATTGAAAGCTATCCTAGTGGTAGCTATGGAGAGCAGCCTTCAGGCTAAGTCTTGAAGGAATGTAAAGCAGCTTGTTTTACCAGTCTATAATCTCTTGAGTGACCAAATGAAAGAGGACCACACCAGGTATATATTCAAAATATATGTATTTATTGCTAAACACACCCCTCTAGTCTCTTTATGAGGCTAGAGTTCAAGTACATAAGTTATAAGTTAGTTATCAACAGTAATAGCACAAATACACGTTTGAGCCCTAGGGGCGTACCAAACCATATACCAATAAAGTGGTATAAGAACCATGACTGAGCTAGACACAAGGCCTAGAGCCTGTAGAAGTGCTTGGAGCACAAGGAATCACCCAAGGTAGTGACACAGGGGACCCACGGGGGACGCGTGCAGTGTGAGAACACAGCCGCGAATCGCCGTTGACTTCTATGGGGAAAGTCGCGGTTGGAATTTTAAAGAAAAGGGACACTTAGAGGAGGACTTGGAGCAAACCCTTTTAGAACTAGGCTGTTCTAGTGTCAATACCCACGGGAGCACCGGAGTACTCGAGTTACCTCACCCAGGGGAGCCGGGTGCATAGGTGTCTTTCGGGGTCGGGTTTCGTCGTCGTTTTCAATGGCGATCTGCTGCAAAGTGCTGCTGGCGGCCAAGTCGAAAGTGTTCGGGTGGATCCAAAGGTGGATCGAAGATCTGAAGAACCTGAAAGCAGAGGGGACAGAGTCTGGGTCACTAGCCAGTGACCAGGAAGGCGATGAGCAGATGCCCACCGATGTCGAGTGCTTCAGGTAGGTTGATGGTCATCTTGACTCTTCAGCCATGAGGTCCAGGAGGTGTCGATGACAACCAGGAGCTGGATTCGAGCTGTCCCACGATGTTTGTCGATTGCAGGGGTGTCGGCAACCGGATTGGACCCAACAAGCCTTGGCAACGGCAAGTCTCGTGGAAATAGAAGAAGGATGATGGTGCAGACCAGCAAGGTCTGAGGGACTCACCAAGCGAGGGTCAGTCAGGGCATGCCTGGTCCAACCAGGGAAGCCCAAGCAGAAGAAGATTGGCCTTCGGGAGGGCCCACTAGCCAACGGACTACCGACTGCAAAGGAGCCTCGAGTGGACGCACTTAGAGCTGGCTCACGGGACACTCGTGGAGTGGAGGCCAGTGATCTTCGGTTTAGTCGGTGCTGGAGGCTGTGGCTACTCAGAGCCCAAAGCACAACTTCGTGAGAGACCCAGAAGAGGATGCACTTGCAAATGTGATCGGTGTCCAGGGTTCACGGTTCCACATTCCCCATGACAGCTACGGACCTCAGCTTTGCTGGGGACTCAGGGCAGCCTCGGCGAAGTCTGGAAATCCACCTCTGGTGATGCAAAGACTTCGGCATCCGACGGGAGCTTCAGTGAAGCAGACCGGACAATTGCTTCGTTGGTGCCTGCCAAGCAGGGGAGTCACTCCTTGACCCCAAGGGAGATTCTTCAGTCCTCTAATCTTAAAGTAGAGCGTCGAAGGTCCAGAATTCTGTATCAGAGTTTCATCCAGGTAAATCTAAAGTCCTAAGGACTGGGGTCCCATACTTATACCAAGTTAGGGGGTTGGACATACTCTGGGGACCCACCTATGGGAGGGTCAGGGCAGAGGGGTGGTTACACCCCTTTCCCTTTGTCCAGTTTCACGCCAGAGCAGGGGCTGGAAGCCCCTGAGCCGGTTTGAACTGGGGCATGCACAGGGACACCAAATGTGCCCCCAGTGCAGGACTTCAAAGCACCAGAGAGTGCTCCCGCCCAGCCCCAATACACACTATCCTGTCTGGGGAGGTGGTTACACCTCCCTGAGACAGGAAACCTATTGTCCAGGCCTCCCCTGCCAGAGTTTCGGTCAGCAGCAGGAGGCCAGACTCGTGTCTGTGGCAGCGGCATCCATTTTGTGATGCCAGGGCGCTGGAAAGAAGTTACCGGGTAGGCCGGTGGGTACATGTCTCTCCCTCTAGAAGGGTGGAATGCTACCCCCGCCGCCAGAACTGGCGGGGGGGTAGTATTCCAAGATGTTTGACACCAAACTCGACATGTTTTGGTGCAGCCAGTCCAAAGTTAGCATTCTACCGCGAGGATATAATGCACTTAAGAGTATATGGTCAGGCTGCACTGCAAACAGCATCAGAGGAGGTGCTCCTAATGCTGCAGAGGGGCTCTGCTCATGCAGGGGCACCCTCTCACATAAAAACCAGCACTCTGCCTTCAGGATTGTCAAGGCCTGCCATAGGAGTGACTTATAGGTTTATAGGTGTGTGCAATGGTAGTGATATAGGTAGCCTATACCACTGTAAGGGGTGCATGCACCACCTTACTCAGGATGCAGTAGCAGGCCTGTGGTGTCATTTTGGCTGGCCTTCCAGGGGTGGCATAATACATGCTTCAGCCCCTGGCAGGCCTCTGAGGTACCTATGCCCTGGGTACATAGTATACCATATACTAGGGACTTATAAGGGCACTCCAGATTCCAATCAGAGATGTGCCTAAGGCACATGGAAACCATTTTAGAGAGGAAGCAGCTAGGCTGGGGTCCTGATTAGCAGGGCCCCAGCGAGACTAAAGTCGAAAAACAGTGAAGCATCAGCAAAAAGTGGGGGTACCCATGTGAAGCAGATCCTACTCTCCTACACTGATGTACTGTGGAAGTTTAACCAGGCCAGAGGAGGGCACATAGCATGTCAGACAATGTTCACAGTGCAGTCATGGACTCACCCCCTCCTTGCTGCTGTCTGGCCTTCAGCTGCCCATCCAGGTCAGGGAAGACCACCGCCAGGATCCTGAGCATGTGGGGGGTCAGGGTCCGGTGTCCGCCCCTCCTGCGAGGAGGCGACAGCTTCAGCTGGACCCTTGCGATCCTCCGGGTCCAGCCACGAAGGTCCTGCCACCTCTTCTGGCAGTTGCGGATCCGGCGCTTGTAGACCCCCACGGATCTTACTGCCCTGGCGATGGTCAGCCAGATTTCCTGCTTCTGGTGGGCATCAACCTGTGAGGATGACAAAGTGAAAATGCCATTACTACACATGCAACATATACGTGCATCACACAGTTGGATATACATGTCTCAATCACAGGGGCATATGATGTACACAGGCAGTGCAACAATGGCTATGAACAGTTTGCCAGCAGTTACTACATGGTATCATTGTCTGGGAAGTAAAACCTTGTTGGAGTGCACTGTTACTGCACTGTACCTGTTCAGTGCATGTAACTACACACTTTGGGGGTGAGAACTACTCAGTGAGCATGCTAGCCAGTGGTGTGCACACTGTAAGTCTTGCTAGTCAGACAACATGCACAATTAGTAAGGCAGTGGACAGCACACTCACCTGCTCCCTGGTTTCCCATACAGCTTGCTGTACTGTGGAAGGAGGCTGTCCAGCAGGGCCTGGTTCTCCTCAAGGCTGAAGGCTGGGGCTCTCTCCACAGTACGTGCCATTGCAGTAGCCAGAGGATGCAGAGACAGCAGCAGTGTTGGTGGCAGATGTCGTCCTGGAGCATGTAGTGCAGGCAAGTGAGCTCTCAGGGGAACAGCCAGCATTATATGTGTGCTGCAGAGGCAGATACTGTCCCATGTGTCCAAAGTGATAGGTCCAAGTCGTTTGCATCTTCTGAATCTGGCCAATCCATGGAATTGCACCACTTATACACGCCCACAGCATCCTTCAAAAGTTAAACTTCATGACACCCATGAATTTGCAACATTGTTGTGGCTGGCCAACTGAATTCACTGCATCAGACTCGTTACAGCTTCGAAAACGCGTCCGTTGCCATGCCAGGCCCTAGCCAATGCATGCGCACCGTCCGGACCATTGCTGTACAACGCGTATTTAAAAAAACAACGCGTACACGCTCACATCAAATGCAATGTCCAATGCGTGCGCACCGATCGGTCCATTGCTGTACAACGCGTACCCGCTAACACCAGATTCAATGGCCAGTGCGTGCGCACCGATCGGTCCATTGCTGTACAACGCGTACCCGCTCACAACAGATTCAATGGCCAGTGCGTGCGCACCGATCGGTCCATTGCTGTACAACGCGTATTCCGGGAAACAACGCTGCACCCGCTCACAACCGATGCAATGGCCAGTGCGTGCACACCGATCGGTCCATTGCTGTACAACGCGTACTCCGCTCACAACAGATGCAATGGCCAGTGCGTGCACACCAATCGGTCCATTGCTGTACAACGCTGCACCCGCTCACAACAGATGCAATGGCCAGTGCGTGCGCACCGATCGGTCCGTTGCTGTACAACGCGTACCCGCTCACAACAGATGCAATGGCCAGTGCGTGCGCACCGATCGGTCCATTGCTGTACAACGCGTACCCGCTCACAACAGATGCAATGGCCAGTGCGTGCGCACCGATCGGTCCATTGCTGTACAACGCATACCCGCTCAAAACAGATGCAATGGCCAGTGCGTGCGCACCGATCGGTTCATTGCTGTACAATGCGTACCCGCTCACAACAGATGCAATGGCTAGTCCGTGCGCACCGATCGGTCCATTGCTGTACAACGCGTACCCCCTCACAACAGATGCAATGGCCAGTGCGTGCGCACCGATCGGTCCATTGCTGTTCAAAGCGTACCCGCTCACAACAGATTCAATGGCCAGTGCGGGCGCACCGATCGGTCCATTGCTGTACAACGCTTACCCGCTCACAACAGATGCAATGGCCAGTGCGTGCGCACCGATCGGTCCATTGCTGTACAACGCGTACCCGCTCACAACAGATGCAATGGCCAGTGCGTGCGCACCGATCGGTCCATTGCTGTTCAATGCGTACCCGCTCACAACAGATTCAATGGCCAGTGCGGGCGCACCGATCGGTTCATTGCTGTACAATGCGTACCCGCTCACAACAGATGCAATGGCTAGTCCGTGCGCACCGATCGGTCCATTGCTGTACAACGCTTACCCGCTCACAACAGATGCAATGGCCAGTGCGTGCGCACCGATCGGTCCATTGCTGTACAACGCGTACCCGCTCACAACAGATGCAATGGCCAGTGCTTGCGCACCGATGGTTCATTGCTGCACAACTCGTACCCGCTCACAACAGATTCAATGGCCAGTGCGTGCGCACCGATCGGTCCATTGCTGTACAACGCGTACCCGGGAAACAACAGATTCAATGGCCAGTGCGTGCACACCGATCGGTCCATTGCTGTACAACGCATATTCCGGGAAACAACAGATTCAATGGCCAGTGCGTGCACACCGATTGGTCCATTGCTGTACAACGCGTATTCCGGGAAACAACGCGTACCCGCTCACAACAGATTCAATGGCCAGTGCGTGCACACCGATCGGTCCATTGCTGTACGACGCGTCCCTGTACAGGTCACTCGCATATGTCACCATGCTTGTCACTGGTGAACGTATGCCAGCCACATATACTTGCCAGGGACTCAGGGGCACACCTACAACACCACAGCCTGTCCACACTGTATCCTAAGGCATGTAAGGCTGCATTACCTTTTCTGTGTATGGGGGTCAACATGTGGTTTTTGGGGTGGCACTTGGGGGCAGCCACTCCCAGGCTGTGCACGTGTTCATGGGGACAGGATCCTTTGTGTGTTGTGCACATGACCACTGTGATGTGCAACTGTTCATTTCAGAGCATGTGGCATGGTCACATTTCCAGGTTGTGTATGTGTATGACATGTCACATACCCCCAGAGTCCCATGTGGGAAGGTATGTACGTCACAGGGTGACCCATTGACACAATGGCGATGGCCCTCCACAGTCTGTGTGCATGTTGTGTTTCCGATGTCTCTGATTCCATGTGCACAATGGGAGACAGTCTCCACATCCACGTTGTTTGTGCATGGACTTTGATGTTGTGCGTGTGTGTGTCACAGACGTCCATGTCTGTCCTGCGGAGGCAACAGGGGCCACTACCTGTGGGAGTCATGTTTGTTTTTCTGACGTGTACATGATACGCCATGTCATGCCAGTGTCCATGTGGCAAGACAGGGTCCCTGGGAATCTACCTGTCAATGAGCTGTGATGCCTGTGGCGCATCTGTCCAGACATGTCACTGTGGTGTGTGTTTGGAACGTGACAGCAGTAAATGGGTACTGTGACACAGCCTAATGGTTTCCCATAGCACCACCTGGAACCTGTTGTCAACACATGTTGAACTGAGATGTTAGATGATGGCCATGTAGGTGCCATATATGTCCATACAGAACGGCACACACATCAAGTACTTGTGTCTCGTAATGATGTATCATGTGATATTGAGTATGGTCAATGCCACATATGTGGGGTGACTGACAATATTTCTTTCTTCACCTATGCACTGCAGGGCACCAGCTGTCCATAGACCATTCCCTGACCTAGCAACGATGGTGGAACGTGACAGCATCCGACGGTACCGCTTCACCAGGCAGCTGATTGAGGATTTGGCAGTGCGCTTGGCCCCACATTTGCAACCTGGCCGGCCGTACCCTACAGCGCTGACCCCCAAGGTGAAGGTGATGGCAGCCCTACACTTCTTTGCCACCGGTACCTTTCAACACACTGTGGCGACTGCTGGTGGGATGTCACAGACTATGTTCAGCCATGTGCTACGCGATGTTTTGGAGGCAATGTTGAGATGCCTGAACCAGTACATCTATTTCCCTAAACGTCAACAACTCACTGACATCAAGAGTGACTTCTATGCCCTGGGGAGGATGCCACATGTCATTGGCTCCATTGATGGGACACATGTGGCTTTGGTACCACCACAGGCACATGAGCAGGCATACAGGAACAGGAAACATTATCATTCGATCAATGCTCTGGTGGTATGTCTTGCAGATATGAGCATCTCACTTGTGTGTGCCCGTTTCCCTGGTTCGGCACACGATGCCTACGTGATGAGGAGTAGTCGCATCCCGAGGATGATGTCACAGATGCAGAACCAGCGTGCCTGGCTTCTCGGTGTGTACTGACTTTGTACCATTGTGTGTGTTCTGCTATGTTGTATTCCGCCCTCTTGTCCAACTCAGCTAATGTGCAATTGTCTGTCTGTAGGTGACTCCGGATACCCCAACATGCCGTGGTTGCTGACACCCCTCAGGAACCCTGTGACACCAGCCCAGATGCGCTACAATGAGGCACATGGTCGGACCAGGAGAGTGATCGAGCGGACATTTGGTCTCCTGAAGAGCCGCTTCCGCTGCCTGGACAAGACAGGAGGGGCCCTCCCATATGCCCCAGCAAAGGTGTGCAAGATTGTCATCGTCTGCTGCATGCTAAACAACCTGGCAGTGCGGAAGGAGTTGCCTCTCATCCTGGATGACGATGACCAACATCCGCCACCTGTGGAGGATCCTGGCCTGGGCCACGATGCCAGTGATGATGATGATGATGATGATGATGGTGATGTCTGCACACAGCTCATCACCAACTTCTTCAGCTGAATGTGAGTATCCAGAGAGTTGTCATGCCAATGATGTGAGTTTGCATGATATGTGTTGGTGGTGCTCTGGTGCTGTTTGAGTGTGGCCATGTGCTACTTGACTGGAAGCGTGCAGCGATGTGTCCTTACAGGTAGTCTGTACTCCCCAACAGTGTTGACATGCTAACTTGGTTTTCTGTGAGTATCTTGTGACATGTATTGGCCATGAGTATTGCAGTTCTGTCCTGTTCTTCAGTGCTTTTGACTGTGTGTCATGTCTGTCCTTCACAGGGTACTTTCAGAGTTGTTTGGTGAACTGTGATCCCCCGACACCATGATTCAACTTCCAGGGTGGAAGCAGTCGTTTCCCTACAGGTGATGTGCCACACACCCCTGGACCTTATTTCTTCTACAATTGTTGACTGTGTGGCCACTGCCATGTAGGATTACCTTGCATCTGTAGTGGAAACAACATGTTGCAAATGTGTAATAAACCTGTGCTTCACTTTGGGATGTGCGTTGTCTGTGGTCACACATCTGACTGACATGTGCTTACTGCACCTGTGGGCTAGTTAACACAGACTGTGAATAGGTGTGGTGTCTGTGCATTCCACTGTATTTCCTGGCAACATCAGTGTAGGCGATGAGTCTGATGGCCCTGGTGTGTATGTGTTGTGTAGCCCTAGTGGTGTGTCTCCCTCATATGTGTCACGTCGCCTTGACTCACATGACGGTGTTGAACTTGCTGTAGCAGTTAGCATGCACAGTGTCATTTAGCAGATCACCATCTCCATGACAGAAACCACGTTGGAATCACAACAGAGGCAAGTATGGGGTATTAGTGAGTTTATTTCCATACATGTGTGAGGATAGTGCACAGGATGGTGGGTGCTCTACATTGGGATTGGAATCCAAAGTTCCCAGATGAGTTGGAAGTCTTGGTAGCAGAAATGTCCTGAGTAAAGTCCACAGTCATCTGATACATTGGGCCAACTTAAGCTCCCCATGTAATGTGGAAGAGTTGTGTTGCATTCGACAGGGTGAACAGTTTGCACACAAAGGAGAATTTCCAGAACCGGTGTTGGGTTCCTGGGGGATGTACATGGCCATCGGCCTCTCAGTTTTCCTTCCTCGGACGACCCCTCTTCTTTCGGGGGGGACCCTCACGTGCAGGCTGCTGCGGTGCAGAGGACTCTCCGCCAGAGTCATCCTCCCTCCCTGTGGCAGTTGCAGTTGTTGCAGCACCAGATGTTGTGGGCACACAGGGAGGTGTGGCCATGTTGGTGCTAATCTGGCGGAGGCATGTCAATTTGTCCCTATGCACCGCTGTCAGTTCTTCCAATGTGTCCCACTTGGACTCCATGCCGGACATGTGTGTCTCCACACGGGACATGTGTGAGTCCAAGCGGGCATGATGGGCAGCCTGCTGCTGTTGAATGTCCTTGAGGATCCCCACTACCTGGCTGACCTCTCCGGTGCTATTCTGGTACGCCTCAGCAATGCGTGCCAGTTGTGGGTCATCATGCAGTCCAGACCCCTCTGCAAACAGTGACCTATGTCTACCACCCCTCCCACCACCCCTGGCGACACGTGCAGGACCTGTGGTGGCACGCACAGGTGACCGTAGTCCCACTTGGGGGTTGTTACTGGGGTCGTTGTCCGTTGCTCCACGTTGGGCCGGGGTCCCTGTGCTGTTGTCATCGGTGGTCCTTGGTCTGTCCGTGTTGGCAGGGGTGGTCTGTGTGTTGGCAGTTGTTGGAGGGGTGGGTGCAGGGGGTGCAGATATTGGTCCTGCTGGTGCTGCATGATGACTTACACTGGAGGGGCCAGGTAGGTCTTCGCCATCCGAGGAGTGCAGAGGCTGTTCCACACCAGTGAGCTCAGTGTCCCCCGGAGCCTGGGACAGGGACTCCTCATCGTCTGCTGCTGTGTCCCCATCATCACCTGTTTTTGGAAGAGACACACAATGTATGTTATGTTTCTACGGGCATCAATGGTTCACACACCTGACAGTTGTGACTGTACCTCTGGATGCGGGCCTGTACATTGCATTGTCCTCAGTTGTCACAGTCAGAGGTTGATATTGGTGTAGCACATTGTCCTGCCAACCTGAAGCTTTTCAATGTGAATGTTGAGGTGTGTGCATGGCCAGCATTGGTGGTATTTGGTGGACATCCGGCTCTCCTTCTCCCCCCAGCCCAGTTATCCCACCATGAAGCATGCCACCCTTGCAGTGTGTGCAGGTTGACTCTCAGGATGTCAGTCAGTGGTGTCCTGCTGTTGGTTGTTGCACAGTTCCCAGCAGGGCCTTGTGCTCCCCACAGCTGAGCCAGTGTCAGACATCTTTGAAGTGGCTTTTCACTCCCTGTGAGGTGTGCATGCTTCAGTGTGAGCTTGCTGGGCCATGTGGGTGGGGGATGTTGAGCTGTGACTACCACTCCCATCATGCTATTGCCTACACCCCCTACCCAGCATGCCCATACTTCCTTCCTTTTGACTCTGCTTCCTGTGGGGTAGTGTGCCTGTGCTGACAGGATGGCTGACAGTGTTGTCCTGGCGTTTGTTTGGCTACAAGTCCCAAGAGTGTCCCTGTGCTTCACACAGCATAACCCAGGGTGGTGGTTCTTTGTGGGATATTTAATTAGAGTGTGAGGCATTGCATTCTCCCAGGTGAGTTGTGTGGAGTTTGTGTTAAGGGGGTGTGTAAGAAAAGCTGCTTGTAACTATGGTCAGAGCTGTCAGTCCTCCTTAAACCCTGAAACACCACCCCCTGCACGACCCCCTACACTGCACGAACACTACTGCACTGCCCTAAACCCTGAAACACCATCCCCAGCATGCCCATACTTCCTTCCTTTTGACTCTGCTTCCCTGTGGGGTAGTGTGCCTGTGCTGACAGGATGGCTGACAGTGTTGCCCTGGCGTTTGTTTGGCTACAAGTCCCAAGAGTTTCCCTGTGCTTCACACAGCATAACTCAGGGTGGTGGTTCTTTGTGGGATATTTAATTGGAGTGTGAGGCATTGCATTCTCCCAGGTGAGTTGTGTGGAGTTTGTGTTAAGGGGGTGTGTAAGAAAAGCTGCTTGTAAGTCAGAGCTGTCAGTCCTCCTTCCCACCCAGCCAGATATCCCACCATGGAACGTGCTTCCATTGCAGGGAGTGCAAGTTGGCTTTCAGGATGTCAGTCAGTGGTGTCCTGCTGTTGGTTGGTGCCCAGTTCCCAGCAGGGGCTTGTGCTCCCCACAGCAGTACCCAGTGTCAGCCATCTTGTCAGTTGTTTTCCACTCCCTGTGATGTGAGCATGGTTCAGAGTGGTGTTGATGGGCCAATTGTGAGGGTGAGCAATATCTGTGACTGCAACTCCCATCATGCTATTGCCTACACCCCCCTTCCCAGCATGCCCATACTTCCTTCCTTTTGAGTGGAATTCACTGTGTGTGAGTGTGACAGCAATGGCAAGATGGCTGACAGTGGTGTCCTGCTGTTGGTTGTTGCACAGTTCCCAGCAGGGCCTTGTGCTCCCCACAGCTGAGGCCAGTGTCAGACATCTTTGAAGTGGCTTTTCACTGCCTGTGAGGTGTGCATGCTTCAGTGTGAGCTTGCTGGGCCATGTGGGTGGGGGATGTTGAGCTGTGACTACCACTCCCATCATGCTATTGCCTACACCCCCCTTCCCAGCATGCCCATACTTCCTTCCTTTTGACTCTGCTTCCCTGTGGGGTAGTGTGCCTGTGCTGACAGGGTGGCTGACAGTGTTGTCCTGGCGTTTGTTTGGCTACAAGTCCCAAGAGTGTCCCTGTGCTTCACACAGCATAACCCAGGGTGGTGGTTCTTTGTGGGATATTTAATTAGAGTGTGAGGCATTGCATTCTCCCAGGTGAGTTGTGTGGAGTTTGTGTTAAGGGTGTGTGTGAGAAAAGCTGCTTGTAACTATGGTCAGAGCTGTCAGTCCTCCTTCCCACCCAGCCAGATATCCCACCATGGAACGTGCTTCCATTGCAGGGAGTGCAAGTTGGCTTTCAGGGTGTCAGTCAGTGGTGTCCTGCTGTTGGTTGGTGCACAGTTCCCAGCAGGGCCTTGTGCTCCCCACAGCAGTACCCAGTGTCAGCCATCTTGTCAGTTGTTTTCCACTCCCTGTGATGTGAGCATGGTTCAGAGTGGTGTTGATGGGCCAATTGTGAGTGTGACCAATATCTGTGACTACAACTCCCATCATGCTATTGGCTACACTGACTTCACCAGCATACACAGAATTCCTTCATTTCAGTGAGCTTCCCTGTGAGGTGGTGTTCTAGTGGTGGCAAAATGTCTAACTGTGTTTGTTGGTTATATTTGTGCCACTGCCTTGCGGTATTTGTAGTTAGGTTTGTACATATCATGACACAGTTACATATCACTATGAGATGGCATGTATTGTGTTTATCTGACTGACAGACAAATCTTGGGGTGATTATCTTTTGGTTGCTGTGGATTTGCTAAGGGTGCATGGTTTGACTATCCCCTTGACAGTGATGTGTGTGTATTGTCACACAATATTGTGTATATTAGTTGTGTACTCACCAGGCTCTGGGATGTTTGATAGTCCATATACGCTCACTGGTGGTAGGATGGCCCGCACCTTCTCCTCCCAGGGCCTGAGGTATAGTGGTTTGGCAGGAGGGCCACTTCCGGTGCGCTGACTCACGATGTAATCCTTCTTTAGTAGGTCCCTGACCCTCCTGCGCACATCATACCACCTGTTCTGCATGTCTTCCTTTGTGCGCAAACATGGTGATTGTGCGTTGACCCTGTCGACGATCCTCTCCCACATCTTGGTTTTCTGCGACATGGGGGTCTGTTGTACCAATGTACCAAACAACTGTGGCTCTACCCTGAGGATCTCATCTACCAGGACTTCCAATTCACTGTCTAAGAACTTTGGATTCTTCTTTGGGGGCATGGTGATGGGTGGTGGTGGTGATTGATGTGTATGTGTGTGCAGGTGAGGGTGTGTGAGTGTAGGTTTTGCTGGGTGTATGTGAGGGTGCTATTTGTTGAGGTGCTAATGGTGTGTGGCTTGTGTGATGGATGAGCTGTGAGTGTGTCTGTGGTTGCTGTGTGATGGTGTTCTGTGCTGGCAGGTCAGTTGAATTTGCAAAGGATCATGGTAGGGATTTGTGGCCTTTATATAGGTGGAGTTGGGTTGTGTCCTTGTTCCATGTTTTTTCCCCTGTATTTATTGACTTTGTCATTGCTTGTTTGGGCCTTTTTTATGTATTTTTTCCTTTGTATTTTTTGTGCATGTAGGAGACGTTCTTCTGACCGATAGGACACTGCAGTTGTCTCGTGCGAGTTTCTCCGAGTCGTTTACGCTGTGTTTCTGCTAGGTTTATTGTGCGGCGTACGCGTCGGTCGCCGAGTATTGGCTTCCTTCGGCTGGCTTTTGTATGCGTGTCGGTCGTACGGCTTGAGCTCCGTGCGACTCGGTCTGGTTTTCCATGCATTGCTTCGTACTGCGCGGGTCAAAGTTCGCGGGTACGTTTCGTTCGGGTTCATTCCTGGTGCGTGTCGGTCGGTTCGATTCGCGTGGTTTCCCAGCCGGATAGCTTGTTTCCATCCGGTTCGGTCGTTCGGCTTGTGTTCCGTACGAGTCGGTCGTGATTCACATGCATTTCATCGTACTACGCGGGTCGGGCAGCGCCGGTACCTGTCGGTCGGACAACATTCCCGTACCGAGTCGGTCGGTATGTTTTCCGGCCCGAATCGGAATCGGCCCCAGAGTGTTTACCCAGGGCTGCAGCACTGGTTGTCCAACCCTGAACATGATAAGGAAAAAATGGACCCCACCCTGCAACTGCAGACTGAAAGAGCAGAGTCTACTCTACTAGTTCGACTTTGCCATTACAACTAATGGCAAAGCCTCTGCTTCCTTTAATGAGGTATAGAGTCATAATATCGATGTTTAAATATCGATATGCCATAATATCGATGTTTAAATATCGATGTGACACAATATCGACCTTCAAGAATATCGTCGACCAGAGTATCGACAAGCAGGTAGGAAATATCGTTTTTGTTAATATCGAAGTTAGTAATATCGTTAGTCAAAATATCGTTGTTAATAATATCGAAATTTATTTTAGTGTTCTGTATTTTAGTATATGTGTTAAAAGTATAGCTTATTTTTTTAATGTATGTTTGAAATTTTTAGAAGTAATTAATTTTATGTTAAGTAATTTTTGCGTATTTTAGTTCCGTAGCGGGTTGTGGGTTTATAGGGCAATAGGGTGGGAAGTAATTTAATTATAATATATTTATTAATACATTTTTAGAAATTATTAATTTTTAAAGAGATTAAATATTGCATTTTACTTCTGTAGCGGGTTGTGGGTTTATAGGGGAATAGGGTGGGAAGTAATTTAATTAAAATTAATTAATTAATCATTTTAATTAATTAATAATTTTGTATTTGATAATTTATATTGTTCATTGTGTTAATTAATTTGTTATTAATTAGATATTAATTGGTTATTAATTATTAATAATTAATTGGTAAATATGTTAATTGTGTTATTTTTTTAGGAGCGGGTTGTGGGTTTATAGGGGAATAGGGTGGGAAGTCATTAAATTATAATATATTTATTAATACATTTTTAGAAATTATTAATTTTTTAAGAAATTAAATATTTTGTTTTAGTTCCGTAGCGGGTTGTGGGTTTACAGGGGAATAGGGTGGGAAGTATTTTAATTAAAATTAATTCATTAATAATTTAAATTAATTTATATTTTTGTATTTAATAATTTATATTGTTAATTGTGTTAATTAATTTGTTATTAATTAGATATTAACTGGTTATTAATTAATAATATTTAATTGGTAAATATGTTAATTGTGTCATTTTTTAGGAGTGGGTTGTGGCTTTATAGGGGAGTAGGGTGGGAAGTAATTTAATTATAATTAATTAATTAATAATTGTATTAATTAATATTTATGTATTTAATATTTTATATTGTTAATTGTGTTAAATATTTTGTTATTAATTGGATATTAATTATTAATAATGAATTGGTAAATATCTTAATTGTGTGATTTTTTTATGAGTGGGTTGTGGGTTTATAGGGGAGTAGGGTTGGAAGTAATTTAATTATAATTCATTAATTAATAGTTTCTATTAATTTATATTTGTGTATTTAATATTTCATATTGCTAATTGTATTACAATTTTTTTATTTATTAATTATTAATTCGTTATTAATTAATAATTAATTGGTGAATATGTAAATTGTGTTAATTGTTTATGAGCAAGTTGTGTATTTAGAGGGGAGTAGTGTGGCAAGTAATTAAAAATTAATATAATTTTTTATTTTTTATATAATATTTCATTATTGTTAATTATTGTTATTTTATAGTGTATGAATTAATTTATTACTCATTGTTTTTAATTTTATTGTTCATTGTTATTAGTTAATTAATTAATTGTTAAGCAATTATGTTAATTGTGTCATGTTTTACAATAGTGGTGGTGTTATTTATAGGGGTATTTGGTGAGAGGTAAATTATTTTTTATTATTTAAGTATTTGTTAATTAATGTTTATTATTTTGCTGGAGTGGGAATAGTAAATTATTCACCTCTGCTATCCAACACTTTCCCTACTGTTGCAATTGTTGTAGTGGGAATAGTAATTTTATCCCCTCCACTATCCAACACTTTCCCTACTATTGCACTCTGTGGAGTGGGAATAGTAAATTATTCCCCTCCGCTATCCAACATTTTCCCTACTGTTGCACTTGCTGGGGTGGGAATAGTAAATTATTCCCCTCTGCTATCCAACACTTTCCCTACTGTTGCACTTGCTGGAATGGGAATAGTAAATTATGCCCCTCCGCTATCCAACAATTTCCCTACTGTTGCACTTGCTGGAGTGGGAATAGTAATTTTATCCCCTCTGCTATCCAACACTTTCCCGACTGTTGCAATTGTTGGAGTGGGAATAGAAATGTTATCCCCTCCGCTATCCAATACTTTCCCTACTGTTGCACTCCCTGGAGTGGGAATAGTAAATTATTCCCCTTCGCTATCTAACATTTTCCCTACTGTTGCAGTTGCTGGAGTGGGAATAGTAAATTATTGCCCTCCGCTATCAAACACTTTCCCTACTGTTGCAGTCCCTGGAGTGGGAATATTAAATAATTCCCATCCGCTATCCAACACTTTCCCTACTGTTACACTTACTGGAGTGGGAATAGTAAATTATTCCCCTCCACTATCCAACACTTTCCCTACTGTTGCACTTGCTGGAGTGGGAATAGTAATTTTATCTCCTCCGGTAACCAACACTTTCCCAACTGTTGCACTCCGTGGAGTGGGAATAGTAAATTATTCCCCTCCACTATCCAACACTTTCCCTACTGTTGCACTTGCGGGAGTGGGAATAGTAAATTATTCCTTTCTGATATCCAACACTTTCCCAACTGTTGCACTCCGTGGAGTGGGAATAGTAAATTATTCCTCTCTGCTAAACAACACTTTCCCTACTGTTGCACTCCCTGGAGTGGGAATAGTTATTTTATCCCCTATGCTATCCAACATTTTCCCTACTGTTTCAGTTAATGTAGTGTAAAATGTTGTTTTAAAGATAAATATTTATTTTAATATTTTATTTTATTATATATATAATTTATTTTTATATTTATCTTACAGGTTTATGTATATATATATATTCTCTGAAAAAACCATAGGTTTTAGGGACAGTTATAGTTAGTTGGACATTGCACTCGTACAAAACCCGTGAAATTCCCCCGTTATAGTTAGTTCAGCTAACTATAACTCGCGCCCCGCAATGCACTGCTGATGACGTCACATATTACATCACTCATGACATGGTCAGTGACATCACTGATGACATCACTGATGACATCTCAAATGACATCACTGATGACATCATCCAGTGACTGTGTGTTTCTGTAAAGTTTAAATATTTTTAATATATATAGGGAAAGGCGTATTGAAGAATGAGTGGGTGTATAAGTGTCTGTATGGATGATTTAGTAGGTGCGTGACTAACTCTATAAGTGAGTGATTAGACGTATCTTACTGAATGCATGGGTTAGTGACTAAACTGGGTGAATGTCTGTATCCGTCTGTCTGTTGCTGTGTAAGTGGCTGCATGGGTTTGTGAATAGCTACATGAGTGTCTATATGAGTTATTGATTGGTTGTCTGAGTATCTGTATGGGTGCCTGAGTGTTTGTGTGGGTGGGGTGTGTGTGACTCTGTGCATAGATGTGTGAGTGGGTGATTCACTGGGTGGATGGTTTCAAGAGTGCATCTGTGATAGACTGTATGGGTGGGTAAGTGTGTGTAAGAGTGTGTTAGTGAGTGAATCTATGTCCCAGTGGTACATGTGTGAGTAACTACATATGTGAAAGGCAGTATATATGTGTGTTGGAGTATATAAATAGCTATAAGCGAGAGTGTGTGATTGTGAGAGTGACTGTATGGATGAGTGTGTGTTTGTATCAGTGATTGTATAAGAGCGTAAGAATGTGCTAGTATTTGTATGAGTAAGTGAGCTGGTGTGTGTATAACTGTATAGGTGAGTAAATGGCAGTGTGATTAATTATTTGCATGACTGACTAGGTGTGTGAGTACCTCTATGGATGAGTGGCGGTGTGTGAGTGTCTATGTAGGTGTATGAGTGCATATGATAGTTCTGTACTGAGTGACCGTAAGTATGAGTGACTGTACAGGTGAGTGAGTGGATGTGTGTGTAGACCTAAGAATCAGTGAGTGGGTATGTAGTTTTTGGTGTTGGAGTGTCTATGGTTTTGAGAATGGCAGTCTGTAATTTAGAGTGGGTCTATCAAAAGTTATATTAGGGTGTGAGAAGATGCATGAAATTATCACATGGATGATGTCATCAGTGATGTCATGAGTGATGTCATTTGAGATGTCATCAGTGATGTCATCAGTGATGTCACTGACCATGTCATGAGTGATGTAATATGTGACGTCATCAGCAGTGCATTGCGGGGCGCGAGTTATAGTTAGCTGAACTAACTATAACGGGGGAATTTCACGGGTTTTGTACGAGTGCAATGTCCAACTAACTATAACTGTCCCTAAAACCTATGGTTTTTTCAGTGAGGTTCTAAGGTTTTTAAATGCTAATTTCTAACTATAACGTGCCTGAAACCTATGGTTTTTTCAGTGAATTTCAATGGTTTTTTAAATGCTAATTTCTAACTATAACGTGCCTGAAACCTATGGTTTTTTCAGTGAATTTCAAAGGTTTTTTAAATGCTAATTCCTAACTGTAACGTGCCTCAAACCTATGGTTTTTTTCAATGAATTTCAAAGGTTTTGTAAATGACAATTTTTAAATGTATTAATTGTTATATTTATTTTTTTATACTGATTTACTACATTTTTTAAACTATTTATTTTTAGATATTTTATTTTTTAAATTACATTATAATTACATTATACATTACATTACAAAATATACTTTCTCAGAATGAATTACTTTAGTTTAAATACTTTGCAAATAGGCAATAGACTTTTAAGTACAGTAGTTACAGTTGTTGCAATGGGCAACACAATTTCAAACACAATGCAACATTGAGCTCAATGTGAATTTCTAGTTAAATGCAATTAGTTACTTTATGGATTACTTTTTCTAACCACAGGACTGGATCCTAGATTCAGTCCTGGGACATCTCCTGTAAACAGTTGAGTAAAAGCGTTTTGGTTACAGTAGTGATTTTTAAGGAATATTATTGTATTTTAAAAGTTGATAGAACCTTTTTCAAATAGAATCACCAATGTTATCCTATGGGATGAAATTCACTTAGCAGGTAAGTAGTGTTATCGTTACTTTTTCTTACTCAGTGGTGGATCCTGGATCCAGCACTGGTGCATCTCCTGTAAACAGTTGAAAGAATGCGTTTAAGTCATATAGGCGATTTTTAAGGAATATTTGTAGTTTGTGAAAATCGACACTTTGAAACTTTTCTGCTGAAAACCAGACAATGGATACCTATGGAAGGAAATTCAAGTTACTGGTAAGTACGGTTAGAATTACTTTTCAGGATCTGTACTGGGCTCAAAGATGCAGCACTGAGGTCTCTCCTGATAACAGGTGAGTAAATCGGAATTCGTAGTTCGGCTGATTTTAGAGGAATATTATAAAGTTCCAAAACTCCACACTTAGAAGAATTTCCAAGTGAAACCAGTCAATGTTAGCCTATGGAAGGAAATTCAAGTTACTGGTAAGTACGGTTAAAATTACTTTTCAGGATCAGTACTGGGCTCAAAGATGCAGCACTGAGGTCTCTCCTGATAACAGGTGAGTAAATCGGAATTCGTAGTTCGGCTGATTTTAGAGGAATATTATAAAGTTCCAAAACTCCACACTTAGAAGAACTTCCAAGTGAAACCAGTCAATGTTAGCCTATGGAAGGAAATTCAAGTTACTGGTAAGTACGGTTAGAATTACTTTTCAGGATCAGTACTGGGCTCAAAGATGAAGCACTGAGGTCTCTCCTGATAACAGGTGAGTAAATCGGAATTCGTAGTTCAGCTGATTTTAGAGGAATATTTGCACAATGGTGAAGGCAGGGGGTGGGGCCTGAGGTGACATGTCTGCAAACACGCCCTGTGGCGCGTTTTAAGTTGGAGAATTAATTCCTCCTCAATCCCGAGGGTCCCTAGGGGCCAACTAGCCCACCAGGTACCTCCAGTATGCGCCAGAGAGCTGCGTTGCAGAGAGGTGTTCAGAGGCCACGCCCCTTTTACAACACTCTGCAACGCAGCTCCGTGGCGCTTACTGGAGGTACCTGGTGGGCTAGTTGGCCCCAGGGACCCTCAGGATTGAAGGGGATTTAAATCCCCATCTTAAAACGCACCACGGGGCCTGTTTGCACACATGTCACCTGAAGCCCCGCCCCTCCCTTACCACTGTGCAAACGCGCCCGTGGCGCGTTTTAAGTTGGGGGATTAAGTCCCTTGAATCCTGAGGGTCCCTGGGGACCAACTAGCCCACCAAGTAGCTCCAGTAAGCGCCACAGAGCTGCGTTGCAGAGAGGTGTAAAAAGGGGCGTGGCCTGGACCACCTCTCTGCAACCCAGCCCTGTGGCGCTTACTGGAGGTACCTGGTGGGCTAGTTGGCCCCCAGGGACCCTCAGTACTGAATGGGAATTATTTCCCCAATTTAAAACGCGCCACAGCGCGCGTTTGCAGAGGGGTTAAGGGAGGGGGCGGGGCCTGACGCTCGATCGCGTCTTTTTCTTTTGTTTTTGTTTTTTGAAGGGGGCTGTGTGGCCCCCTTTTTTAGTTTTGGGGCCCTGGGGACCCCATCCCCAGGGCCTGATGCCTTTTCCCTTTAAAAAAAAAAATACTGTAGGGGAAGGGGCCGCGTGGCCCCCTCCCGTGGCCTATTCCGGCCCCGGGGACCCCATCCCCGGGGCATGGCCACTTTTAAAAAATTATTTTGGAGGAGGGGGCTGCGTGGCCCCCTCCTAAGGTCTCTATTGGCCCCGGGGACCCCATCCCCGGGGCCGGCCTTTTTAATTTTTATTTTTTATTATTTTTGCGGAGGGGGCTGCGTGGCCCCCTCCCGGGCCACTACTTGCCCCGGGGACCCCATCCCCCAGGGCTGGCCCTATCCTTTGGGGTCCGTGGGGGGATCCCAACTCCCCCACGGACCCTGCCGCTCCCCGCGTCCTTCGGGAGCCGGCATTGCTTTTCCACATGGGGTGCTGCTAACATGCAGCTCCCCATGTGGAAAAGCAAAGTGCTTTGGATATTGGAAGAGAGAGCAGGTTTCCTGCTCTCTCTTCCAATATCCAAAGCAGTTTGCTATGACAGGACGGGAGCCGCAAACTACAGTGTCCCGGGGGTAGGCACTCCGCACCATTTTTATTAGAAAGCCCCGGGGGTGGCAGTCTTCAGGGCTTGGGGGGCCTTAGAGGCCCCCCATTAACTATAAACCCACCCCCCGCATGCCCCCGGGACTTGGCCCACCCGGGGCAAAATAGCATCGAAGCGCGGGAGACCACGCTTCGATTTTTTTTTTTTACGGCGGGATTTTAAAAAAATGCTTTTTTCTGCCCAGGGGGTACTTGTGGGACCCCCTGAGCAGACCTAGGGGGTGAGGGTGTTCCTACCCTGCCCCCTTTGTGCGTTTGCGCACTTGCGATTTTTTTTTTTATCGGCGGGATCCACGCACCCTAAGCTCATCCCGCCGATTATTTTTTTTAAAAAAGCTTTTTCTGCCCAGGGGTCCTTGTGGGACCCCTGAGCAGACCTAGGGGTCAGGGTGTTTCTACCCTGCCCCCTTTGTGCGTTTTGCGCACTTGTTTCTCTGCCTCGGTTCTACCGAGGGACAAAATGGCTGCCAACACTTCCTGATTTGGAGTGTTGACAGCCAATTAGCAATGCATGCAGCTCGTGATCGGGAGGGTACGCGGACCCTACGCGGCCATAGATATATATGTGATTTTACTTTTGATTTTCTCAGCAACTACTGAACGGATTTACACCATTTAACAAAAAGGGTTCTTTCTGAACCAAGAACTACCTCTTTGCCAAATTTGGTGTAATTCCGTTCAGCATTTCGGGCTGTAGCCGTGGCTAAAGTTTCCTATGGGAAAATGAATGGGGAAAACACGTTTTGGGACCCCCCTTTTTTCTCGGCCCCCGCTTGACGAATCACCCCAAGACTTTCAGGATAGGAGCGGACCGGAGCGGGCCATAAAGTTTGAAAATTTCGCGAAGATTCGTCAACCGACGCAAGAGTTTTTTCAAATAGAATGTTGCGGATTTCCAATGGAAAATAGGTCCTAACTATAACTATCTACTGGCGACCGCCAGTAGATAATATATATATATATATTCACTGAAAAAACCATAGGTTTTAGGGACAGTTATAGTTAGTTGGACATTGCACTCGTACAAAACCCGTGAAATTCCCCCGTTATAGTTAGTCCAGCTAACTATAACTCGCGCCCCCGCAATGCACTGCTGATGACGTCACATATTACATCACTCATGACATGGTCATGACACTGATAACAGGTGAGTAAATCGGAATTCGTATTTCGGCTGATTTTAGAGGAATATTTTAAAGTTCCAAAACTCCACACTTAGAAGAATTTCCAAGTGAAACCAGTCAATGTTAGCCTATGGAAGGAAATTCAAGTTACTGGTAAGTACGGTTAAAATTACTTTTCAGGACCAGTACTGGGCTGAAAGATACAGCACTGAGGTCTCTCCTTATAACAGGTGAGTAAATCGGAATTCGTATTTCAACTGATTTTAGAGGAATATTTGTATGTTTCAAAAATCAACACTTAGAAACTTTTTCAGCAAAAAGCAGGCAATGATATCCTATGGAAGGAAATTCAAGTTACTGGTAAGTACGGTTAAAATTACTTTTCAGGACCAGTACTGGGCTGAAAGATGCAGCACTGAGGTCTCTCCTTATAACAGGTGAGTAAATTGGAATTCGTATTTCGGATGATTTTAGAAGAATATTTGCACATTGGTGAAGGGAGGGGCGGGGCCTGAGGTGACATCTGTGCAAACGCGCCCCGTGGCGCGTTTTAAGTTGGGGATTAAGTCCCCTTGAATCCTGAGGGTCCCTAGGGGCCAACTAGCCCACCAGGAACCTCCAATATGCGCCAGGGGCTGCGTTGCAGAGACGTGTAGAGAGGCCACACCCTTTTACACCTCTCTGCAACGCAGCTCTGTGGCGCTTTCTGGATGTACCTGTTGGGCTAGTTGGCCTCAGGGACCCTCAGGATTGAAGGGGATTTAATTCCCCATCTTAAAACGCGCCACGGGGCCTGTTTGCACACATGTCACCTGAAGCCCCGCCCTCCCTTCACCACTGTGCAAACGCGGCCCGTGGCGCGTTTTAAGTTGGGGGATTAAGTCCCCTTGAATCCTGAGGGTCCCCGGAGTCCAACTAGCCCACCATATACCTCCAAAGCGCCACAGAGCTGCGTTGCAGAGAGGTGTAAAAGGGGCGTGGCCTCTGTACACCTCTCTGCAAGGCAGCCCCTGGCGCATACTGGAGGTTCCTGGTGGGGTAGTTGGCCCCAGGGACCCCCAGTATTCAAGGGGAATTTGTTCTCCCTCTGCAAACGCGCCAGGGGCGCATTTGCAGAGTGGTGAAGGAAGTGGGCGGGGCCTGCGGGCCCGATCGTTTTTTTAAATTTTATTTTTTTGTCCCCTGAAGGGGGGCTGTGTGGCCCCCCTTCCTTTTTCCTGTTTATGGGCCCTGGGGACCCCATCACTCAGGGCCTTACCCCTTTTTTAATTAAAATTTTTTAAAAAACGGGAAGGGGGCCGCGTGGCCCCCTTCCCTGGGCCTGTATTGGCCCCGGGGACCCCATCCCCCGGGGCCTGGCCTCTATTTTTATTTTTATTCTTTGGAGGGGGGCTGCATGGCCCCCCTCCTCTGGCCATTTGAGGCCCCGGGGACCCCATCTCCCGGGGCCGGCCATACCCTTTTTTTATTTTTTTAAACTTTGGGGAGGGGGCCACGTGGCCCCCTCCCGAGCCACTACTTGCCCCAGGGACCCCATCCCCCGGGGCTGGCCCTCTCCGTTGGGGACTGTGGGGGGTCCCCAATCCCCCACAGTCCCGCCGGCTCCCGCGTCCCTTGGGAGCCGGCATTGCTTTCAACATGGGGAGCTGCTAAGATGCAGCTCCCCATGTGGAAAGCAATGTGCTTTGGATATTGGAAGAGAGAGCAGGTTTCCTGCTCTCTCTTCCAATATCCAAAGCAGTTTGCTATGGCAGGACGGGAGCCGCGAGGCTCCCGTCCTGCCATAGCAAACTACAGTGTCCCGGGGTAGGCACCCCGGGACACTGCAGGAGCCGGCCCTGGGGGTGATGGTCCCCAGGACCATCAAGGGCTCCAGGAGGGGGCCGCGCGGCCCCCTCCCATTCAGGTCACAGCCCTTGGGAGGTGGTGGTCCCCGGGCTCTGGGGGTCCGTAACGGACCCCCATATTTAAATGTTTAGTGCCCCGGGAGGTGGCGGTCCCTGGGGCGTGTGGGGGCTGGAGCCCCCACACAGGTTTTTGAATTATAAAAAAAAAGCCCCGGGAGGTGGTGGTCCCGGGGCTGCGGGAGGGCTCAGAGCCCTCCCGCACCATTTAAAAAAGCCCCGGGGGTGGCGGTCCCCAGGGCTTGGGGGCCCTTGAGGCCCCCACACATAAAATTAACCCCCTCACCATGCCCCCGGGACTTGGGCCACCCGGGGCAAATACAATCGGAGCGCGGTAGACCGCGCTTCGATTTTTTTCGGCAGGATTCGCGCACCCTGAGCGCATCCTGCCGATTTAAAAATTTTTTTTTTTTTTGCCCAGGGGGTCCTTGTGGGACCCCTGAGCAAACCTAGGGGTCAGGGTGTTTCTACCCTGCCCCCTTTGTGCACTTTGCGCACTTGTTTCTGTCCCTCGGTTCTACCGAGGGACAAAATGGCTGCCAACATTTCCTGAATCGGAATGTTGACAGCCAGCTGACAGCCAATTAACATGCAGCTCGTGATCGGGAGGGTACGCGGACCCTACTCGGCCATAGATATCACTATCTTTTTACTTTTGATTTTCTCAGCAACTACTGAACGGATTTACACCATTTAACAAAAAGGGTTCTTTCTGAAACAAGAACTACCTCTTTGCCAAATTTGGTGTAATTCCGTTCAGCAGTTCAGGCTGTAGCCGTGTCTAAAGTTTCCTATGGAAAATTGCATGGGGAAAACGCGTTTTGGGACCCCCTTTTTCTCGGCCCCCGCTTGACGAATCCCCCGAGACTTTCAGGGTAGGAGCGGACCGGAGCGGGCCATAAAGTTTGAAAATTTTGCGAAGATACGTGAACCGGCAAGAGAGTTATTTCAAATAGAATGTCGCGGATTTCCTATGGATAATAGGTTGTAACTATAACTATCTACTGGCGACCGCCAGTAGATAATATATATATATATATATATATATATATATATATATATATATATTTATAATTTTTATTATATTTCTAATGTTTTATAATTTAATAAAATAATTATTTATTAATATTATTAAGTAAATATATATATATATAAAAATTGTATATATGTATGTTGAATTCATTTTTATATTATATTTATTATTTATAATTGTTAACATTTTTAAATAATTCTAACTATGTTTTTAATAATTATATTTATTTTTTAATTTATTATATATTATTTTTAAGACATTTAAAAAAAACGATATTTTGAACAACGATATTTTAAGCAACAATATTTTGGTTTCGATATTTTTGTTCTTACCTTTGTAGAGATAGGATGTCGATATTCTGTTCATCGATATTCTTGACACAATATTCTGGTAGGTCGATATTGTTGTCATCGATATTATGTCAGTGATCCCATTAATGATATTTGTAAGTCTCCCCTAACAAAGGTCTATAGATCCCTATGGAAGGGAGCTATATATTATTAAGTAGGACATACATTTCTTGATATGTCTTAACAGCAACACTTCCAAATTGTAATTTTGCTATGGAAAGGTTAGTATCCCCATTGGCTAACACAGAGTTACAGACTGGCATCCCAGCCTGTGTAACCTATGAATGGGACTACCTAACAGAGTCAAGTAAGGTATCAAAGTGATCATGGTATTAAACCCGACCTGAAGGTCAGGTCGAATTCAAGGTCACTATTGAAGTTAGCAAGTTTCAAAAAGCTGCCACTCCAGCTAGTCCAGTGGCCTCACAAAGGCCCTGGCACACAGACAGGTTTCTGACAGCCTGGGGAGACATGTGAATGACTCCCTGGACAGGAACAACAGCAGTTGACACAGAGCAAGGTGAGACCTCCTCTCCCAGGATAGCCACTCAGGGTGTCAAAGGAGAAGCTGGATTTGAAGGGCAGACTGCGACAATGACCCTGAGCAGGATGCCTTTTGTTCCTGCAGATAATTAGGAGACAAAGCCAGAGAGGGAAAACCTGTCCCTAAGTCAGTTTTTCCATTGGCGTGTATCCTACTGGTAGCCATACCTCTAGGGTGGGCCACCATGCTCCTGACGACCAAAAAAGGGTTGTGTCATTTTGAAAGGGGCTCTCTGGGATAGCAAGATGCAACACATTACATGAATCACATCATTAGGAAGGAGGGGACCCAGTATCCCATTGACTAGTGACCATGTGATCACTAAAACATGGGCGTTAGAAACATTTTCCAACTCTCTCGCTGTAGAACCGTTTGGAGACCAGGACCAGCCTGCCAAGCCTAGCCCACAAATGTGCATCACCACTGGACCTGAGTTCGCCAGAGCTCCAGGTACATTCATCTCCACAGCAGATAATGCTATTCAGTAGGACCTCTCCATTCCCGAACTCATCAATGTTGAGCCTTCTTCAGTTGCAGCCTAGAGCTTTGCCCATCTGAGGAAATCTGATGTGCAGAAAGGTTTCAAAGTCTAGTCATAGAAAGCTTTATCTGCGCTTCCATTGAAAGAGATCTGATCGACATCGAGGACTTCTTGGGCATGAAATCTGAACTTTTCCCACTCTGAGGGGTCGATTACGATGGCGGGCGGAAAGTCCGCCCGCCATCGCAGTGCCAAAAGGGACCGCCCGCCATAGGTGCGGCGGTCCTGCAATACACATCAGGATGTGCCCACCACACTGGCGGGCGCATCCCGTATTTTTACATTGCGGCGGGTGGTGCTGCATGCAGCACCCGCCGCAATGTAAAAATAAATGTTGTGCATTTGCATGTACAACGTGACAGGCACCGTGCGGTGCCTGCCACCTTGTACATGCAAATGCAGGGGGGTACCATAGGTACCCCCCCACATGCAGCCCCCCAACTCCCCACCCCCCAGGGGCCCACAACAGGCCCCCGAAGGCATTCTCTGCCTGTCTTTTTGCGGCAGGATCTCCGCCGCATAAGACAGGCATCGTAATGCCCAAGGCGGTGCCTGCACGGCACCGCCCACAATGCCCCATTGTACCGTGTCCCGCAAGGCGGTCGGAAACGGACCGCCTTGCGGGACCACGGAGGACGGTCTTTCCGTCCGCCACGGTACCATTCCCATTCCCACCGCCATCCTAATTTGGCGGTGGGAATATTCAGGTAGATGGCGGGCGGATCGCCACCGACGGGCCTGCGGTCCTCACCGCCGGCCCGGTGGTGGCGATCCGCCCACCATCGTAATGACCCCCTGAGCTTTTCCCACCTGCTTCAACAGCTTCAATGAGACTTGCTGTCATGTCTCAGTGCACGTAGCGAGGGAGACACACTGATCATACACACACCAGGCGTGAAACGGGACTGAATGAAGTGTGTATGCTTAGAGACCACGACTCCCATAACACCACAGCGGAGGAGAAGTCCTACCTCTATCGTGCTATTTAAGCGCCTCCCTCTGAAAAATGGGTGCTTGTCAATCGAGCTCAGATACAACTCGACGAGTCCACAACCTTGTATTTCGTTCCTGCTGGACTCCGTCTTATCCATTTCGAGGACGCTGAACAGTCTGTACCAGACGCGCTGGAGCGCGAGAAAAGAGCTCAATCTCCGGAGCTCAAGCGGAGCGCTCGGTCGCTTCGCACGCGAGCGACCGCTTCCTGTTTCACCACGCCGAAGTGCGGAAGGTAGCAGCGACAAGCTTCGGGCTTTCTCCTCTGGTGTAGCTACCGGAACACCTGGTCAGCTGCGTGGGAGAACTTCTCCTTCCTGACGCACCGCAGCTTTGCCGAGCATCCAGCGCTGGAGCACCTGGGTAACCTGGACTGCGAGAGAAACTCGCGTTAGTCTTGTGAGTGGCCAGCAGGTCGGATTACCGCATCACAGAGCCGGTGGGAGGATCAAGGAGTCAGCTGGACTTCAGATACACTCGTTAATCCCCGCAAGCAGAAAGGGATTATTCGCTGTGGCTTGGGACAAACCAATCCAAGCTAAGTACTACTAGTTCACGAAAATTACTTTGGTATTGCCTTTCTTATTCATTGGATGAATGCAGCATGTTTAGCTGTGAGTACCTTCACATAGATTTACGTTTCTCGGTGGGGACTGCTTATGCTGTTCTTATATGTATGTTGTGCTTGTGTCTCACTCAGGTAACAAGGGGCTAGCCAGCAGGAGTGACGTCTTCAACTCCAGGGCCAGGTTCCATTGAGGGCTCAACAGTCGCATCTTTTTTGTTTCCCTTGTCCCTTTTTTTCCCTTTCCCCTAATGTAGTGTTTCCTGTTGGAGTGGTTGTTACATCCCCACAGGTGATACCATTGGGGGGATAGGGTTACTTGGCATCCTCCATCGCTCCCGCTGTATCCGGCTTTCAAGGTCAGTGGTTACCTAGCCCGTACGTGACACTTGCCCTCCACAATCCATTGTTGATAAGCTTCTCTTTGGCAATAGGCTGTTGCCTTGCACCGCAGAAGACTTTCGACTTCCATAAAAGTTGATAGGTATGGAGGTAATTTGTTGACCATGATGAACCTGGTCCCTGTATCTAACCTGAGCTCCATTGTGGTCAGCCTTATCTTTCATCTTAGTACTGGTCAAGTGCAACCAGAAGACCGCAGTTGGGGCTTAACGGTTTCAAGCTATTTTTTAAATCAAGTTTTTAACATTCAAATTTCCAGTTCCCAGTTCCCTTTCATGGATTCTTGCCATTTTGTTGTCATTTTATTTATTAAAATATTTTTTATTTTTCTAAATTGTTTTGGGAATTTTCCTGTGTTGTGTTTTAACTTTATTACTGTTTAAGTACTGCATAAATACTTTACACATTGCTTCTAAAGTTAGGCTGGTCTGCTTTGTGTCATAGCTACCGTAGCGTTGAGTCCAGTTTTACTTGGTGAGTTGTGGGGTTCACCATGACAAGGATTGTGATTATTATTTTAGTTGAGTTCTCACAACGCCCAACTAATAACCCAGGGGCATATTTACAAGGGGATATCGCCACCTTAATGACCCTTTTAGCGACGTTCTGCTGGCGATATGCCCTTTTCTGTGTTTACAAAGCTGCGCTAAGCCACATTTTGTGGCTTAATGCCGCCTTGTAAATAAGGCCCCTTTACACACATCACTTAGTATGAAAGGGGCTTGCAATGGGTGTTACAGTGGCCATTCCACCGCAGCACCCATTGGTTTTGATGTCGCCCCAGATTTAAAAGAAGGTGTACATCTGAGGCAGCTTCAAAAGCTAATGCCATGCATGAGCAGGTGTTAGAATGGCAAAATAAGGAAAAATACTTTTATTTCTCCTCTTTTTTGCTTTTTCTATGTGTACTGCATTCTGTACACATAGCAAGAGCAAAATGCCATTAATGATTGTTATTGTGCAGGAAGGTGTCCCTTCCTGCACATAAACAATCAATAAATAATGACGATTTGCTAATTCTATGTTTGCTGCATTCTGCAACACACATAAAAGTAACAAATCGCCATTAGTGATTGTTTATGTGCAGGAAGGGACACCTTCCTGCACATAAACAATCCTTCTCTGCAACGCAGGCCCCCTTGCACTATAGTGTAAAGGGTGCCTGCATTGGCACTAGGCAGCTAAATTTAGCACCAGCGCTAGATAAAACACAGTGGTGCACCGTATTTTTGTGAATACGGTACATACCTGCATTTTGAAAATGTTTGAGCGCGGTGCTGCCAATTTTGGCCCAGCTCCACGCTCTAGCATTTTCTTGTAGATATGCCCCCCAGTTTCTTACAGGATTCTTAGAGAAAATTCTTGCATGAGGATTTAACCCCAAATTCCCTATCAAAATGTTAGGTCTATGTTGTCATGGCTGCTTGATATGTGCTTTGCAAAACATGTTGTAATCATTTCTGGAAATCTGTGCAAACAATAGGGATATTGGTAAAGCAAAAAAATTCTCTACTCCTACCGCCAAATGCAGTTGATCAAAACAACACATTTGTTATAGTGCCATGTGAGGTATTAGGCACATAATGAATAGTTTAATATACTGTGGGACACTTATTACCTTTTTTTTTACCTTACAATATTCCAGACAATAAAATGTTAATGATGATATGAAAAAACATTTCAAATTGACTAGTATCTATTGATTCACAAAGTACAGCAGAAAATAAATAGTTGAGGTAAACGTCACTGCATACGTTATATTCTTAAATTGTTTGACTGGAGTTGTCCTGGCAGCTTTCTGTGAAAAACATTTGAAGACATTGTCATGTTATGTTAACCCTGAAAAAATGACTTTCTCCCAGAATTGCATGCTTCCCTCATATCCTCCTAGGCATCACAATTGCCAAAGTAATCCTGTGCCATATGTTCTAACATTTACATCAGTTCATTTTCATGCAAATTACACGCTTTTTGGTTGTTACTGTTTAGGAAGAGTGACTTTGTTTATTGATTACGAATCTTGCCTTTATATCATAACAACATATCCAAAATGTGGATAATGATTCTTTAGTTAAGTGGACTAATGCAACTCAAATACACACAATTGTTTGAATGAAAGTCCTGCAGGCACTGAATATTAAAAGACATTTTGGCCCTCATTATGATGCAGGTCGAACCGACTTCTGCGGTCCTGCCGGATGCGGTCGGACCTCCGCACTATCATTGGAAGCGGCTGCTCCGACCACCAGATTACGATGTATTTGAATACATTGATTTCTGACTGCTGTGGTTCCTCCGACTTCGACAAGAAATTCTGACCAAGGTGGTGTCGGAAAGGACCATTGGAGCCAGTCCGAGAGCGGACCACCTTACGAACCGTCCGCCCAATTATGATGCACATTTCCAATGAGCCATCTGTGGCGGTTCAACCAGCTCATCAGAGCTGGTGGAAAGAGAGGGAAAGAAGTCAGACACTCACCTCTACACAGCTTCCTACGTCCAATGCAGACATGAAGCTCATCGTACACATTCTGCTGCTACCCTACCTACTCAATTACCTCCAAAATCAAAACCGTCATGGACGCAACTGCAGGTAAGTATCACACCTACCCATGGACATTGTATCAACAGCAAGTCGATGATCCGCCATTGTAAATCTGAGCTGTAGCATGGTCAGCATGGGGGGTGTCAGCCACAGGGTGACCAGAGTCTGAAAATCGAAAACTGTGACAGGCCCAACATAGGAGTAGGACTAAAAGTGTGCATATGCATATATACAAATGTATGTGCACTTTTAGTCCTACACTTCTATATGTGTCACATGTCTTATATATAGTACACACACACACACACACAAACAGTGTGTACCACTGATATCCATACACCAGCACAAGACTTCCTCCCTGCCCCCAATACTCTCCTCACTTCTGCTGAGAGCAATAACTGAGGGTCAATCAATCAATCAATCAGGGGTTTATATAGCGCGCTACTCACCCGTGAGGGTCTCAAGGCGCTGGGTCCAGCTGAGCTCCTGCTGTGCTGCTTGAAGGAGAATGTTGCAGTGCAGCATCAGGGTTAATACCTATATCTCTAGAAGCAGGAAATGAGGGGGCAGGTAGGGGCAGTGGAAATACCAATCCTGACAGATGTGTACCAGGCCATGAAGTGGTTCGGGCATGTTAGTGCATAGCATCAGCAGGCCGAAAATGCAGTTGCTCAGAAGGGTTCCATCCGACTCTCCATTTAGGCCCACACCCTCAGGGTGAGACAGAAAGTTTACTTCACAGAAGTTTCACCTACCACTGCCTCAGATGTAACTTCAGAGATACTCATAGGACTCCATTCACACTCTCTTCATGTCTGAATGGAACAAACACCTAGGCAAAAAGCCACGGTGGTTGGTGCAAAATAAATAGCAACTAATGACCATTGGCAAAACAATAGTTTTGGCATATTAGGTGCAATGTAATATGTCCTATCACAAATCTGGAAAGTCGTGCACTGCCAAAAGTAGTGATATACCATATGTGCGGGACAATATGTCAATCACAGATATGTGGCTTATGTATCTGTAAAAGACGCCCTCATGGACATTAGACACGCCCCTGTGAGAACTCTTTACCCCTCAGTGAACTTAACCCACTCAAACTCCTGTTGTGGTGACCAAGAAAAATACTTTCAAACACAAAATTACAACACTGCCCTAGTCAACCACGACACAGAAGACAGAGAGCATGTGCATGTGTTAGTGTTTGCAGGTAATACGTCCCAGCTGAACATATACACACACTCCACAGCACCTGACTCAAACCACTCCTAGGCCACTATGTCCCTCCCACACATTACCTCATTCATGGACTTGTGACACTTCATACACACCCCCTGGAGGCAGGAGTTCATGACAAAGGATAGGGATGTCCTATCCCTGGTCCAAACATATCATGTGCACCTATGTATGCAACAACACAGAATGTAGGTTTCCATCACAGTTGCATGATGCCTTCTATGTCCAGGTCACTGACAATGTACAGGCACACTCTCACAAACTCTAACTGTGACCACATCTCAGAAGCTGCTGTACAGATGTATGCAATTAAATGTCACAAAGCAGCACCTCCTCATGATTGACATAGCAATCATTTCCCTTGACACACATACATTATCCATAAGCTAGGTCCTGTTGTGACATCCAACATACCTCAGTATGGAACTTTCAGGTAAGAAAACACAGCTTCACTCCTAAAGCACTGTAATGGGCCCACACACATCACACACACGAAAAAGGCAAGTGAGATAAATGGGATTCCCACGAACCAAGGTATAAAACTACAGAAGTCAACAGTGTAAAGACTCACTGCAGATATGGGTTCCAAAACTAGGGGGACTCCTGGAAGCCTACAGGGCCAGGGTCAGGCCACAGTCCATTTAGCACCTGCCTCAGAATCTCCATGTGGACAGGACCGCTGGAATGAATCATATCTGGGACTAACTAAATTTGTCACAAACTGGCATGCTCATGTGGCTAATGTGCAATTGCAAGTGCCTAACAATGAACACAGCAGCAACAGCAGTTGTCACATATCTAGTAAAAGACATTTTATAAACAGACGCATGTAAAAGAGTACATGTGCATCCAAAGTACCTATTAGGGATGACAACACAACACCCCCTATCTGTGCAGAAACAAATACCTACTTTGTACACATTAAATGCATATGCACCATACATCTCAGTGAGTACTGCATGCTCAAAGATGTGAGCACTGGCCAAAGCAAGCTGCAATACTTACCATAGCATAGATCATCCAATGAAATGTCTGCCTCAGTTGGACTCATCCCACATATACAAACAGTGAACATTGACTCTGCCTCTCTAACTCCATCACTTTTCTCAAAGTCAGAATATACTTACCTAATGAAAAAGGATCAGCTATCACATTGAAACAAACACAACTGTAGTTACATATCCCAAATTACACAAGAACAACATTTAGCATCAGTAGCAATGGCTGGACAAAGGAGTTCAAAACCAAGTAAGTGCTTTATTATCTTGATCAAATGGATGTTCAGACATAAAGGCCAATGGCCAGTCCAAGTGTCAATCTTGTGGTCCAGCATACTGCTGTGCCATCCAAACTTGCCTCCCAAAACATTGCCTGGCATACCCTCCGAAGGAAGGAACATCTAGCGGGCAGGCCAGGTACCTCAAGGATGATACTAGGGTGGGTTGGGTTGGTCCTTGGAAGGGCTGGGCTCGGGATTGGGAAGGTCGACTCGGTCTGTGGGAGGGCTGGTCTTGGGTTTGGGTTTTAACATTTTAGGTATTTTGTAGCCGTGAAGGGTAGTGAAGGATTTGGGGGGACTGGTTTTCCTTTACTTTTTTTCCCCTTAGAAGAGCTGGGGTGGGGTGGAAAAGAGGCTGTTTGGGTTTTAGGAGGGGTTGGAGTGGTGTCAGGATGGGTAGACTTCCTTTACATTTGGCCTCGTGGGGTAGGTTGGACTTTAGTAGGGATGTGAGCTCGTTTTTTAGGGTTGGACGTGGAAGGAGAGGGTAGGGCGGGCAAAGAACTCTCTTTCGGTTTGGGAGTGGGTGGGCCAGGTGGGGTAGTGAAGAGGTCAAGGGCAATTAGGCAGAGTTTTTGGGCAGACTGGGGAGGAAAGGAGGCATGAGTTGGGGTTTTGGAGGTAGAGGGAAGTGATGTCTATGATGTGTCTGTGTCTGTTGCTGTGATGTCTGTGATTATGGTGTCTGTAGCTGCTGTGTCTGCTGGTGTGGTGTCTGCCTGTTTGTCTGTAGTGGAGGTATGTGGTGCAGTGGGTGTGGTGTCTGCCTGCATGTCAATGGATGTGGCAGTGAGGGTGTCTGTTGCCTGGTGAGTGGGTGTGTGCCTGTTTTTTGGCTTATGCATTTGTGTTTGTGTGATGGTTGTGGATGTTGAGGTTGATACTTGTTGATGTTTGCATGTGCTTTGGGTAGGTACAGGAATAGGGATTTTGGATGGGGAAGAGGCAGGAGTGGGGGTAGAAAGCTGGAATTGGTGGAAGGCTGCTGTGAGTGTGGAACTAGAGCAGGAAACGATCTCTGTAGGGAAGACATGTCAGAGTGAATGCACTCCAGGTACAACACCATCTGCGTTTGCTGATGGCTTTACACCTGGAGTGCATTTAGCAGTGCTGTCTGACCCACAGAGATCTGCCTCAGGATGTCAATGGCCTCCACACTCAGGCAGGAGGGGAGACAGAGGCAGCGGGTGAGGTTGCAGGCTCAAAGGAGATTCCTCCCCTCCTAGGGGAGCAGGTCCAGACAGCTGTCTGGGGAGCAGCAGGGGTGGAGGAGATGGAATGGGGTGGTGGACTTGGATGTTGCGGACTCAGGTCCAGGGGACTCCACCATCACCTGAGAGTGTTTACTGGAGCTCGACTCGGATGAAGATGACAATCCAGTCGTGTCAGCTTGCTCCTTTGCTGCACTCCCCTCACCGCCTGGGCCACTGGGTCCCTTTGTGTCACTGCCGGAACGGGGACCACTATGGTCAGCTGCTTCCCCAACGATTTTGGCCATCTCTTTCACTGCCCTGGGTAGATGCTGAAAAACATAGTACAAATAGGTTAATTGCTATTGCATCAACACACTGGCAAAACATCATAACACAACACATTACACAATTGCATAGATCACAACATGTACTGGGATGCCTACATTGGTTCCAACATCGGCATGAGCACATGCAGGAAAGCTGCAAGACCTGTGCACAGTCACACATAATGGTGTCATAACCACAGTCTGCTACAACTGCATTTTTCAACTTGTTCCAAAGCTAGCCTCCTGTGTAACAGGAGATATATTCACCCTGGCAACCTAGGCTCTTGTAGCATACCATAGTTTCCTGATGTCATCAGAGGGAATTTCAACATGGAATGCATTACCACCTATCCATGCAAAGCCCTGCAATCAGCAAAGGGTCAGGTGTCCCTAACCCACAACATCTAGAACTGCTGGGCACCTGCTACAGCTAAGTTACTGCCAAATGTAACTACCAAAAAGAAGGTGACATGGAAGTGCCCATTCCACACTGTTCACACTTACACATCTGTCCACTGACAGATGATGCAGTTGAAGGTTGCACATGAGTAGCTTAGGTAGGTGCCACATATGGTACAGAGGAGTTTAAAGGCAAAATGTGGCTCCAATTGGTGTGCAATCTCAGCCATAGAACCACTGTACATGAGTCTGCGTAGGGATATCCCCAGTCAACATTGGTGAATGTGAACACACCTTATTCAAATAGCCAATGTCAATGCCATTAGAACACTGAAAGGATATGAAGCATACAAGATATTGAGTCCATAAAGAACCCTTAAATGTGTCCACAACAGAAGTGGATTCATGGTACATTCCATCTTATGCAAACACAAAATGCAAGCTAGTACTGACTGCTGACACACATATATCACCCAAACATGTCAGCATGTGACCAGCAACATATTAATCCTCCACAGATGCTCATATGCATCCCACCTGACAGAATACATCCTTCTCAATGACATGCAAAGTCACATTTTCAGAAAGTTCAGTAAGTGGTCAACCTATGTATGTATTTTTTCAACATGTTGACCTAGCTTATGAAACCCATCAATGCCATTGGTTATGTGTGACTCTCCCACACATGTCTATACATTCCTATTTGTGGTAACACCTACTCTGTATGATCATCACTGACATTTATTGTCAATTATACATTGCCCAACACATGCAAATATGATGGTTGTAAGCCCTCAGATCATGTATGGAATAGCTGTACATGTGACAGTATAACACATTAAGTTACACATGCCAGCATCTTCTCAGCACAACAAATGTCACTAGTGGTGTAAGCTCACTCATTATACTCTATATTCCCCACTTACCAAGGAGATGTATTGCACAGTGTCTGCATCCAGAGTGCATTGTATGCCATGTCACAAGCAGGTGGTACACCATCTCATGACACACAGAAGTGAGGGGGCCTCCATCCAGAGACCAGGATGACAAGTGGCCTGTTTGGGACCACTGTCACACATGACATAAAAAAATAATGTATGTCATCTGAGACATTATGCAGCCATGTGGCTGTTCAATTATGGTAACTAACATTTAACAGTACCCTGCTTAGTTCCTGCTCACATGGACAATAGTCACTGGCCATTACCATGCACCTACTAACATACCTACACATGCACCAATTCTCCCATTGTGTAGGACATGATTCACCTTCAAGCTTGAAGTGAAAATTACTGTCTGAAACCAAAGATAGATGGTCATGCACAATTTTGAGCTCAGGCCTATACTCACCCCACTCCTTGCTGCTATTGGACTCTCAACTGCCCATCAAGGTCTGGGTAGGCCACCGCCAGTATGTGGGGAATTAAGGGGGTCAGGTTTTGGTGTGCACCCTTTCTGCCTTGGGAGGACAGCCCCAGTTGGATCTCAACAATCTTCCTTGTCCAGCTCAGATCCTCCCACATTTATCTGCAGTGGACATTGCGCTGAAGAGAGACCTCCAGGGTGTGCACTTTTCAAGCGATGGTCTTCCACAGGAACACCTTCTGATGGGTGTTGTCCTGTATGGATACAATAGATTAAGAAACTTAGTGGACATTCAAGAAGTAAGTCATCTGCTAGGGGGACACAGAGGCAGTACACAGCTATCATAGCCATCTTACAAGATTGCAGACATGACATGTTTGGCATGCACATGCTGAGCAATTTAAAAATCATTACTGCTAAATGTTAAAGTCCTATGATTACCACACTCCAACCTGATCATGCATATTTGAGAACGCCAGGCCACTGACATCACGCAGCCTGGGATCATACCACATAAGCTCAGTAAGGTGTTACCAGTTAACACAGTACACCACTGTATCTTCCTGATGGCTACAGTAGTAGTGCAGCCCTGGACAGACACCTGAACAGTCTGGACAAATTAATTGATCTGCACTGTCCAAGACATCACTGTTACTATAATTTTGAGTACTAGCAAAGTTTGGGGTGACAATCAAAGGGCTGCCATGTGTGTAACTTCATAATTCCACTCTAAGGATTAGTGTACATGTGATTAACTAATTTGGACATTATACTATGCCTGCATGTGTTTGGAAATCATATGCCATAAGTGGCAGTGTGTTTGGGATGACATTAACATACCATTGCACATAATGCATAATGGCACATTATAACACAGTAGGTGATGCACTTAGGAATTGCACTGCAGATGTAACTATCGTCAGTTTACATGTTTCACATGAGTAACATTCCTGTACAATGGGAGCATCACTGATATGACAGTCTGATTGCAAACATGTGTGAGTAAGGTACCTGTCCTTAGGCAATGACACACATTGTCAAAATGAGTCCATGGACAGGACTCCTGGTTCTGGGGCTCACATCATGCAGCAGTACAAATGTTGTTACACTAGGAGCATTCCAGCAAAATCATAGTTCTGTTAAACTTAATAAGGCCACATCTGAGGATCAGCAGATTTACAGGGGGAGTACGCTGTGCATAAGTATCATAGGCAAGATAACTGTGCTACTGCCTGGGTCATGGACCATACACTGCACAAATAATTGTAAGTGTTTGCTCTCTGCATGGTAAGCATACTGTTCAGACATGACCATCAACTGGCCACATTTCCCATACCTATCTGTACATCTGGTGGCCATCCTATATCTGACCTGACCATTGTTAGTCACTGTGAAGGGGTCTGGGAGGTGTTGGTATATCCCTGACATCAGGTTAGTGTGGCCTCATGTGTGTTAAGTGGTTGGTGAGACTGTACACACATCTCACAAATGCGAATCACAGGACCCAGTCGCAATTTGCCTATAAACACCTAGAAAGCTTCCAGCACATCTAGCATCAAAATCTTTGCACATTCATTACAGGCAACGATGGCTTTCTGCGTGCATTAAATGAGTGAATTGTAGGAATGTATACACATCGCTAGTATGATGTGAAGTCCAAGAAGTACAGTGCCAGATACATCAGAACATGTGTGTTTCTTTTCCAGCCACACTATCTGACATAGATAACTGTAATGCCTGTCTGGGTCTCAGTGCCAGATTATGGATAGTGCATGGATAGCTAAAATGTTGCTGAGTACATACTGTATAAATAGTACTCACCTGCTCCTCTGGTGGGCCATAGAGCTGGCGATGCAGGGGAAGGACCACATCGACCAGAGTCTCCAGCTCCTCTGGAGTGAAGGCAGGGGCCCTGCTCCCTGTATGGCGTGTCATGGCAGCTCTCAGAGGTGGTAAACAGCAGCAGATGGATGAGGAGGTGTAGAAAGCAGCAGTATCTGGAGGGAAGTGACTTGATTTCAAACTCACAACATATAAGTAGGCTGCATAGACAGTCTTCTGTGTTGAAGATCAAAAACATTGGTCTGGGCGGTCGCATTTTCCAACTTTGGTTAATGGCTGTGACTGCTGTGTGAGACTCCACTCACCAAACGGTTAAAACTAGACAGCAGTCAGTGATCCTGCATGTTCCCTTGGCAAGGCTAGGCCTCCACATAGGTGGTCTCCTCTATGGTGGACACATCCCCTGAACCTCAAACGTCACAATCACAACCATCAGCCTATGGCTCTGTCCGGCGTGGTCAAAACCGCCTACCATGACATTTGAAATCGGTTGCAGGCAGCGGTCCTGCATTTACCATTGGTGAAGGTTAGGCCTCCACCATGTCTGGGTTAATATTCTATGTGTAAAATGACTTTCTCAGTGCATCTCCTCTATAACATTTAATTGTTGTAAGGTGTCAGCTGATGTATGACTCCATACCTAGATTATCCCATTACTCATATGCCAACTCACACGGTGCCACCGTGTGTCACACAATTTCGGCCCCCTTCACACGGTCACTTGATGAGGAGCCAAACTCACATGGTGGCAGGAAAAACCAACTTAAAACCACGGTTTCGGAGGCTGTAAGCAGCAGATGTGCAATAAGAGGTGTGAAAACACCCCAGGACATCGATGACAGCATAAATGACCCTTTGTGGGAGGGGGGGGCTTGATGAGGAACAGTGTGCCTCTTTGCCAGGAGGCCCCACCCCCTTGTCACACAGTGGCATGAATTTGTAAGTTGACAGGTATGTCACTGTTGTACATGAGTGTGCATGTACACACCAGTGGTAACTCTTATTGTATGTGCAATGCAGACTCCACAAAATGACGGAGACCACCATGCAAAGGATGTGAGTTTGATGTGCACAGTGCAGTTGTAGACACATGTGGAGTCGAGAATGGGGTTGATAGGTGGAACTGCCAGTAATGGCTATTGATCATAATCACTCCCGTATATATCTTTAAAGTTTATGTAAATATTTTGACTGTCTACCACCTGGAATGGGTACTCCTAAGCCTGTTGTCACTGGTGGAAATGTATATGACTGTCATTTTATTCCAGGAATTTCTTAAACTTTCCTCAGACAAAATGTACGAATTATACTGTTGTATGTCTTTAAATTATGAGGTCAATTGCTAGGTACCGCTAACATATGCTGGTATGTGTGGTCACATGCCTTTTGGGTATGTATTGGTACATGTCAGTGTGAACACTGTGTGCAATCTCCTTATGTCTGTACACTCCACGCATAGGTCCCATGGCAAAGGGAGACGAAGACAACCTCAGGTCTACCGGTCCTTTCCAGACCTTCAAACCATGGAAGAAAGAAACGTAATCAGCAAATCTCAGCTCAATAAGCAGACCATCAAAGGTTTATGTCAGCAGGTGGAACCTCTTATAAGTCTGCAAAGCAACTATCCCACATCTCTGACACCAATAGTTAAAGTGATGGCAGTGCTGCTTTTCCTGGCCACAGGTTCCTTCTAGTACACAGTGACTACATCTGGTGGAATGTCACAACCTATGTTTAGCATAGTACTTTGTGATGTTTTATCAGATTTGATGAGACACATGGACAGTTGCATTCAGTTCTCCAATTGCGAAGATTTGGACACTGTGAAGGGTGACTTTTATGGATTTGGTCACATCCCACATCTTGTTGAAGCTATTGATGGTACACATATTGCCTTCATACCACCTCAAGCCACTGAACAGGCCTATAGGAACAGGTAGCACTTCCAGTCTATCAACGTGTAAGTGGTTTGCTTAGCAGATTTGTACATCTCACAAGTCTGTGCCGGATTCCCAGGTTCAGCCAATGACTCCTACATACTGTTTGACAGCATCATATCCCAGTTGATGTCACAACTACTACTGGAGAGGGCCTGGCTTGTTGGTGAGTATAATGTTGCCAACCATTCTATATGTGTTTTCATTTCAGTTTTTCTGCAAATGTATTACTATTTATTGAACTTCTCTCTATCTTCCATCGAGGAGGCTCACGGTATTCTAACCACCCATGGTTGTTGACACCATTGAGGAATCCAGCAGCGCCAGGAGAAGTCTCCTTCAATGAGGACCAGGGAAGAAGATGGCAGCCAGTGGAGCGGGCTTTTGGGCTCCTGAAGGCTAGATTTCGCTGTCTGGACAAGACCGGTGGAGCCCTCCTCTATTCACCCAGGAAGGTGCGTCAGAGCACTGTAGCCTGCTGCATGGTCCCGAGCCTCACACTTGGATGGAACATCCATCTCATTGCAGAGGATAAAGACCAGCAGAGGCCACCGGGTGAGGAGCCAGAAATGCCAAATGATGATAACGATAGTGGTGAAGAGGAAGGAGTTTACATACTTCAACAGCTCATCAGCAACTTCTTCTCAGGAGTGTAAGTATGCTGTGAGATGTTTTTACTTTGTCCATTAAAGTGATTGTTCTTGTGTAGCTGTGAAGAGCATGTGCATGGATACATGTTAGGTCTGGACAGGTGTCTTAAACTCTGTGCACGGGTGTTTGTGGAGTAAGATCTTGACACATGCAAATGTTGTTGATGTTGCTTTGCATAAGTGGCATTTACCCATGTACTGTGTACAGTAGAAGTTGACAGAGATTGTTGTCATATGAAGGCTCTTTTTTAAGCTGTTCATTATTTTTTATGTTTTAGGTACCATCACCATATCATCCTCATTTGGAAATGTCAGTATTGTGACATTAACAGGGATATGATGCTGTGTCTAAGTATGATATGGTCATCGATTGTTCTTGGCAATGTCTGTCACAGACTTTGAGTGTACAATCCTGGTACAAAGCCTGCTTGCACAGCGATAGGATGGAAGTTGCTACTACTCCATTGGACTTGTTGTGGCCCTCTTATAATATGTGTGACATCATCAGTCATTCAATCGATCAATCAATCAGGGAATTGTGAAGCGGGCTACTCACCCGTGAGGGTCTCAAGGCGCTGCAGCTCTGAGTCAGCCGCAGAGCCAGGTCTTGAGGCTCTTCCTGAAGGTGTGCAGAGTGGGGGAGAGTCTGATGTTGATCAGGAGCTCGTTCCAGACCTTTGCTGAGATGTAGGAGAAGGCCCTTCCACCCGCTCTGGTTTTGTGGATGGGCGGGGTCTCTGCGAGGGCGAGGTCATCAGAGTGGAGGTTTCTCTTTGGTGTGTGGAAGGAGACTCTTTTGTTGAGGTATTAGGGTCTGGTGTTGTGGAGGGATTTGTAGGCGTGAGTGAATAGCTTGAAGGTTACTCTCTTCTCGATGGGGAGCCAGTGGAGGTCTCGCAGGTGTTGGGTGATGTGTTCATGCTGTGGGATGCCGAGGACGAGTCTGGCCACGGTGTTCTGGATGGTCTGGAGTTTGCGTAGCAGGGATTTGTTGATTCCAATGTAGATGGCATGGCTGTAGTCTAGTCTGCTTGTTATGAGTGCGTGGGTGATGGTCTTTCTGGATTTGGGTGGGATCCATTTGAGGGTCTTGCGAAGGATGGGGAGGGTGTTGAAACAGGTGGATGCAACGGTGTTGATCTGCAGGTCATGGTGAGGGAGGAGTCGAGTATGATGCCGAGGTTACGGGGGTGGTCCATGGGGGGGGGGGGGTTGTCGAGGTCAGTGGGCCACCAGGTGTTGTCTCATGCAGAGGTGGTGGGTCCGAGGACAAGGACTTCTGTCTTCTCCGAGTTGAGCTTCAGACAGCTGCTGTTCATCCAGGATGCGATGTCTTTCATTCCTTCCTGGAAGCTGAGTCTGGTGGCGTCGGGTTCCTTCGTGAGGGAGAGGATGAGCTGGGTGTCATCGGCGTAGGATACTATGCTGAGTCCATGCTGTCTGACGATAGCAGTGAGGGGGGCCATGTAGATGTCGAAGAGCGTGGGGCTGAGCGATGATCCTTGAGGTACTCCGCAGTTGGTCTCTGTGGGTTCAGAGAGGAAGGGCGGAAGTCTGATCATTTGGGTTCTGCCGGTGAGGAAGGAGCTAAGCCAGTCGAGGGCAGTTCCCTGTATGCCGACGTCATGGAGTCTGGCTGTGAGAGTGCAGTGGGAGACAGTGTTGAAGTCTGCGGAGAGTTCTAGTAGGATGAGGGCTGAGGTATGGCCTTGGTCGAGGAGCATGCGGATGTCATCTGTGGTGGCGAGGAGGGCAGTTTTGGTGCTGTGGTTGCTTCGGTATTCGGATTAGGAAGGGTCGAGGATGGCGTTCTCCTCGATGAAGTCTGTCAGCTGGGCATTGACAATCTTCTCAGTGACTTTGGCCACGAAGGGAAGGAGAGAGATGGGTCGGTAGTTTTTCAGGGCCATCAGGTCTGCAGAGGGTTTTTTAAGGAGGGGCTTGACTTCTGCGCATTTCCAGTCATCGGGGAATGGGCCGGATTCGAAGGTGACATTGATGGTGCATCGTAGCTCGGGTGCTATGGCGGTGGTGGCTCTGTGGAAGATGTGCGGCAGGCAAGGATCCGTGGGGGCTCCGGAGTGAGTGCTCTTCATGGTCGTAGCGGTATCTTCAGCGGTGACCAGGGTCCAGGCAGCGATGGTAGGCTGCCTGTCGTTGCTGGAGGGAGGAGTGCTTTCTGGAGTCTGTTCGCTGAAGTTGTCGTAGAGGGCCTTGATTTTCAGATGGAAGTAGGAGCCGAGCTTGCTGCAGAGGTCCTGGGAGGGTGTGACGTCCGCCGCTTCGCTAGGAGGTTTAGTGAATTCCTGGATGATGCTGAAGAGTACCTTTGAGTTGCTGGAGTTGGCGAGGATTTTGTTCCGGATGAAGGTCCTTTTGGTGGGTCCGATGAGTTAGTGGTATTCTGTCATGGCGTTCTTGTAGGTGGTCTGATCTTCAGTGGTTTTGCTGTCCCTCCATCGTTTCTCAAGACGTCTGCAGATGTGTCTGGATTCTTGGAGGTCGGTGGTGAACCAGGTGGCCTTCATGGGGCGCTGTCTGTTGGGGTTGCGGAGGGGGGCAAGCTTGTCTGCGCAGTTGGTGATCCACAGGTTGAGTTCTTTGGCTGCATCATGTGCTCCAACACAATGTGGTTGTGAGTCCAAAACATGCTAGTCTTCCTTCACATTAGGTAAGTCCTCAATGTGTATGAACTGGCAGTGGCAGTTGATGTATCTCATCATTGAATGCCACAGTTCTTGCAGCACACCACTGACATATGTTTGTAAAATTCCACCAGATGCAGCAAGACTGAATTTGAATGAACCTCTGCTCAGAAACTGCAGTACTGCCTTGTATATATTTGTTTTATAGGGATGTGGGATACCTTTTGTGAGGTAGTGGATGTGGCTCCAGCTGATTATATGAACCAATTGTATATTGCCTATTCTATTTGGCATTGTCAGATGTGTCTCCTCCTACCAGGTTTATGAAGTATGCATATGGCATTTGTGGTCTCTGACACAGATATTTAGTGTGATCCGCTGTTTTGCCAAGTTTTTGACATTATGATAGCCTAATGTTTGGGACTGTAAAATAAAGTTGTCCTGAAACTGTACACTTGTATGCCTGTCTTGGGATGGCATGGTTGAGTGAGTGTGTAGCACAATGTTGACAATACACATGTACATGCTTAACTAAGTAACCTACACTTCCATCTAAGGGATCACATGGTAATTGAAACATAACTTGCTAGATGTTAATGAGCTAGTGGTGTGAGAAGTGAATTTATTGCAGTACACATGGTGAGTGCAAGTTGTGAAACAAAATAATACATAAAATGAACACAATGGAGTGCAGTTGTCAGTGTTGGTGGATGAATCCATTAATCTTAGGGCCACATTGCCTGGAGTCCTAAGTCCAACACAGTCCTCCCATCAGAAGTGGGAAAGTGTACAGGACTAGTCAGCAAAGTGAACAGATTGCACAAAGGAGGAACTCAGGGGCACAGTTTGTTACTGGCAGTGGTAGGTGGCTTGCCATCCGACCCTCCTGGAAATTTCTTAGGATGTCCTACCCTACATCGGGTGGGGGATCCACAACTGCAGGGTCTGGGGTGTCTGAGGAGCCTCTCCTTGACAGGGTGTCCCTCCCTGTGACTGCCTCAGATGCAGAAGGAACAGATGTAGTTGTGCCACAGGGAGGGGTAGGTGTTTGTGCAAAAGCCCTGCAGATGGTGGAATTAATGTCCCTCAGCACTCCAATGACCTGGTCCATTTGGTTGTTAGGTCTCTTCATCTTGTTGTCTAACGGCCTCTGTAGTTGCTTAATGTCCCGGAGCTACTCAAGTACCTGGCCCATTGCTTCCTGGTAACCCTCATATGCCCCATGACTCAGGTGAGGTTAGTATGGGTGTCGGTGGCTCCAGAAGCCTCACGTTGTGGGCCCACAGTTCCCCTCCCATAAACCCTGCCCCCATGGGCATGTACCATTGGTCCTGCCTGCTCCCTCTCACTGGCTCCTCCATCCTCAATGAGTGGGTTGTGGCTCCTCACCTCCAGATTTGCCAGATGTGGGCAGGAGATGTTGCAGCCCGTGCTCGATTTATTATGTGGTTGCTGGGGTAGGGGTCAGCTGTCATGTTGAAGCCACAGTGGACGATGTAGCTGTGGACCCAGTCGGACTCACTGATGCTGTATGCCCAGGCTGACCAGATGGGCAAGATTCCTCCTCCATGCCCAGTTTCCAGAAGAGCCTGCTTCGCTGGAGGCTTGATTCGGGGGAGGGGTCTGAGTCAGGGGGATGTCCTCACTCTGGCTGGATGTTGTACCAGAGCTACCTGTTGGGACAGAAAAAGAGGTAGAGGTAAACATTGGCAACTATCCCCATTATGTTTGTCTCAGTTACATGACATTACTATACCAAAGTGGTATGGGCCTGGTCAGTAGCTGTGCTGATATGGTTAATTTTGCAATGAGGGATGGAAAAACCAAATCCCACTGACTAGCACCGAACACACTGTAGAAGTTACCTGAGGATTAGTACATTCCAAGTCTGATTAGTGTCCAATACTGGCATACACAGAACTTGGTATTAGTTTTGTTGTTGCTATTCAAGTGTGCTGTGCAGTGTCAATTTATCCCCAGGCAAATTGAACTAGTGGGGTGACCTACATGTGCTAGTGATATTTGGTATAGACACTTGGCATGCTGTCACTGATGGACTCATTATTTCCTGTTCTGGAGACCAAGGGAAGTTCATGCTAAGTAGGCATACATGTGTCTGAGCAGAGCATTATGTGTCCAGTGCTGACTCCATATGTCTTGACCCGCTGTAGTGACATGGCTGACAAGTGTGTATGGAGAAACAGCACTGGGGTCTCTTGTTCAGAGGTAGAAGTAGAGGGCCTGATGGTAGTTGTAGTCATTTCCAACACTCTTCTCCCCAGCCCCCTACTTGACCAATTGCTCCCTTGCTATGAGCTGAACGTCAATAGTGACATGGCTGACAAGTGAGTTTGAAAAACAGCACTGGGGCCGCTTGTTCAGATGTCGAGGTAGAGGGCCTGATGGTAGCTATAGTCCTTTTAATTTGACAATCCTCCACAATTGACAAACTGATTTGTGTTTCATACCTGTTAGCTAAATGCAGTTGTGATGGGCCATACTATTAGAAATTAGCACAGATTTTTGATCCTGGGATGATGATTTCATGGTAATGTACCTACAGCTAACATTCCCACATGTGAAAATGTAATTTATTTATTTATTTAAACATTTCTAAAGCGCCTGGTTACGCCACCGGCGTGTCCCCGCGCAGTGCGGACTCGCGAGTAGGAGATGGTCTGGAATCGCCCCAGAGTTACATACAGACACATTCCTGCAGCATTCATTCACTTTAGGATGCAGAGGAGAATAGCCATGTTTTTAGATTTTTCCTAAATTTTGATTCGCACGGTTCCATTTTTAGGGTTTCCGGTAGCCTGTTCCAAGATTTTGCCACAAGATATCTGAAGGACCGTGCCCCCATTCTTGTCCTCTGTATTCTTGGAACCTTCACTAGCGCCCTTCCTTCTGATCGCAAATTGCGGCCAGGAATATATTGTGTTATTAAAGGGTGCAGGTATCGCGGCCCTTTTTTTGCAAGAATTTTATGGCAGTAACACATTGACTTGAATCGAACTCTTTTCTCCACTGGCAACCAATGCAAGTATTCCAGGGCCTTCTTTGTAGAAGCTCTTCTGGGGAGACTCAATACTAACCGGGCTGCTGCGTTTTGCGCCACCTGCAATTTGGCTAGTCCCTTTTTTGGCGCTCCCAGATACAGTACGTTCCCATAATCCAATTGGGAAGTCACCAGGGCGTGCACTATGGTTTTCCTTGCATTGGGTGGTAGTAAGTCCAGAATTTTTCTCAAAATTTTTAAAGTGCCAAAACACTTACCCACTACTTTCCGTATTTGGGCATCGAAAGACAGTTTAGGGTCAAACCAGACTCCCACATTTTTTACTTCCATTTTGGGAGTTGGTACTTGGCCCAATGTTTCCGGCCACCATGCAGAGGACCATATATTCGGTGCTTTGCCCACTATCATTACCTCTGTTTTATTCCCGTTCAACTTCAGGCAATGATTGGACATCCATTTTGCTACCCCTTCTAAGCACCTAGTAAAATTGAGCGCTGTCTGTTTGTTGTTTGCCGATAATGTCACAATCAGCTGAGTATCATCAGCGTACGATACGATGGTAACCTGATGTTTTTCCACTAGCTCTGCCAGTGGTCCCACATATAGATTGAATAGTGTGGGACTCAAAATTGATCCCTGTGGGACTCCCTGGGGCAATAAGATATTCTTAGATACTTGCGATTGCTGTAAGACTTGAAAACTACGTGACGATAGGAAAGATACCATCCAGCGTAGTGCAATACCTTCTACACCACATTTCTCTAGTCTAATTGGAAATGATACTTGTGATCTTCGGTGCAGGATTGCTGATTGTCACTATTAATCACACATCTCAGATACTTTGGTTACTGCATATTGAACCAATAGATGTACAACACTTTGGCAGAAACTGTGATGTGTGCTAAGGGAACATTGATATGTTACTACAGTTGTTGTGAAGTTACTTACCAGACTCCATTCCTCCAGGTATTCCTGTCAAGCCCTCTGAATGCAGGATGGTGTGCACCCTCTCCTCCCAGGCTGTGAGTTGTAATGGTGGTCCGGGAGACCCACCACCAGTCTTCTGGGCGGCCAGGTGGTGCCTGTTAGCCAGGTCTTGACCCTGGCCTTCAGATCTTGCCACCTCTTCCTAATGTCCTCCTTTGTATGCAGGGTGGTACCTACAGCATGCCATTTGTTGACCATCTTGTCCCACATCTGGTTCTTTGTAATGACAAGAGTTTATTGGACTTTGGCTCTAAAAATGTGTGGCTCTAATCTAATGATTTCTGCCACCAGTACTCACAACTCGGTGTCCGAAAAATGTGGTTATTTTTTGTGTGACATTGTGTGATTTAAAGTGAGTGAGAGATTAATTAAAGTGGTTTACAGGTAAAAGACTTAAAAATATTATGTGCAGTGAATGGTGCGTTGAGGCGTGTAAATGTGTGGAAGGGCTGGCTACTGTTTAACAAAAGTCACAGCCAGTCCTGCTATGCTGAAGGGTGGTGGCAAAAGATCATGGTCTGGGACGGGGTGTGTTTTATAGTTTGAATGGTAGATGTGTCCACTTTGACAATTGACATCAGTTGTGTCGTTTTTGTATGCATACAATGGATAGTGTTGTGGTGCTTCGCGGTAGCAGTACCGCTGCAGACTGATGATAAGATGTGAAGACCAACATGGAACCTCCAAGGTATCGAATGTATCGTAATCTGCTCAGCGGTGGAAGCACAGCCTTGGCGGCATTGCAATCCCTATTGGCCTCCTTTCCGGCCACTGCGATCCATGCGAAGTCAACTCCGACTGCCGCAATCAGAGATTCAGCCTGCATACATCATAAATCAGCGGGTGGAGAAACCGTAGACTCGGCGGTTGGATTCGAACCGCAGCCACGGAATTTGGACCGTCAATCTGAAAGGCATCGTAATAAGCTCCTTAATTATAAAACAGAACAGAAGTTACGAGAGATGGCAACGCTTTTCGAGCATGATGCAGTTCCTGAAAGGGGAATTAGATTGTTAAGTTTTGTCCAAATTACTTTTTATGTGACCAATGGAAACACAATTTTATGTTTGTCTCTTTATGTTCTGTACTTCAGCTCCGACTGAAATGACTCATAATTGCTGTTTCTGTATGACAAACCGGGCCAGATGTGTAAGTTATGCTAAATATGTTAAGTCACAAGTCCAACAACTTGTAGACCAAACACAAACACTGCCAAGCAAACCAAACAGCATTGGAAAGGAGTTAATCAGATCTCACTTCAAACACGAATTTAATTTGCACCTGCATGCCTTCTAGTGCAAACTAGTAAATAGAAGCAGTTGTGTAACTAGGCTGTGAACTAGGGCCCAGATTTACTGAGGGCTTCCTTTGCCCATGCATCACTTAAGGCAATGCAAGGCAACGCAAGCCCTTAAGTCAAATTTACTAAGCCATGCAAAGTCACCTTGTGTGACGCTGTGTGACTTTGTAAGTCTAGAGTAAGGCAAGGTAGCCCAAGTCACTGTCTTGCATTACTCTGCGTTGGGAAGGGGTTCCATGGGTAGAGTGTGGGAGTTCCCATGCATCCACCCACCCATGGAATTTGGTGCATTTCCAGATTTACTGGAGACGTCCCTTCGGGACGAGATGTGCGCTGTAACAAATACCAATTAACATAACATAACATAACATAACAATGGTAAACCTGGGAATGCATCAAAATGCTACACCATCCCAACAGAGATGTAACAAGGAGGTTAGTTTATTTCTCCTCGTTTTATACCTCTTTCTGCCTGTCTTACATTCTGCAGCACAAATAGAAAGAGGAAATTGTGTCAGAATATTGTTTTTGTGTAGAAAGGTCCTTCCTGTACAAATACAATTGTGCATGTAACACAGACACTCTTGCACCATGGTGCAAAGGAACCTGCATTGCTGCTAGTTAGCAATCAGTGCACCAGTGCACAGAGAGAGCAGGAATGTGCCTTATCTAAGGATATATGGAACATTCCTGCTCTCTTCATTTGATGCAGTGCAGCGCATCAAGTTGTCTTGCTGGGTTGTGTTGCGCCAAATGTTAGTAAATGTTTGCCTAAATATCTAAATGTCACAGAGGGGTTGGGTCCTTGTAAAGGTAAGAAGGCATTGGACCCTGTAATGGTAAAAAACAATAGCTAATATCCTCCCTAGTTGGACTTGATATATAGTTGAATTATGAGAGTGTATATATTGGTTACATAGGGGATAGAGTTACAAGTAAATCAACTTTTCATAGGTTAATGATATATTTAATTAATGACTAGACAATAACAATAAACATCCATCTATACAAGCTTAGAGGATCTAAGAACTGATTAATGAATGTTCTTTGAGGGTTTCCTTTGTCTGAAAGTTCATTACTAAAGTGTAGTTATGTAAATATGAGATCATATAGGCAATGCATGACGGGTTGTAATTTATAGTTAAACTATCTGAGGTATAACTGGCGAATTTAAGTGGTTTATCATTTTTAAGGTTAAGTTCTGGTGTTATTTCATCTCCTAAATGTAACATCACTTAATCCTTTAGTCTTTTTCTGTTTTTCCCTGTTTTTGTAATTAATGTTAAGATTTTATTATCATACCTAACTCTAACAACAGTTTATTTAACATTTGAATTCTTAGTGATGTTCTGGGTTTTTGTGATCATATTCCACAAAAACTTTCTTTAAGGCAGGCCTGGTTAGTACTTGTATTGGAGATGGCTTGGAAATACCTGATTTTCTTTATTACAAGCACAGGGCAGCAGGGCTGGCAGTCAGCCGTGGTTGCAATGCATTGCTGCACAGTCCGGTGATACTCGTAAATATTGGACTTTAATAGCCAAATTTTGTGATGGCAGAACCAAGGTAAAACCCACTTTGATATCTGATGTAGAATGGACCATATACATTTCTCAGTTATATGCACTAAATTCCTTGGCTGAGCGGAATTTAGACTTTGTCTTTGACTCCCCGGTGGGGAGCGATTATGGCTTCTCCTCGTGTAATGAAATAGAGGGTTACATTAAAGGGGCAAGGTATTCAGGTGTTATGGGCCCTGATGACGTACCAATTGCTATAGTTAACCAGGATGGTGCAGCATGGGCACAATTCTTGTGTCCAGTATTTTCTTACTGCTATATACGTGGGACAATCCCGTCATCCAGGAAGGGAAGTATTGTTGTCCCATTATATAAAAAGGGACCAAAAAATTCCCCTGCTAGCTTTAGGCAGATCGCATTATGGGATGCGACTGGAAACGTTTTGCCAAGAGCATACTCATTCACCTTCAAGACTGGGCTTTTAAAAACAGTTTTGTCCCCGCAGAGCAAGCCGGGTTCCGCAAACATAGTGGTACCCTAGATAATATTACAGCCCTGCAAACTTTAATTGAAAAATACTCAATGAGCAGGGGTATGCCGTTATATGCTGCCTTTATAGCCTTCTCAACGGCTTTCGACTGGGTTGACCGGGGGACACTGTGGAGAAAATTGGCCGCTATGGGGATTCCCATTAACCTACTTAGATTAATTATCGCATGACACTCCTCCACCTGGACTCAGGTCCTAATGGGAGGAACCCAGGGCCTGTCAAGTAAAATAGAAACCCATAACGGGCTGAAGCAGGGTTGCCTACTGGCTCCTCTTCTCTTTTCTCTTTATATTAATGATCTACTGAGTAGGGTAGGGCTTTGCAAAGGGGACCCCCCAAAACTAGGAACTATGAAGTTGAGCTGCCTGCTATATGCGGACAACGCCATTTTGTTAGACCTAACTCCATTTGGGCTCCAAAGACGACTCGCCGAGTTAGCAAGTTATTCAGAAGATTACTTTTTAAAAATAAATATTTTAAAAAGTAAAATAATGGTCTTTAGATATCAGGGATGCCGAGTCAGGAAAAATATGCACTGGTTCTTGTGGAATGATAAACTTGCCGTGGTGAAGTTATACCCATACTTAGGGAGAATATTCACAAGTACCTGCTCCAGTAGCGATCACATTGACCAATGCAGAGGTAAGGCAATGTCTCAAGGTTCCGCAATTAGCAGACTTTAAAAGCATTGTGGTAAAAGACACTTTGCACATGTTTTATCAGTTTATAAAATTAAAATTCCTCCAGCGCTGAGTTATGCCTGTGAAACAGTAGTTAAACAGCAGTGGGATAATTTTGAGAAAGTAGAGGGGCGTATCTGGCAACAAATGTGTAATCTGAATCATGCAGTACCCATAGTTCCACTTATGTGTTCTCTACGGCTGAATGATTAAGATGGAGCAATGCACTATTGAACAGTTTTGAGAACCCGTTACGGGTAGCAATGCGTGAGGAAATTTTTTACACCCATAAGGGAAAAAGTGTTCTTTTTAGGAATTACCAGAAATCCGTAAATTTGTTCGATTTTGAGAATGTTTGTACGTGCGCACTTCCTAAACAAGGGGGTCATTATGATAGCGGGCAGATCGCCACCGCCCTTATGGCGGTGGCGATCTGCCTGCTATTTCTCACCGCCTGCAGTCCATTTCCCCCCACCATATTACGATGGCGGTGGGGACCCAGGCGGACGGAAAGACCATCCACCAGTTTTCCGCCGGTAGGCAATCCGCCCGATTGCCTACCGGGCGGAAAAGGCCTGCAATATGGTGGCGGTGCCTTGCAGGCACCGCCATCCATATTACGATGATCGCGGTCTCATGCCTTTCCATGGCGGAGACACCGCCATGGAAAGGCATGCGGGGAATGCCTTTGGGGGCCCATTGCGGTGGGTGGTGGGTGGCTGCACTTGGGGGGTACCCATGGTACCCCCCGACATTTGCATGCACAAGGTGGCAGGCACCGCGTGGTGCCTGTCACGTTGTGCATGCAAATGCAGAACATGCCCTTTTAACATTGTGGCGGGTGCTGACTACAGCACCGCCCACCACAATGTTAAATGTACAGGATGCGACCGCCATGGTGGCAGTCACATCCTAATAGGCACGGTAGGACTGCCGCACCTCTTGCGGGCGGTCCCTTTTTCCGTTGCGATGGCGGGCGGACTTTGTCCGCCCGCCATCATAATGACCCCCAAAGTTTTGAAAACAAGAATTTAAAAACTATTTATGACGTATCTCGTAAATGTGATATGGCACTGTGCGCAGCGCATCCCAATGATGACTTTGTATTGAGGAGTAGTATTTCTAAAAAGATGCAACCTTATGTTATATGCAATCTCCCCCATGGAGTGCGCAGAATCATTTTGTTGCTTCGGCTGAATTTACTTCCCCATAAGAATTGTAACAGGAGCTTGGAAGGGTCTTCCTAGGCAGGAAAGACTTTGTCACCTATGTGGTACTTGTGTGCAGGACTTAAATCATGTCCTATTTGTCTGTCCCCTACTACAACCTTTACGACGTCTATATGTAAGACCTTTTTTTCTAAAGTATAATATTGCCACAGCTGAGGAGGCCCGAACTTGTCTTCTGGCACCCCCCCTCCGGGCCAGTCTGTTTTAAAATGTTTCGCTTTTTAAAACAATTTTTACATTTATTTTAGAGAAGTAACAGGTTTCCCCGTTTAGCCGTAGTAGGCTGCATAGGTTCCCTTTAGAGCAAAACTTAATTAATTTTATAAGCAGTACCTTTGGGTTGCTTTTATTACAAGGCTGTAATTGTTAAAGAGTTATTGCTATAATATGCTTGTCATTAACTACGTTATGGTCACGTTTTAAAAGGGTTTTTGAAATTGGTGCTATAGTTGCATGATTCCACTCTTATCTCCTTGTATGCTGCTACGAATACCGTCATGTACAATTGAATATCTATCAACCAAGATTTTGGTATTTATCATGTTTCAGCACTTGCACTTTTTCTTTTCCCTTTATGCTGCTAAATACTGCGTACTGTATACCGAATCTTAGAATTTTTTAATTCCTTTGTATTTTAATCCTTAATCCTTGAATTAATTGTATTATTGCAAACATATTTTTAACATCCTCGCAAATGCACAGTCGAAGTCGTCCAAGGATCTAATGGTTTAACTTGCCTTGTCCAGCCCTTGCAAGCTTTGTATTTGAAAGGACTCTGATATTGATTTTGTTCTCATATTGCACCTCTCTACAATTAACTTGTGATTATGAATTTTTATTACTGCATGAAAGCAGAATTTCTGATGCTTTGTGATTTTATCAGCTTGTTTTATTTTAAGTGTTGGTTAATTTGATAAATTGGATATATGTTTTTATGTGGAACTCCTCGGAGCTCCAAATCATAATAAATAATTGATTTGAGACATTGCTGCTGCTGCAGCTAATAGTATTGAGGTCTAAAAGAGTGCTGGCTGAGCCTCTGTGAATGCACAAAATAAAACAGTATAAAAGGTGTGCAAGGAAGGGTCTGTCCCTGCCTTTGGTTGTCTATAACAAGAATATGAGAGATGTGTGAAAAAGTGTAGAAATGAAGGTGTTTGAAAAAGGGTTCTGTTGAAGGGTGGTGGAAGCAGGAGTTTGTGTGCCATTGTCTGTGTCAGCATAGCAAGCCTAAAATGACAGTTTTCTATCACTTCTGCCATGCCACCCTCAATGTGGTTGATCTCATCGTATCTCAGAAATCAAGTCAGGTGCACCTGGTTACTACTTGGATGGAAGATGGCCTGGGAATACTAGATACTGTAGGCAATTCTCTGTACACCACAGACTCACAATCATTTCTCCATAAATAATTTTTTTCCATTTTATTATTCTTTTAAAATATTGGTTTATGGTAAAAGATTTCAGAATGGACCTGTGTTTTGCAGTATCGCAGTGCTGGCTTGGTACCAAGATACCACAGGAGGGAAGGAGTCCTTGTTTATACTGCGGCATCAAACCTACTGAAGTACCCATATATATTTTTTAATTTTACAAATTGGAGGGTCCCTTACGGTCCCCCCCAAATGGCCCTGGTGGTCAGTTGGTGACCGTCCTGAAACCTTATGTGGCCTTTGTTTTTTTTTCAGGACTGAGAGACAAAGTACAATAGTCTTGCAAAGCTTGTAATGGCTGCAATAATATATTCTTCATGTTGCGGCCAGTCAAACAGGATCTGCCAAACGACTTTGAATGGAGCGATCAGAGCATATGCGGACACCAAGGGGCATATTATCAAGGAAACGCGATAAGAATCGCATTTCCCGCTTTGCGCGATTCTTGTTAACGCCCCGTATCGCAGGATTTAATCGCTGAGATATCGCGTTATTATCAACGCATATCTCCACGGCGATTAACTCCTGCGATAGCGGCGTGAAACAGAATCGCGCAAAGCGGGAAATGCGATTTATATCGCGTTTCCTTGATAATATGCCCCGTTGCCTCAGCCGTACAATCCACCTGCCATTATAAGTATGGCTAAGTCGGTTTCGAACTAGGCATTACAAACCCGCGATAATATTAATCGCTGACATGCAAAGTGGAGTGGAAAGGGCTGCTAACTCAAGGAAACACGCGTTAGCGTGTCCTTGATAATTGAGCGGAAAGCAAATCGCCGCTTTTCGGCCAAAAACAGCCGCTAAAGCGGCGGAATTCGGCTTGATAATATGCCCCCAACTATCTAGATATTTCAAACTTTTTACCATCATAAACCCCTTTATCCCCAGCTGAGAACCTTTTTACATGCTAATTCGTCAAAAAGTGCTGAGCGGATTTACTCTAAATTAGAAAAAGTACACTTTCTGAGTAAAGTTCTAATTGCGGGTGAATTTGCTGTTCTTTTCTTCATTAGTTTTTGTGTACCTGAGAGCAATATCTCATATGTGAATTAAAATGGGAAATCACACTTTTAAGACCTCCATTTGTTTTGCCCCCACTTGACAAATCAGCATGAAATTTTCCATAAAGAAGCCACAGTGAATGAGCTTTTTAAAGAAAGTTTTGAGCAGATTTACCTATCAGCACTAAAGTTATTAAAGAGTAGGCCTAGGCAGAGCTCGCAGAGTTTCACTCTGCGGAATTCTGTTGAGTTGCTTAAAAACCTTGTCAACAGGTTTTTTCTTCCCGAAGTTGCAGAAAGCTGATTCAGTTTTTTGTGGTCTGTTCTCCCTGTTTGCTCCACAACACGTGTGACATCACACGCTCAAGGCAAGAGGGACTGGCAGCAAAGCTGGCTGGTGCTGTCACTTTGTCTGGCCCGGCCCGATGAGCCTGGTGAGCCGAGTGTGCCGAGTGAGCTGGCGAGCCAGGGTCGGAGTCGGAGTTGAATGTAGACAGAGTTGGAGTGCAGCTGGGGAGCAATATGATAACCTGACTGCAGCCATCCTCAGCCACCCTTAAACGCCTCAGCCACCCCCACTGCCTCCACTGCCTCTACTCAGCCACTTCCTTTGCACTCTTGAGAGGCAGTGATACCTGCTGCCGCAGGCACAAACTCAGATGCCAGTGGCTAAACTCCCTTCTTCTTCTTCTTCTCCTTCTCCTTCTCCTTGTACTTCTACTTCTTTTTCTCCTTCTCCATCTCCTTCTCCAATGAAGACACAACCAGGAGGAGGCTGGAAGATAAAAAACAGGAGGGCAGCAGAGCTGGAAGCGGATAAGGCTAGAGCTGTGGTACCCCCGTTGGGGCAGAAGCGGCCGGTGCGGCTTGCCTCATTAGCGGGACCACTCCCCCACACTCTCATGCAACCAGCGCACCCTGTGCCCTTTCTATCCCGCAGCAATGGACAAGGACTGGGTGAGAAAATTGAAAACATGAAACTTGAAATTTGAAAACTGAAATGTAAGATTCTCTTCCCAACCGCTGTCCCTTGGAATAACATAAGGGGGTACATCTGGGCTTACCTGCATTTATCTGCACTTACCTGATTTTCCTCAGCACTTGGACCTCAGGAGCACTCTTGTGCAGTGAAAACTTAAAGCATGCTTGTGCCCCCTCCATACAGGAGGGTGTGGCGGCACACAGAGAAACCTCTCTTCTCTTGCATACCAACAACTAGGACAGCATATCATTGGTAGTGTGATTAATGTGCGACTAGTGTGCAGCACAAAGCCACATGTAGGGTGGGACTCATCTTTGCCACCTCTGTAAGATATACGGGCTTGTGCCCATCCCACTAAGGGGTCGATTCCGATTCGGGCCGGAAATTTCCCCGACCGAGCCGGACCCGGAGAGATTTCCGACCGAATCGGACCCGTGCAGTCCGACCGAACGAGTACGATGCGTCCGTATGTTATCGGACACGAGTCGGTCGGACTCCCATTGAACTCAATGGGAGCCGGTCGTACAACGCGTACGCGGGCTCCCATTGCCTCAATGGGTGCGAGGCGGACAAGGGCGCCCCCTACAGCGAGTACGCCGCGAGCGCTCGCGGCGTACACGCACAGGTAGGGGGACCCTCGGGTCCCCCTGTGTGCGCCTCGCACGGGTACGCGTACAGGGGGTCCGACACGGACCCCCAAAGTACGGCTCCGACAGCTCTTACGAGCCGGAGTGCGCGGCTCGGTCGGACTCGCTCGCGGCGCGCATCGTACTTACCCGGCCGGGAAACGTCTCCATTGCGCGGTGCGACCGGGTCCGACCGAGTCGGTCGGAGCGGTACGGTCCGGGTACGAGTCGGTCGGAGCGGTCGGGTCGCCCGGACGAGTCGGTCGGCGACTCGCATCGTACTCGCTCGGCCGGACCCGCGTACGGTTCGGTCGGGAAACAGGCTTTCGCATGGCTTTTTTCCCGACCGAATGGTATTGGGTGCGCCTCCGACCGAGATCGGAATCGGCCCCTTAGTCTCTACCTCTATGGGAGGGCAAGAGGTGGCGCCGTCCAACAAAAAGCCACAAAAGAGCAATGGGAAAGCTACCTTCCCAACTACGAACTCAGGAAGAGGACTGTCCACAGTACTGTTCAAGGGACATGCGTGCTTGTGCCCCCCGTCATAAGGCACAACAAACAGGTGGGGTGAGGGGGCACCATCCACCGGAAGGCTACATTCACGAACCTAAAGCCAAAGAAGGGATCATAAGGGATGGCTAGGAAACCTCAGCCTGCACAGTCTCAGACTGAAGTCCGGGTGAACAAGGGGGCCACCCTTGCCAAACGCAGAGGGGTAAAAATGGCAAAAGGGAGCTGCAGCCAACTCAGCCTCCTGCACAACCTCATCCAGATCCCCAACCAGATTTCCCCCTCATTGACATTGGCTCTGACAAGGAGGACCCATTAAGCAGCATTGCAGGAGAGAGAAAAGACAACGCCCAAAAATGTCGCACCACTCTCTTCCAACCAGAAATATACACTAAATTCTGCCTTTTGAAAGATGCAGGCCCTGCTCTCTTTTCAAGCACCACTGGGGTTCAAGGCTTGCAATTTCCTCTTCAACCACTAGAAGTGGAAGAAGATAATCTCCAGTTAACCGCCGTAAATTCCAAAACAGGACCAGGGTCCGAGCAGTTCTCTCCCATGGGTCTAGCACCGCAGGGCCACACTGCACCTACACTACAGCAAACAAGGCACATGGCCCGGGTGATCACGGTGGAGGTCAATGCAGTTCAATAGCATTAGCCGGGATCAGTCTCATCCCACCCTCCACAGTGGGCCCAAAACTGGAGCATAGAACTACCTAATACACAGGCTAGAAATGACACCAGTACTAGGAGGAAGAACTGCAAAATAAACGAGCCCCTATCCATATCACAGTTGGACAGCCCGATGTCTCCGACACCCGGACCATATTCCTCCCAAAGATTCTAAGCCTCCAAACTACATCACTTTCTTCACCTTCAAATTGTCACAAGCCAAGTCACTCTTCTCCTTTGTTTCCCCTCCACTGGAGGGAGCTCAAGGGTACCAACCACAAGCTCCTGGGCAGCTCTTGTATCTTGGCACAGAAGAATGGGAAGATATGTTAGCAGCTTACACACAGGATACTCAGGACACATCCTCGAGCAGCAATCCTGCAGCAGTCGTAAAACAGGACAGGGCAGGGGCCTCTGGCTCACTGGGCAAGGGAAAAACCAACACAGAAAGTAATTGGGCATCTCTCTTTAAAACAGTACAACTCTTGGTGGAGGCTCTCCAATATCAATCAGACAAAATGGATATGCAGTTGGCCCTTCTCAACACCCTGACAGTCTTTGTCATAGACATCAATGGGAAGTTAGGGGATTCAAACTCACTTCTCCAACGTGCACAGACTGGGCCATACGAAGTCCAACCAAGCTGTGGGTGGGGTCCGATAGTGGATAAACTATCCTCTCTCCCCTCAATGCTGAGCAATCTATGCAAGGAACTCCCAAAAAATGTTTTGGGCATCAACAGCCCGCTTTCTAGTGAGCAGCCTCCCCCCACAAAGTAAGAATATGGGAATGCACCTTCCCAACGGCCTGCATCAAACCCTCAACAAGCCTTTGGCGGATCTCAGCCCCAGTCAAGAAATATGCCATAAAATAGCTATGACCGAACCAGATTATGAGGCCCTTCCAGACCCCTGGACGGGAATAATATGACCTCCAGATTCCCCAGAAATAAAAACAAATGCAAGGCAAAAATGGGCCCAAAAGAGGAAAGGCCAGAACAGAAAGCCTGCCCTAAACCAGCCAGACATTTACTCCCTCTTTAGGTCACTATCAGGTCAAACAACAATCATACCCATTGAGAGGGTTGGACAATCATCGGAATCCGGAATGGTCCTGAGCTACCAGTTTATGGAAGGAGCCTTCTATCAAGCCACCCCTGGGACTGCAGAGGAGGGGTCCCGATACTCGGCTAACGTTCCTTCTAAGCCAGATAGCAAAGAATTCAAAATGGTAGGAATGACCTTGGAAACAAGTGCCACCAGGACAGGACCAGGGGCGGATAACTGTCAACAAGTTCATGGCCCAACATCACAGCCAATCAACATGGGCCCTCCGGCATCACCAGCCAAGGGTGACAGGCCGGCAGTCTTGGCCCCCGCTGATGAGAGTGGAAACCAGCCAGAAAATATTATGATCCTTACTAAACTACTGCCAACCCAGCGAAGGTCAAATCAGATGGCTTAAACTCTGCCTGAAGAGCATGAGCGTGGCACAATGCCCCCGGGTGTCACAGCTCAGCTGACCCAGGTGCAATCTAATGCCCTAGACCAAACTGACAAAGGAAGAAGGCCTGGTGAAAAGACCCAAACATCATCTGAAGGCCAAAATCCAGCTTGCTGCCCCTCTGGAACTAGGATGCATCAACCACTCGCAGTGGTAAATTTACAGTGGGACACAAACAATCTTATCTTTAGACCAAAATATAAATCCAGAGGGACTCATGACCTACTGAACCAAGGGAACATACTTTGGCTGTTGACAAACATTCCATCCTTGGCACCCTGTCCTCACCAGACCTGGCGTAGATAGAATTCACCTGCTCTGAAACACCGCTGATGAGAGAAGTTACAAATACAACTTGGAGAACACCGAATACTGCACAGAAAGTCTTTGCGGAAAGCTTTACCTTTGTGAACTGGCAGTATAAATATTACCCCCTTTTACAAACTGGGTATCCTGTACCCCTGCTCTCACAATGCAGGGGCAAACCCCCAGCTGGCTCGAATACCAGCACTAGCTCTGTGCTTATTGGAGCAAAGGGGCATTCACTGACTAAGACAAAGACCTCTCAAGACAGAAACAGGTATCGTCAGGAAATAATCGATCCCTACCATCTGTATAAAGACCTCAGGTGGATTTCTAGAACCATTACCAGTCAACCTGGCAGCCAATGACAAGAGCGGGAAAAACCAGCAGTTGCCACACTATGCAACAATCTACTTCACCTATGCTCTTGGAATATTAATGGCCTAGCCATTTTTATTGCATTGGTTGCTGATGAGGCAGAGCGAAGGGAGTGAGCAGATCCTGCGCAAGCAATGGAAACATAAGTAGTCAATCCACCTTGGAGGTGGCCATATCTACTTACTTTTGACATCATTGCGCTTCAGGAAACTTAGCTGACAGAAAAACCCCATCTCTAAGGATTTGTGTGTTTCTCCACACCCGCAATCAGGGGTCCAAATATAGCCACCTCCAATGCGGATTGACTACTTATGTTTCCATTGCTTGCACAGCCTCTGCTCACTCCCTTCGCTCTGCCTCATCAGCAACCAATGCAATGAAAATAACCACAACATCACAGAACAGGACTTCTGAAACAATACTCATCAATGCTTATATCCACCCAAAAAGAAAAATCAAGGCAGTACGGCAACTGATAGGACAGCTTGTGGCATACGTAAGCGAGGGGGAAACAGCAGACATCATCCTCCCTGGTTGCCAAGCTCTTACCTAAATTTTCCGCAGAAACAATATGCACGATGAAAACTCCCAACTTTCCCCATTCACCTATCAAGCCCAACTGTGTCAAAGCATCAATGGTAAATAGGGGGAAGAGGGGAAAGGGAAAAAGAGAAAAGAAAATGTCCCACCGTGTTTCTCAATTGAATGGCAGTCCAGGTAGGCAGGATAAATCCTATATAGAACAACGAGGAATAGAGTGAGATGTGTGCACTCAGATAGAGAAATGTTAAAGGAATGTAACAATGAATGCAGTGTAGATACCTGAATAAATCCCCTCTTCCAGTAAATGACCCAATGACTTGATTAATGAAATGGAGGTATTCCTCTATAAGGGAAAAAACAATGACAGTTACGTACTAAGCAATAACCACCTATGAACTCAGTGAATGCAATAAATGAGGAAGAAGGGAAAACACACACCTGTTTTATGTAAGGACGGCCATTAAAGAAATGTAAAAGAACCAAGAGTGCTAGCTATCTGCTAGCATGGTAATATGTTTTGCTTTTCCTTACTTCAGGACAATAGTAACATTATTTCTTTATCTGCAGGCATAACATAAATAAAAAGGCGTACAAGGCAGATCCCCAATGACAGAGGAAATTGCTCAGGTACGTATGATGTATATCAAAAAGATTTTATCGCAAAGAAAAAAGAACAAGGTTACCAGGAACTTGTTTTCTCTCTTCTTGGTAGATTCATCTGGGCAGGAGGCAAGAACACCGGAGGAACCGCCAAAACGCAGGTAATGGCACAGAGAGCAGGGACCCTGTAAGCACCAGCGGAGGAAGCAACAGCGACCAGGCAGCAGGAAGAGAAATCCAAAGAGGTACGCCAGGAACACAGGAGACAAACCCGAAGCACAGGAGATGCCGAAGACCACGCCGCCACTGTGGAACCGGAAGCACAAGGTGGGTAAACCAGAAGCGAATAAGGATTGAGGAAACACTAAAACGCAAAGCGTTCTAGTGCTGACTTGAGGGAGATTTATACATATATATAAGCTTGAAACTGGTGACCTGAATCTATTCCTGCAAGCTTCTCTTCAGAAGACGCTGTGGCTGCTCCGACTTCATTCTGAGACATACCCACGCAGGGAAAAAACACACAGGGATGCCTAACCAGAACAGGCCTGTGCTTACTGGAGGACCTTGAGCACCTAAACCTAAGAGCCACCAATAGGAGATTCCCAGAAGACAACCCTCCGGCATCCACCCACTATTCTTCAACAACATGCACAACAATAGACGATACCTTTATCTCACATTCATTGTTCAAACAGGTCGTTTCATTTCAGCTACGAGACAAAGGCAACAGCAATTACCACCCCCAAAAGATTTCAATAAAAAACAACTATGCCCATCTTCAAACAGTCATGGGCTGCACCCGAGTCGATCTCTACTATCAACTACAAGAGGATTACATTTGCACAGGCAACAATTGGGCACCTCTCGCAGTCCACTATATCTCTCTTTCAGGCATGGACTGAAACAACACCAAGTGAAATAGAGAGATGGGAGTCCTTCTCAAACAACCTGGTGGAGAACTACGCAGCTAAACTCAAACCAAAGGTGCTTCAAATTGCCTAAGGGATGGGAAGCATCCCGAAAACACAATGGATCCATATCAAGCACACCAAAAGAATGATAAATCACATTCTAAGGTCTCTCCACCACGACCTGAAGGACAACGCTTTGCAAACTCTACTGCTGCAGCAAAAAGTCCATCTAAAGAGAATGAAATGGGCTACCAACAGACAAAGAGAAGAAGAGGTCTGGGCAAAGCTGTTCGCCGATATCAAGCACAACGACAGCGATAGATTTTGGGGGACGATTAACAGGCTCACTCGCATCTCACATGGGGGCATTACCTCTCACATCTCTGAAAAGTTTGGGTAAGGTACCTACGGGACCACTTTCATCGGGATTGTACCCCTCCAAACTACCGGCCTAGAACCAAAAAAGCATCTAACTGAAAACCTCCATGCAATCAGATTAGAAGAAGGCACTCCTCAGCACCTTTTTCAACAGAAGTAAGCAAGACATATGTGGATAAACAGCCGGAGACAGACACACAGAGTGCGATACCGGAAGACTTTTATTCAATCTCTCCTGGTTACAAGCATAGAGGCAGCACGTTTTGGTTTACTTTGTTTCCTTATCGTCAGGTTTAAAGGGTAGGTCTTTTACTGGTTCGTCCTCCACTTCCGTTCAGTTGAGGTCGTGTACCATAAAGAAAAAAAATGAAAGAAAAGAAGAATAGACGTCACACTAGGTTCTTTACCACACGCGTTGCCTGGGGAAAGGAGTGAGGGAAGAACACCCGAACCGTCACCAAATGCAGCATGTGAACGCTTGCGATTTAAACAACAAAATGCCCATCTAGGAGGTCGGCATCTCAGGGTTCTCCTCCCTCCCCTGGGTTGTTACTCGGTTAGTTGTGGGAGCCCCCTTGCGGAACCAACCCCGAATTCGAGCACGTACCTCTGGTAGCCACGCTCCTCCGGGAGCGTGGCTGGTGTTTTCGTAGTACCGGATCGGGTCCGGCTCCCTTTCGCGTATTCTCCCTTGGCAGCTCCGATGGGTCTTCGGCGTCTCCTTTTCTCCGTCTCGCACCCGAACACTGGAAACGTCTCCCCTTTGGTTGTAGATGCCGTAGGTTTCAATCGGGCTTTTCCACCACTCGTAGCTTCCGTGGTTCCAGTACGCGCCGTCCTTCTTGCTCTCTACGTTGGTTAAAAAGGCCGCCTCCTCGCCAGTCGGGGATTCCATAGGCGCATGTGACCCAGTCACGTGGGACACCTGCTTCTCCAGGAAATGGGAAGGAGTTGGGTTAAAGGGACCGCTACAGTCCTGATCAGGTGTATCCCACGGTGACTGAAAGCAAAGGACAGGCGAGATGTAAGGAGGTAACTGGTCACCCTCCTCTTCTCTTACCGGGTCTCGGGTTTGCTCATTGTGACAACATACCAATCGCCTCCAGCAGCTAACATCACAGTATTTTAACCAGCAAAGTGGCGAAGGTAGGAAGGAGGGGTCCCCGGGGCCCAATGGGATCCCCCTGGCATTATTCAAACAGAATGCAGAATTTGGGGCAGAAGCATTAGAGTCACTCTTCTCTGAAATAAGGCATTTGGTACAATTCCACCTTCTTGGAGGGTCTCAACAATCTCTCCGATATTCAAAAGAGGTGATAAGTCCCTGCAAAAAAATTACTATCTAGTTGCCCTTATAAACATTGAGGCAAAATACTTGGCAGGAACACTATTAGAGGTTCTCTCGTATGCCAAGGAGAAATCAATAATTCTGCTTAATCAAACAGGGTTTTCAAAGCCAGCTAGTACAACAACAAACATCTTGGCTATGTCACTGCTAATTGTTAAGGCAAACGCGTCAAAAATGCTGTTACATCTATGCTTTATTGGCTTCAAGGCAGCCTTTGATCATGTGATTCGTGGCAGACTCTGGAGCAAATTGGCATGCTGGGGGACTCCACAGACTCTGCCCAACCTACTAATCAACCTCCATATAGATACATGGGTAAAGGTAAAGCTAAGTGGCGGCTCGTTTTATCAAGACGTATACCAATGAGCCAGGGGCTCAAGCAGGGGTGCGTCTGGGCCACAACCCTATTCAATCTCTTCTTGGAGGAGTTGGTACTGTCACTTAAGGCCTGCAATGCTCATGCCCCAAGGCTAGGAGGCCTAGTACGGTCAAGTGTCCACTTTGTGGGCGATATAGTTCTGGTCAGTCATACACAGGTCGACCTACAACATCCTCTCACTACATCACAAGAATACTCTGAAGCAAATGGCCTAAACATTCCCCACAGCAGCTTTGCCATCCAGGAGCGATTATAGCCTGCAGGCAAAGAGGAGAGAGATGCACAGTGACCCTTCTACCCCAGGAAAGGCTGGACAACCAGTGGTAACGGAGCACGTCCTCCAAGTAACGAGCCGGGCTCACAAACCAATGAGATGTGTGCATGGAGCACAAGAATCGCCACACGGGGGAAGGACAGGGAGGTAAGCCCAGTGCAAGTGAGCTGTTGCAATGAGGGCAGGGATGTGCTGTTCTCCGCACCAAACCCAGACTGTAATTACACTCCACCCCAACCACAGACTTACCAGCAGTGCAGGAACCACAGCACCGGCATCTGAAGCAACGGTCGAGGCCCTTAGTCAGAGGAAACACTGCTGCGGCCTGTAAAGAACAGTATTGCAGTGCCACATAGTGGCTAGGTGTGGTACTGCACCAAAATCAAATACTATCTGCAGGTAAACGGCCATCAAGAGAATGGAACACTGGTGATATGTGCAAACTGTCCCTGCATTATGTAAAACCCTGCACTGCACCCAAGTTTCTCTGCTGTAGCCTGCAACATCAGCTAGGCTGCTGCATGAGGAGTGTGGCCCTTGCACCACCTGACAGTTGGTTACAGAACCGACCCTACGGGGGATAATGGTTTGATTTAAAAGACAAGTACCACTGTGTCACATGAGCCTGTACTGTTCTCGCGACCTCACTCAAGCATCAGGCACCTTAAAAGCAAGTGCGGTTCCACTGCTCCTCCCCACACTATATACAATGCTGCGAGCAACTACCCAAGGGTCGAGGATAGTCATGAGTGAGCAGAGCGCTGTGCGTTCCCTGGTGGCAAGTGGCCACCACTGCAAGAAAGCAAACACACAGGGGACCAGCAGACGGCACCCGTGAGGACTTACTTCTAGCCACACCACTGCCAGAGCAGAGACAATGTATGGCTACACTCACGAAGCAGCATCAACTCTCTTCAAGCAGCAAAGATAAAGGCTTCTACAGTACAACCAGGACCAGCCCGGAGAGAAGGTTGCATTGTTCTTCCTGCCAGACCCTGGTACGTGCAGCACCCATAGCGGTGGTGAGCAGCACCACATCCTGGCTGGAAGAGGAGTATGAAGCTTGGGAGGCAAGGCCCATCTGAAGTCAAGTGGACAGCCAGGGTAGTGAAGTGAGGCTGCCATGTGCCAAAGTAACAGGCAGTAGAAGCAAGAGAGACCCCGCACTACTCTAGACACTGTGCTCTAAGCAGCCACTGCAAAAGCCTGTTCGAAGTGAGCACCACACACCCCTATTGGCTGCCTGTTTTTTGTGGTTAGAGATTGTTAAACCCCCCAAAAGGAGCACCAGAAACCCCAAAGCTGTCCAGCATAAAGAACTTCAAAGAGTAAAGCAAAAACCAAGGTAATGGGACCGAAGGTGTATGGAGAATATGCCCTGCACGCGCAACCCCCAGTGGCTGTCTGACACCACCACAAGCAAGGAAATTGCATCACCCACCCTCAGTGGTAAACGGACACCACCACATGCTACAAAATAGGCACACCAAGTGCCAGAAGAGGGCGCTCACGAAGAGGACCGAGCGCACGAAGTCAGAGGTGAGCAGAGGGTAGCACTGGCAAACCTGACAGCATGGGAGGCAGCCCAGGAGAGAGAGATACCTCTCCAAAGAGAAGAAGCAATACGGAAGGCAACAGGGAGAACCTCCACATCTCCAGCGCACCAACGAAGCCCTGCCGTGGGCAAAAGACTGCAAAGAGTGTCCTCCCTCACACTGCCTCAAGACGGAGTAGCCAGTGGCCCCAGACAGGCAAGAGGAGAGGCACACACTCCATGCGGCAAGCTGCCACTGCAACCTGTGCTCCGAAAACATGCGACACACAGCCGGACGCCTCATCGCACAGCAAGCAAGGAGCATGTCACACGAAGTGACTGACCCCGCCAAGCATGCCTGAACGCAATCAGGAGCAGGCGCCACAATGGCACAGGCTCGAGACACAAGCAAGACGCCCTTGAGTGAAGAAGGTGACCTGCCATCCTGGTAGAGGAGCACCGCGAAAATCCCTGAAGAAGGAACACAGAAGAGAGGAGAGTGACTGGAAGTCTCACCCGCACGGTCCAGAGACCATTGAAGTTGATAGGCTCTGTTGGCCTGTTTGGAAGAAGGTGCATGCTACTGTACCTGGAGTAAGAACCAAAAAGAAGAGTGACAATCCTGTCATGAAGAAGAACCGGACAAACACAGTTGCGCTGGAGAGACCAAGAGGAGAAGAAGGAGGACTCGCATCGCCACAAGACAAGAATGCACCCGGAGACACCAGGCAGCCACCTAAGCGGACCGACTTCCCTGGAGACAGCCCAATGGGGGAACCAACCATAAGCCGCAGCAAGCGCACACCGTGTCTCTCTCCAATGCTTCCCAGGGTGACCAGCAGTTCCCAAGCATCGGCAGTCTAAGTTGTACGGCATCCCTGATCCTGACCGCAGATGCCACGGGTAAAGAACAGCCTCAGCAAGACGAAGATACGCGGCTGCGAAGTCCCTCCAGAAATCCCCTCTCCCGGCAAATCATCGCCACCTGTTTTACAGGTCCAATGGCAACCACATCATCATTGCCATGTGCATGCCACCGCACCCAGCAGGAAATATGGAAGTGTGAACACTAAGAATCTGACGACCGACCAAGTTCAGGAGGGGAAGTTGTGAGTGGCCGGGCCTGACGTTGAATAGAACTCAAGCTGCTGAAGGAGCGCATCCTGACACACCAACAGCAAGTGAAGGGGTTGACAACTCAAGAATGACCTGGCGACCGCCCAGCGGGAGAGCGAGAGCAATCCGCAAGCATGTGCGAACAGAGTCTCATGCCTCACAGTTCTCAGCGTGTCCATCACGCTACTGCCACTGATGGCTTAGTAGCCCAAGAAGTCCAAGTGCAAGGATGCCGCTGCCTCCCCAAAGGAAATGGAAGCACCTGGCCACCCCCACTCTCAGTGATTGACTCAAGAACGAAGGCTTGCAATGATCATGGCAAGTCGTCACCAAACGTCATCCAGATTCACAACACGGCTGGCAATTCCAACACGTCAGTCAGTGTCCAGTGCATCAAACACTACCATCCCCAGAGTACCTAACACATGGACTGGAGTCCTACACCACTGCCACACCAGCCAACAAGAAGAACCAGAGGCTACCCGCTAACCTGGCATGCATCCGAATTACGGCAGCGAGAGCATGTCCTGACCAAGACTCATCCAGCCCTGAGGTTTGTGTGAGCGACTAGGTACTGGCTCCTCAGTAGTCTTGCAGCTGCCACCACGTCGGCACACATGCAGCTCCAGCACAGCCCACAAGCAGTTCTGTGGCAACCCCAACAAGGGGCCTCCCCCAGGCGGGAGAGTTGGACTTGATATTGCCTCACGGACAGATTACAGGATACAGCAAAGTAATCTAACAGAGACTGCTGTCTATCAAGCAACACCTTCGTGAACCTTCACCATGGACTCCAACCATGCTCATGACGCACCCTGTTTTATGAACTGTTAGAATCCACCACAGACCATCCTCAACGTCAGCGGAGTGGAGCAACTTCAGACCAAAAGACATGTTCCCCCCAGTATGCTTCCGGAGTGCAGCTGATGTCTCCAAGCCAGCATTCGTGTCCTGAACCACTCAGGTTAAATTATGAGTGCCAGGGAAGATTTCCTGCTGCAGTCCAAGTCACCAGCCCCATGTCTGCTGTCTTCCCACTGCATGATTCGTGCAGTGGATGACCTTGTGGTGTTTAGTTGATTGTTGTTTACCCCCACAGGTTGGACCAGTGTTTGATTTGTTCTTCAATAAAGTTTGGGAGGAATGTAGTGTCCTGCTGGCCACGTTCTACTGTTTCAGCAGGCACTTGTATTTCCAGCCACTCCCTCGAGGGCTGGACACACCTGCACCCCACACCCATCCATCACAGGAGTCACGAGTAACGTCGCCCTGCTAATAAAAGGGCCACGGTGCATGTGATCGAGGCCAGTTCTAAGTACCATACACACAGTGTATGTGAGCCTAGGGCCCACGACTTTACACTATGCTCTTCTAGGCAGTAGTCCGATTCTTTTTGCGTCAGGGGTGCCCATTGAACAGCGCTGGCTTACAATGCAAAATTATCACATAGCAACCAATTTAAAAAACTATTTGCGGGATTTTTTAAAACATTTCCTCACTTTGTTGCAGGGCTGGGGTAAGAGTACCAGGAGGCCAGGGAACCCAAGTGGAATGGGAGAATAATTCATTGTTGACAATGCACATCACTAAACAGGTTTCTTTCCCAAAACATTCTTGGGCGTCCCGCATGCTAGTTGCCTTAAACTGGTACTACAGATTTTCCTTGTTCCTCTTAATAAAAGCCACTGTCATTGGAAGATGGAGTAGTGGCGGCAGGGCGATTGAGAATTCTCCAGTGCAATATAACAATCACAGACAGACTAAAGAAGTTAAAAAGAACACAAACAAAATGCAAAGCAAATAGACGTCACAGAAAATGTGGAATTAAAATGACACCAATTTATCTGTTACAGCCTACAAAGTCAGAGTATCACCGTGCCTAGTGAGGTGTGCTGCATTCCTGTCTGGGGCAGGTTGCCGGTCACCGACGGCCCTGATAAAGGATACAGAGGGCGAGGCCTGCTCCACGCACCCAATGTATCCCAAGACGGGCTCCTTTCAGCCCAGCTCCCCTCAGAAGGCTAGGCCTTTTGCATTAAAGCCAGGTCCCTTTAATTGGCTCCCGGCCTGTGTTGTGCCTACAACGTACACACTGGGCCCGGGAGACCTTTGCTAACAGGTGTTGCGGTGGGACTGGAGGATGTGCTAGGGTTGAAGGTGAGAGCTATAGCTGCAGCGAGCTGGAAGCAGGGGCAGGATTCCCCTCACACCAGACGCCCCTGTCTAGGGGAACAGCTCCCCAGGGAGCAGCTGTGGACGGAGAGGTACACCTACCACATAACTGGAAGGGAGTCCGCTGATGTCCAACAACAGAGGCATTAGGACAGGGTGCAGGCACAGACTGGCAGCCTGAAGGAGATTGGCGAGAAAGGTTAAGCTATGCGCAGTACTGCATGGAATCGGACTAAACTATGACTGCCGGAGAGAGCCTGTAGCAGAACCAGGACGCTGCTAGAAAGAGACACATTTTAATTTTCTAAGACTGCAATACGAATACTTGACAAGCTGCAGTTAATGAAGTGCTGGAATATTTACATGGAGATGAAAGACAATTTGCATATCAGAAGGGTGCCGGGGTTATTCCAGTATGCATACGTGGAGAATTTTTGATAGACATTGAGAAAGCCGGGTCCAAAAGTGCCTGATTGCATCACATCACACGGAAACATACTCACTGCTATAACGCGGCATCTACGCTGCCATCTCTGATTTCTTAGGAGCACTTCGGATATTTGAAAGTCACTGCAAGCCTGCAAACAGCCTGCACCAAGGCTTCAATTGAAGGGAACAAGCTGGACGGCAGAGGCTGTCGGAGTGGAGCCAGTGCTAAACTGAAAAAAAAGAAGCTTCTGTGCAGTCTTTAAGGGGGTCCTGGGATGAATAACTTTGACACGCAATAAGCAGGTCCCTATAAATCTAATAGCACACTGGTAGGCGTGCAATTTCAATAGCCCTCATTTAGAGGATGCCAGAAAAGACTATAAGGGGGGAGAGCCGGTGTGCTTCAATAAACTCCGCTCTGCCGGTGGTTGATGGAGTACTTTTTGCCGAACTCTGCACTAAAAGTGGAGCGTGAAGTGGCAAAATTCTGCAAACTCCGCCTGTGGAGCGGAGTTTACCGCCCACTCTGCCTTTCTTCTGAAAAGTGAGACCTAGGTACACCTGCACTAAAGGGATGTTATCATTAGGTGACAATGGCAGTCATAAAGTAATGTTTAAAACTAAAAAAAGCACTGAAATTCACCAGTTATACTTCAGCGAGCTTACTATAACCTGCACCCCGTTATGCACTGCTTATGCCCTCACAGTTTATATCACTCATGGCTTGTTCAATGACATCAGTGATGGCATATCAAATGACAAAGCATTTTTTTAAGCTGAATCCCCTAAAAAAAAAAAAAGTTGAAAAACAGAAAAAGAGTTCTTTTTAGAACCACCTTTATTGGTTAAAAATAGAAACATTTTATTTTCTGCCATATCTGCAACTTTATGTAACTATGGGGCACATGCATCAAGCTAATTACCGGTGGCAAAGTGGCCGATTCTGCGAATCGGCCCCTTTGCAACTGGTAATTGGCCTTTTGGGATGCATCAAGCCCAAACCCAATCGCAAAATAGGTAATCGCAAAATTTGCGATTACCTATTTTGCTAATGCATTTAGGGAATCGCAATTTGTGATTCCTTAAATGCAATGCAAGAAGCAATCTGAGATTGTGCCTTAGCACTAAGAAATCGTAAATTACCACCAACTTCAAGTTGGTGGTAATTTGCAATTCCTAGAAAAATGCTAAAAATTGCATTTTTCTAAGTGCCATGTAGCGCACACATGTTAGTTTTGCGAGTGAATCAGGGTGGCCTTTTGGCCCCCTATCACCCTTGAAATTGCATTCGCAATTTGCGATTACTTATTTGGTAATCGCAAATTGCGAATGGTTTCCCATTCATTCCTATGGGCCTATAGGAATGAATGGGAATGCATTTCCTAATGGCGAATCGCAATTTGCGATTCGCTATTAGGAAATGTGTAGAAATCGCCATTTTTTTTGCAAAACCTACATGCATAGGCAATTGCGATTCCTTAATAGCGATTCCTTAATAATCACTATCAAGGAATCGCAATTGCCTAGCTTGATGCATGTGCCCCTATATCATTATAGTCTACTATAACAGTCTATAAATAACTACAGGCAAGTTAGTTTAATGTTATTAGTGTAAGCATAATGTAAACACTTATAACAGTAGTTTGCACTTCAATAATTGCAATAGCATGTTACAACATACTATAAATACTTAAGAACATTTGTTTATATGTTACAGAATCTACTTATATATTCTCTTAGTCTACCGCAGTTGGATATATCGGCCAGAAAAGTCCCAAGTGAGAAACAAAAGCTGAGAAAAAGAGATTGACCATTTTTTAATAGCTGTTGGGTGCTCCTATGACAGCATATGAAACTACTAAAACATCTCACTCTATAAGTGTGAAATCTTCTAATGGACAAGAAAACTGACTATAGGAACACATAGGAGGTTTACAAACCCGATATCGGAGGTTGATTACAGAAGTAAACAGCATACATAAGGACTACAGGGAGTGCTCTGTCTGCGAGGAGATGTGTACAGAACGATCACAGTGCGCAACATGGGCCTGCCCACTCGTGTGGTAGGCTGCCAACAAGGGTTTGGCTGTTTCCAAATGGATCAGCAATAGTTGAAGACCATGTGTAGCAGAGGGCTGCCCCCAAAGAGTTCATAGGTTTCTGAGAAGTGCTACTGTCTGTGACTGGTTCTGCACAGCACCTAGGGCCAGATGTACGACCCTTTTTTGCATCCGCAAACTGGAGATCCTCCCGTTTGCGACCGCAAATAAGGGTAATGACATGTACAAATGCTATTTTGCGAATCACTAACTCGCAAAATAGCATTTGTGACTCCCGCTATTAGGAAGGGGTGTCCCTTCCTAATAGCGAGTCACCATGCCATGTACAATTGTTTTGAGACTGCATTTGCGGCCGCAAAACACTCGCAGTTTACCACCTACTTGAAGTAGGAAGTAAACCACTCGCAAACGGGAAGGGGTCCCCAGGGGACCCCTTCCCCTTTGTGAGTATGTGAGAAAATATTTTTAAGAGCAGGCAGTGGTCCCAGGGACCACTGCCTGCCCTTAAAAAAATAAAACTGAAAAGTTTCATTTTTCTTTTTTAAATGCATCCCCTTTTCCTTTAAGGAAAACGGGCTGCATTTAAAAAAAAAAAGACTGCTTTATTTAAAAGCAGTCCCAGATATGGTGGTCTGCTGACCCCAGAAGGCTGCCATCCCTGGGAGTGCTAGCCATTCCTAATGGGGTCACAAATTGCAACAGCCTCATTAATATTCATGAGGCATGCAATTTGCGACCCCATTAGGAATCGCTAACAGTGTCTGAGACACTGTTATACATCCCAATTTGCGAGTCGCAAATGCGACGCAATTTGCGAGTCGCAAATTGGTGGGTCGTACATCTGGCCCTAAATCCGTGCACAATAGGGTGTTGCTGAGCTATTTATATTGCTGGTTGCCCGGAGGTAGTTGTTTGTCCACAAAGGGTTCAGTGAGAAAGCTGTGCATACTGGGGGTTTGGCTATGTAAGGGTGCTTCAGTGTGTTGAGGGAGCACCCTTTTCACGAGAGTTTTTAACTTGGTGAAGTGTGTGTGCAGCAGAGACTTGCCAAACTAAGTATGTTTCATGGGGTGTCTGAAAGCAATGGGCTCGTGCACAGGGTGTACACCATGTGTACCACGGGCTTGCCCATCCATGTGTGTATGGTTACCTATGAGGGGTTGGCTGTCCACAAAGTGTTCAGAACAAGCAAAAGCCTTGTGTATTAGGGGTTTGTTCACCTATGGGGGCTTGAGTGCCCCGAGGCAGGGAGCTCTCTGTGAGGGATTGGACACAGGGTGAAGAGCATGGGCAGCACCAGCTTGCCCACGGAGGGTTGACTGTCCACAAATGATAGAAAACAGGGTGAAATTTATGCATAGTAGGAGTCTGGTCAGCTAAGAGGGCCTAGGTGTCTGAAGAAAGTGGGCTCTCTATGATGGGTTGTGCACAGGAAAAAGACCATGTGCAGCAGGGGCCAGCCCACTCATATGTGATAGCCCGCCCACAAGGGATTGGCTGTCTCCAAATGGATCAGCATTAGTTGAATACCATCTGTTGCAGCGGTTAGCCACCTAAGTGTTCATAGGTTTCTGAGAAGAGTGAACTGTCTGCAAAAACTGTGCACCTTAGGGACTTGCCATGCAGGTTATATTGCGTGTTGCTCAGAGTTGGTTGTTTGTCCGCAAAGGATTCGGTGAGAAAGCTGCACGTACTGGGGGTTTGTAGCTACATAAGGGCGCTACAGTGCATTGAAGGTGTAGCCTTTGTATGAGAGTTTGTGCACTTTTTGAAGAGTGTGTGCAGCAGAGACTTTCCCAACTGACTAGGGTCCATGAGGTGTCTGAAAGCAGTGAGCTCTCCATGAGAACTTGTGGACAGGGTGTACACCATGTGCACCACAAGCTTTCCATCTGTGTGTGTTGAGTTGCCCACAATGGGTTGGCTGTCCACAAAGTGTTCAGAACAGGCAAACGTTTTGTGTATTAGGGGTTTGGTCACCTCCTTAGGTTACCAAACCCACTCAAGCCCCCTTGGCTTGAGTGCCCAGAGAGAGTGAGATCCCCATGAGGCGTTGGACACAGGGTGAAGACTATGGGCATCAGCGGCTTGCCCACAGAGGGTTAACTATCCAAAAGGATAGAAATTGGTGAAAGGCATGCAAAGTAGGAGTTTGGTCAGCTAAGAGGGCTAAGGTGTCTAAAGGAAGCGGGCTCTCTATGATGTGTTGTACACAGGGAAAAGACAGTGTGCAGCAGGGGATTGCCAACCAGTGTGCACTTAGTTGCCCACAGAAGGTTATCTGTCCAAAAAGGATTCAGAGCTGAGCGAAAACCATCTGTAGCAGGGGTTTGGCCACCTAAAGGGACCTGGGTGTCTCAAGACAGCAGGATAGCCATGACAGTTTATGCACAGGGTGCACACTGCCCGCAAAACGTTCATAACAGTGCGAAAGTTGTTAATAATAGTAGGTTGACCTTCTAAGGAGACTTGGGTGTCTAGCAAAAGTGGGTTCTCTGTGAGGAGATGTGCATAGGTCAAGGACCGTGTGCAGCAGGTCCATGCCTACCTGTGTGGTTGTTTGACCACAGTGGCTTTACTCGTTGCAAAGGGCTCAGAACACAGGAAAGTCTGTGTGTACCAGAAACTTGGCCTACTAAAGGGGCTTATGTTTCTAGAGGGAGTGAGCTGTCTGTAAGGGTTGTGCACAGGGCGAAGATTGTATGCAGCAGGGGCTTGACCACCTGTTTGCAGTTGGTTGAGCACAGTAAGATGGCTGTCCACTAAGGCTTTGGAACAAGATGGAAGCAAAGCATAGTAGATGCCAGACCTCCTAAGGAGGCTTGGGTGTCTGTAGAAATTGGATTGCCCACCTCGCAGTAGGTAACTGCACTCTGAGCCTGTTTATTTCCTTGAACGCATGTTAGTAGTGTGGTTCTGGAGGTGCCTGGCTCCGCTTGCGCATTAGTGGAGCCATCTTTCCAAGGGCTTAAGGCCATTGCTCTGATCTTGTGTTTATGTTTTACTTAGTTTTAATCTGTTTATTTTAGTTAGTTTTCTGTTCCCAGTATGTGTCTGTTCGCAAGGGAGCTTGCAACAGAACACGTGGGGTTGCTGGACCCCGGTTTGTTTCTTACTTTTTCCTGCACTGTTTTTAATTGCACCCTAAGCTCTGTGTCATCACACCCCCCTGACACGCCCCCTCAACGGATATTGGTTTTGAAATTGACGGCAACAGTGCGTCCGCCAGCCTTGCAGTAGGTAACTGCACCCTGCCCTGTTTATTTCCTTGTACACATGTTAAGTAGTGAGATTTTGTCGGTGCCTGGCTCCGCTTGTGCATTAGTGGTGCCATCTTTCCAAGGGCTTAAGGCCATTGTTTTTATCTTGTGTTTATGTTCTACTTCATTTTAATCCATTTATCTGGACCCTGGTTTGTTTCTTTCTTTTTCCTGCATTACTTTTAGTCACACCCTAAGTGCTGGTTAATTACGCCCCCTGGTCGGAGGCCAGCTTTGAAATTGACGGAAACAGTGCATCCGCACAGCAAACGCATACAAAGGGCGCACCGCTGGTGCACCAAGGGCACACCTAAGGCAAGCCCACCTGTACCTGTCTGCGCTCGGACCACGCTCAGCATCAGCCAATATGCTGCTTGTTCCCCACAGCCCAGTTCCTCGATACAGTACTTCAGAGGCCAGCTGCTTACCATGAACTCCCCAGGTAAGGACTACCCGGGACCCACTTTGTGTCCTTCCAGCACTCCCAAGTCTCATACCTGCTCCTGCTGTAGGCTTACCCTATCTAACTTGACGATTAAGGACTTTTCCACATCAAAGAATGCCACCCCCAACTTACCCCCCAGGAGGTCTTATTTATTGTTCCTTGATTAACGGGCGTTCCCTTATCAGGCATGCACTTGAATTTGTTGACTTTCTTCAAATGCAATCCATTGATATCACCTTTATTACTGAGACCTGGGCAGACGCAGCCTGGAATTGGCCACTGCAACTCCTGCAGATTACTCAATTTTTAGACAGGATTGCTCGGAAAAAAAAGGTGGTAGTTCAGCCATTATTTATCGCAACACATTTAAATCCACCTCTATTGGTCATAGCCGCTTGAGAGAGCTAGAAAAAACTATTCTATAAAATCAAGTTAACTAGCAATCACTCCTTCAATGGTCTTCTTATTTATCAACCCCTGGGCCTGAAGGCGGCTTCTTTTCATGCCCTGGGCCAACTTTTAGACACTATAGTTGAGTCTTCCAATTACACTATCCTGGGTAACTTCAATATGCATTTAGAAGACACTCAAAACCAAAAAGCTGCCCTACTTAAGGATGTAATGGACAGCTTGGGCCTAGCCCAACTGATCAATGGGGGTACCCACACGACAGGTCATCTACTAGATGGACTATTCTCTGATAACCCCTTTCTTCAAATCCCTCCCTCCATTCTACTTGAATGGTCAGACCATCTAGCAGTCTGTACACCCCACGCAGACATTTCTGCCCTTGTCAGGCTCAAATCTTCAAAGTTATTGCATCCCTGGCATGCCATTTCCTCTGAACCTTTAAGATCCTCTTTGATATGAAACCCCCCTCCACCACACAAAGGCCTTGACGAGGCCACTGATTCAGCCCTAAATCATATAGCACCAGTCAAGCCCATACCAACCATAGAAGGTCGCCCTCTGACCCTTGGTTTTCAGAGACTCTTGGATTACAGAAGCAGACCTGTCGAAGGCTGGAAAGGAGATGGAGACTCAGCAGTGGCTCCATAAAAAGGGAGTTATACAAACAATCTTTAGTAGTTTACAAAGATCTAATCATAAAAGAAAAAACGCAGTTCTACTCTAGCAAAATTGAGGCTTCTAAAAACTCATTTAAAGAAATGTTTGCTACAGTAAAAAAGTCCCCAGATAATGTAAACACTAGCGCCAGGCAAAACGTCTGTAACTCCCTAGCCTCCTTCTTCAAAGATAAGGTAGAAGCAATCAACAACCTTCTTGCTGGATGTTATGCGTCCAGTCCCCCCCTGGTGGCAGCTACCCATCCATGGAATACAAATCTGCAATTCGCAACTACTCCTTTGAAGCCTGCCACTGATTCCACAGGAAGTGTCTCCAACCACATACCTGGAATTACAGAAAACCTTTCTATGCTATCTACATTATTTCTCATCTCCTTCCCCAGCACAAGTAATGAATCTTCTTGCCCAAACTAAATCGGTCTCCTCACTCGACCCATGTCCCCTAAAAATTATCCATCAAGCATCCAAAATCATCTCAGAGCATCTTTCTGTCATTTTCAATCAGATGTTTCGCACTAGCGTCTTTCCTACTAAATGGAAACTGGCCTTAGTTTTGCCTCTCTTGAAAAATCCAAACCTAGATAGTGCTGAGCCCAATAATATTACCGACCCAACTCTTGCTTGCCACTTCCTGCTAAAATTGTTGAAAAAGCTATGAATGCAGAACTCTCTTCATTCATGGAGAATCAGGGTCTTCTTTATCACACTCAGTTCTGTTTCAGATGTCATCATTGAACGGACCTCACATAGATTACAGCATACAAGCAAATTAAGCAAGCCATCAATGCAGGCGACAACACAGCTTTGGCCCTTTTTGGTCCTTTTAGACAAAGTCAACAATAACAATCTCCTGGACCATCTCGCTTCCAATGGGATGAATGGGATAGCTTTTTCACTGCTGAAATCCTTTATCACAGACAGGCAACAGTTTGTTGCTCTTAAAGATTTTAACTCTCCCACTTTCACTTTACCTTGTGGCGTCCCCCATGGCTCGTCATTGAGCCATACCCTTTTCAATATATATACGTTACTCCCCTCACCAATGAAGTAAATGACCCAATTCGGGTCACCCGGGTCACACAAGATCACCTCTCAGCCTTCCATACCCAATGAAGAGTCAGTCAGACAGTAGAGAATACAAACCAATATCAGTTTATTCAAAGTGCGCTCAGAGCAGGACCCTGTCTGCCCAGTCGCTAAGGAGTGCTGCAGAAGGACTGACATCAGCAAGCATAGCGATACATTAAATACACTTTGAAACCAACGAAAGCACGCCCACCATGGAATTTTCCAGAGAGATGCAGCTGGACAGTAAATTACAAAGGAGTAAGTTTCGATTCTGAGGCCAGGCACACATTATCTACTACTCAAGGTCACTCTGCCTGTGCCCGCCACTAGACAAGTGGGAGAAGGCTTATATCTAAAAGGAAAGGTATGCACTAATAAGAACAGTGAATTTATTAGTGTGGCAGAACTCAGCTCTGAAGAAACATAACCTAGAGAACGCCGTTTCTCGGAAATTGTAAAGAATTAGTTTCGATCACGATACAAAATGGCCCCTATACACAAAATGGCGCAGTGAATGCTAACTTACATAAAACCATGCAAAAACATAATTCTTATTCCAACAGACCCTCCTTTTAGCATGAGCTAAGTAATTTTGTGTAATAATGAGAAAGACATATAATTCAACAAATCATGAATACATTCTTAGGAGCACTCCATATTCTCAGCTTCAGGAAGGGAAACCGTAAGGAGGGAAGAAGTCTCGAAAATACCCTCATCTATTTTCATGCGGTCTTCGACTTTTTTCTGAAGCATGATTGTTGCATTAGTATCATGAATTGATATTCTCTTAGGAGTGAGGAGGGTGGTGCAATAAGAGCAACATAAAGGAAGACACTGGACTAAGACGCAGCAAGAAACCAAGATCACAATGAAATAGATCACCTTTTCAAGGATCCAACCCCATCCACCAAACAATGACCAACTCCAGTTTCCACTCTCCATTCCTTTCACATTTTCTAGAATGTCTAAAATGTGTTGGGTAATGTTCTTTTCCATATTGGTGATCCCGACTACACACTGGTCTCCTACTACTGCGCATACACCACCGCTCTTAGCTAGAATGAAATCAACAGCATATCTAGTCTGCTCGGAGTATATTCGCATACTTTCTAATTGGGTGATGATGTCACGCAAAGCCGCTACCGTGGAGTTAGACAGTATCTGCAGCTTACATCCAAAATATTCTCTAGCTCTTTTGTCGCTGGCCATAGCAGTAAAAAAGGTAATAATGGAGGAGAGAATATACCCAAAGGTGATACCATTACTATAATTATTGACTTCCAAATCTGTTACTCCATCACAGAACTCTGCAGTCAACGTTCTTTTTACCCACCATATATTTGGCTTACTGTACTTACAAGGCACACCTAAAGGGAGCATCATCCCTAGAGCAACATCATCTGTACCATTATGAACATTTGAATAAGTACCATTAGACAAAAAATAAAATCCTGGGTGTGCATAAAGTGGACCTTGATAATCTACAGGAGCATATCTGGTATTCATACCAAAAGTACTCAAATCCTTCTTTTTCACTAAAGACATCGTATTTTATGAGCAATATCATTCCAGTATAATTGACATACAAGAATGCATCAGTACTGTTTACTATCGGACAACATGCGGGATAATATCCAGCTTTTCGGGTAACTGTTAAATCTTGGTAATGCCAGCCCAATAAGGTAATGTTCTGCTCTCTCATATACAGATTGTCACAATATGTATTATTGTCACAACCCGGATATCCCTTTCCTCATGGCTTCCTGTAATATAGACAAGGACCAGATACCCCATTCCAAGCTCACCCATCACCTCCACGAATTGGGCTGGGCGGGTATACATATAATTGACCAGTGAAAATGGGTAAGCAGTCCATAAACTTGTAACAGATTCGGTGGGATAACAAGCTGTACCTTCTCCAAAAAATATTTTATGTGTGTCTAGAAAGATATTACTCGGGGCTGTTCTTTTGGTGCATATTTTAGAAACAACCTTATGTTTAGTACATGACGGTGCATCGTGATCACATTCCAAAACCCAGGACACCCCCCCAGAATCAATAGCAGTAATACCACAAGAACAATGCACAATATTTTTCTTTTTGAAGACCAGAATATACATATAGGAACAGGGGGAATCACTGGCTGCTCTTCGTCAGCAACCATCCTGCCAAAGGGATGCATAGTAAACAATAAAGCAAAGGGGGAAGGGGCCAAAATGCCAGCAAGAAAATGATACAAGTTCCCAGTGTCCGTCAGAGCCTCACTGGTACAGGCTCCTATTGTTCATCAAAACGTAGGCACTCTTGAGCACCGGTGGTGGAGCTTGCTCTGTCCTAAGCTGGGGTTCCGACGTCGACCGGGATAAGGAACCCCCAGCGGGATGCTTTCGATCTATCCTGTTCAATGTTCAAACAGTGCACAAATCTCTCCTCACCCTAAACTAGCTCCGTTGGTACTATAGCAAAGTACACCCTTACTTACACAGTCCATCCCTAACTAATCTAACTTCTCTTTTGTGGCACTGTTCCTCAGCCGAGGGCACAAATTGTACCTAGTAACTCCAGGCACAGAGGGATCAGTGAAAAGGGGCTCTTGGATAGCCCGTATTTCCGGAGGTACGCTGCATTCAGCACTTCATCATTTTCCTCATCCGTTTTGGTCCAGGTCAGCCTGGTGTCACTGAAGGGGACAAGCTGAGGCACCGTCTCGCACTCAGAATCCCCTACTCCATCCCTCACCCGCTGGTCATAGGGCAAAGGTTGAGGTATCCGGCGACAATGAGTCACTTGAACCCAGTTCTTTCGACCATCAATCTTGACTGCAGTACATGTAGCCAGGAGGACCTGCTTCGGCCCCTTCCACCGAGGCTCAAAACTCTTCTTTCGCTGAAAGTTACAAACAAGGACAAAGTCACCAGGCTAAATATCGTGTCCGGGCCCCTCTGGTGTAGCTGGCAGGGCTTCCCGGACCTGTTGGTGAATAGAACGCAAATTTTCAGTTAACTGACAAAGGTAATCGATCAACAATGGATACTCAATATCAGTAAACCGCCTAGGACGCGGGACGCCCCAGACAGTTGCCGGGCGTCCGAACACGACCTCGTACTGTGACAATGCTGTCCGAGAATGTGCTGTTGTTCTTGTCGACAAAAGAGCTAATGGTAAAGCATCTGGCCACTGTAACCCTGTTGTCTCCTGAATCTTGGCCAATTTCAGTTTGAGATTACCACTGTACTTCTCAACCAAACCTGCTGACTGCGGGTGGTTAGCAGCATGAAACTTCTGCTTTATGTGCAAACCATCACAAATCAACTGAATGACCTTGGCATTAAAATGACTTCCGTTATCATTCCAAATCAAACGGGGCAAGCCGAAACGAGGAAAGAACTCCTTCAGGAGTACCTTTGCAGTCGTAACCGCTGTATTGTCTTTAGTGGGATAAGCTTCAGCCCATTTACTAAAAGCACAGACAACCACCAAAACATACTTCAAATTATTGCATGGATCTAATTCTATAAAATCCATCTGAAGGACTTCAAAAGGGAAAGTGGGTGGTGCAAAGTTACCGGGTGGGGTAGAGGTACCTTTCCCAGGATTGTGCATCATGCACACCAAAGAATATTTCACTAAATGGGCTGCTGCCTTAAAAATATAATTGTTCTGCCATACAGGGTCTAACAACTTGCAAATACCCTTAGCACTAATATTGGTTGGGCCATGGGCCATAGTGACTACATGAAGAAAATATGCATCTGGCAACATCCATCTCTGCTTCCCTGACTTGTCAATCCATACCATACCATACCAAGACATTTATAAAGCGCTCGGCTACCACCAACGGCGGTGTCCCGACGCTACACAGAGACAAAGGAAGAAGAAGAAAGAGAAGAAGGCAGGCTAAGGGAGATCAAAAAGCCAAGTTTTCAGAGCACTCCTAAAAGTAGTTTCAGATTCTGCTTTTCGCAAGTAGAGCGGCATCGCATTCCAAAGAGCGGCTGTTCTTACTGCAAAGGCGCGCCCTCCCATCCTGGCTTTACGGTAGGAAGGAGAGCAGAGAAGAAACTGGGAGTTCGAGCGCAGGGTCCTATTCTGGTGGTATTTCCGAAGTCTGAGCCTCAGATAACCTGGTCCACTTTCTCTAGTAGCTCTAAAGGCAAGTAACAAGGCCTTAAATTCGATTCTTCTCTTTACTGGAAGCCAGTGAAGACTGCGCAGGTGGGGAAATGTGATGCCGGAGAGGCACGTTTCTAAGAAACCTAGCAGCAGCATTTTGAACTGTCTGGAGCTTTTGAATAAGATAGGCAGGGAGGCCAAGATACAAGCTATTGGCATAGTCCAGCTGGGACGTAACCAAAGCATGGACTATGGTGGCCCGACAGTTCATCGGTAGTAAATAAAGAAATCTACGCAAGCTTTTGAGCTTCCAAAAGCATGCTCTAGAAACTTGGCCAATCTGGGCTTTCACCGACAATTCCGAGTCAAATCTAAATCCCAAATTTCTGACAGATAAAACTGGGGTGGGAGGGGGATTCAACTGCAATGGCCACCATAAATCAGCCGGTGGAGGTGATGGTTGGTTGAAGAACATCACCTCAGTTTTATCGGTATTCAATTTAAGACAGTTATCTGTCATCCATGAAACAATCTTAATTAGGCATTGCCTAAAGCTGTCAAATGCAGCCATCTTGGAATCTTTAAATGAGAACACCAGCTGCGTATCATCAGCGTATGAAATTATACGCACGCCACACTGCTCAACTAATGCAGCCAGAGGGCCAAATAGATATTAAATAGGGTCGGGCTTAACGCAGAACCCTGAGGTACTCCACAGCCCATGGCGCAAGAGGAAGAGACATAAGGACGAAGGAAGACCTGCTGGGATCGCCCCTCCAGGAAGGATTGGAACCAATTTAAGATGGTACCCGAGATACCCAGCTGTGTCAGACGGTTCAAAAGAATCGAATGAGAGACCGTATCAAAGGCTGCAGATAAATCTAACAGCACAAGCATAGCACAGCTACCATGGTCTAAGGATTCTCGGATGGTTTCCGCCACTTCCAACAGGGCCGTCTCTGTACTGTAACCCTTCCTAAAGCCCGATTGGGAGTCGTGAAGGAGATTATTAGACTCCAGGTGATTAGAGAGTTGTCTCTGAACCTCCTTCTCCAAGATTTTAGCAGGGGCCGGAAGAAGCGAAATGGGCCTGAAATTCTTGAGTATACTCGGGTCTGCATCTTCCTTTTTAAGAATTGGCAAGACCAGGGCCTCTTTCCACACTGAGGGAAGCATCCCAACCTTAGAGAGGTGTTCCAAATAGCATTTAACTGAGAGTTAAAAAAGAGGGGCCAGTAAGTTAAAAAATCTAGCTGGGCAGGGATCCAGGGGCGAGCCTGATTTAATTCTGACAAGGTCTTTCAGAGATAAAGACGGGCAGAAAGGCTGAAATTCAGTCCAAAGACAGGGAGAAACATAAGCCGAGGGTGTAATTGGCCTTTCTCCTGACCCCAAGAATGTGGAATATATAGATTGAATCTTTTCCTTGAAAAAAGTTGACAAATCCCTACATAAAACAGCTGAAGGCACAATCTTACTCAAAGTGGCCTCAGGTTTCATAAAATCTTGAACAATCTTAAATATTTCTTTAGAAGAATTGTCTGAATCTTTAATTTGTTTGGCTAGATGATTCTTAATTGACAAGCGTTTAAGAGCATGGAATTTTTTGTGCAGCTTTATAGGTGCTCTTCGCATCCGAATTATTCGATTTCCGCCAAATACGCTCCAGCTTTTTGCATATGCTTTTTTCAGACTGGAGCTCTGACGAGAACCAAGGAGCGGAAGGCTTTTTCCTAGCCGATTTTGACATTTGCATGGGGGCAATGGCATCCAGAGAGGAAGCAACCCATTCATTAAATGAGGTTGCATCTAAGCTGGGATTGCCTGTGAGCTGGAGAGGGATATCACGCAAGACCGGGCCCATGGTCTCAATAGATACTTTCCTCCAGTTTCTCTTCTTTTCAGACTCTGGTCTCATCCGGTGTGTCCCACCGTGCCTGGACAAACTAAAAGGGACTAACCAGTGGTCTGACCACGTCAAAGGCAGAGGGACCTCTACTCTAATGGTAGGGTCGTTAGAGAAAATAAGGTCCAACATATGACCAGCACAGTGTGTGGCAGACATAACCTGCTGAATCAAGTTTAATCCACCCAGCATCTCAGTCACTTGGAGCGCCAAGGCACAATCCTGTCTGTCCATATGGACATTAAAATCGCCCAAAACCGTAAAATTGGCATATCTTAATGAGAGATCCACAACAATGTCCCCTAATTTTAAAAGGTTGGCAACTACGGAACTCGGGGGTCGATAAACCAGCATGCCCGCAAAGGTATGTCCTAGAGAGGTTTGAATAGAAAAGGACATAGCCTCAATAGTGCCAATATTCTCAATTTTTTTACACCAGATATCCCATTTATCATTACAAATAATCGCAAGACCTCCTCCTCGCCTGCTGTCTGCTTGATTCACCTTGGAGATTTTAAAACCAGTGGGAAGTGCCAGAGCGATATCAGGGTAAGAGGTGTCTGTAAGCCAAGTTTCTGTCAGAAACATGAGGTCCCAGCGATTGAGCTCGAGGGAAAGCCAGATGTCCTCTGAGTGCTTAGGGAGAGATCTGCAATTAACCAGGCATGCTCTTATAGTAGGCTTATTGGCGTCAGTCTCAGTAGTCGCAGACTTGACACCGCCTGCCTCTACCTCCTGTGGCCCCTCCAATGCCCCCATAACAAAGGAGCAGGTGTTGCATTGAAAACCCTGGTCCCGTTTTGTCAGGCAAAGGTTAGGGTAAGTAGGATGGGTACATTGCCCCACATTACAATCCAAGAGCTGTTTTCTAGACCAATGAATTCTTACCCCAGATCCATTTTGAACAGTATAGCTGGCGCTGGCCGCGTTAAGGTCGCGGACGGGCGCAGACGGGCTTGCCTTAGGCGCGCCTTTGGCGCGCCAGCGGCGCGCCCGCTGCGCGCGTCCGCTCCGCGCTCATGCAGCAACCCAATTTATAATCCCCATGAAAATCAACTAGACCGCGTCCGTCCTACAATATGGCGGCGTCGGGGTAAAAATTCAGTGAACAGGGTTCGAATCCTCCTCCCACTGTTAAAATGTGCCAGCAATGAGATGCCCCCCTCAAATTCAATACAGTACAGTAAATAACACCACAAGTATAAAAATGTTTTAAAAGTGCAGCGAACTGCTAAAAACACTTAAAAGATGCCCAGACCAGGAGAAATAGCAGCAGGTTAATACAACAGGACAGAGTAACCACTTCTGATTGCGAGTCCAACATCCCTCATCGTTCAATTGTGCTGTACTTTCTTGCCACAATGCTAATTTTTATACTGTGGCCTCACTTTGTATCTCTTTCACATTCTCAAGTGTATCCTCAAACATGGTAACTTCAGGCACCCATCTAGCGGGACCTGCTACGAACATTTTTTCATTTTTGTCCGGGCTGTTTCCTTAGCTGTCTGATCTGCAAACGCATTTCCCCTACCCACATCACCAGTAACTTTCCGATGAGCGCTACACTTTACTATGGCTGCTTTCTTAGGGAGTGTCAAAGCAGACAAAAGCCTCAATATATGGTGCCCATGTTGAAACTTTGCGCCATGCGAAGTAAGGAACCCTCTCTCAGCCCAGAGTCACCCAAAATTATGGGCGACTCCGAAGGCGTACTGACTGTCAGTATAGATATTGACAACCAGCCCCTCACTCAATTCGCAAGCTCTTAACAAGGCAACAAGCTCGGCAGCTTGGGCCGATTGATAGGGAACTTGTGATGTCTCAACCACTGCACGCAGCGGGGTGATAGCATATGCAGCAGTTGTAGTGCCATCTGATCATTAGAAACAAGAGCCATAGACATATAGTTCCCCTTGTGGGTCAGATAAGGGAACATCAGTCAGCTCTACCCGTCCCTTCGTCTCTTCTTCCGTCCGGAAGATACAGTCATGTTTATCAATCTCATCATTCTCAGAAGGGAGGGGCAGTAACATGGCTGGATTCAGAGTAGCACATCTTTTAATCGTGATGTGTTTGGCAAACAAGGCTAATTCATCGCCAGTCAGACGTGCACTCGTGAGGTGCTGTGTCTTAGTCTTTTTAAAATGCATGTCCACAGCATGGGGTACCATGACCATGAGATCAGGAGCAGGTACGTCTCCAGCCGATTGCCTTATCAAAATGGCCACAGCCGCAACCGCTCTCAGACAGTTCAGGAGGGCTCTTGCAACAGGGTCAAGAACAGCAGAGAAATAAGCACACGTCCGTTGCTTATCTCCAAATTTTTGTGTTAAAACAGAAAGTGCGCAACCAGCCGTCTCATGGATGAACAATACAAATGACTTGTTATAATCAGGGGTGCCAAGTACTGGAGCTAAACAAAGTGCAGTTTTTAATTGCTCAAAAGACTGCTGACATTCAGGCGTCCAAGGCAGGAGCTCATGCTAGTCTTTAATGGTTAGTGCAAGCAAGGGTTTGATTAGTAGCGAGTAGTTAGGTATCCACTGCCGGCAATAGGAAGTGATACTGATAAAAGCGCACACATCTTTCTGGGTTTGAGGAACAGGCATTTTAACAATGGTACTGATACGCTCCGGGGTCAATCTCCTACCCTCCTTCGACAGTAAGTGACCTAAATAGGTGACCTCCTGTCGACAATATTGAAATTTAGATAGAGACACCTTATGTCCGTGTCGGGCCAAATGCAACAACAATTTAACTGTACTGTCTTTGAAACCTTGTTCTGTGTCAGAAGGGATGAGTAAGTCATCAACATACTAAACCAATACATTACCTGAGGGAAGCAATAGGGAATCCAACTGACTCTTTAAAGCTTGACTATAAATACTTGGACTTTCAGTATAGCCTTGAGGAGCTCAACAGAACCTAAAGCTTCTGCCAGCTAGTGAAACCCGAACAAGTACCTGCTATCCGGATGAATAGGAATACTAAAAAAAGCATTTTTCAGGTCAATGACAGAGAAGAATTTAGCAGTGGAAGGAATCATTGTCAAAAGAGTAGTAATGTCAGGGACCACTGGAAACTGGGGAACCACTATTTTATTAACCTCACGCAAATCAATCACAAAACGATAGACATCTCCTTGATCATGAGAAGAACCTGAAGGCGTCCGTTTAAGAATGGGGAGAATAGGACTATTACAAATATTGGCTGTCGTCTCCTCAACCACTCCCTTCTTGATCAAATCCTGAATATTTTGCAATAAAGCTCGTTCTCCTGCCTGTGGTATTTTATACTGAGGGATACGAGGCAAAATAACACCATCCTTAACCTGTATCGAAACTGGTGATATCTGCAGCAGCCCCACATCGGTATCACCTGTCGCCCACAAAGTGGATGGAACATCTGCAAATTCAACAGTAAGTGGCGCATCTTTGGACAAACACTGTTTAGCATTTGCTACATTGGGGCCCATTGTCATATAGACACCTGCTGGGGAGCAATAAATGGTAGCATGCAATTTCTTCAACAAATTCAAACCCATCAAATTTTCACCACAATTAGATGTCAACAAGAAAGGCGAATCCACAGTGAAAGGACCAATAGTCGACGCAAGAGGTTTTGAAATGGGGCTTACAACCGATACACCAGAAAAACCAACCAACACATTATTATGGCCAGACAGAGCTGCCCCAGGGACCATATTTTGAGAAAACTAACTTTTTGTCGCACCTGTGTCCACCAAAAATTCCTTAGGTGAACCTTACAGTTCTGCTGTTACATAAGGACCGTGCTGGTCTGCAGGTATCGGAACTGGCCCCTCACTCTGTCCCAGGCTGTCCTAACTGTAAGACATTCCTGTCACTTCATCCATGTCATAATCATCATGGTAATACTGTCCATCACGAGGGTCATCAAAGTAATTATGACAAGAACGACCCTGTGAGGCTACAGCATTCTGAGCTCCATCTGCCCCACCTGTTCCAAGACCCCATCCATGAGAACCTCGACCTCTCGGTACCGCTACCTTCTGCAAAAGCACAGGACATTCGCTACACCAATGTCCCTCCTCTTTACAATACACACACTGATTCGGACCTAATGGCGTTGTTGTTGGCTGCCTACTAGAGCGTGGAAGCTGTCGGGCAGGACCACCACGTCCTCTCCTATTCCTTCTAAAAGCCTGCTGTAACAACACCTTTGCCTTTAAATCCTTAAGTCTCTTCTCTGTCCTCTCCTTTTCCACATTGTCCCTATTCTCATAATATTGTGCCATATTCAAAATAACAGAGGGGGAAGAGGTGGACCAAGTACTCTCAGAAGCCTGCAATCGAGTCGCAATTTCAGGAAGCAAGTTAGAGACAAATCTATTGGCAAACAACAGAACACCTCCCTCAACGGAGAAATTCTGTCCACTGTAATCCAAAAATGTACCTTCAAATCGGGTAAAGAAATCAGACACACTCTCATCTTTCTTCTGTCGACAGGCTAACAATTTATCTCAGTCTACCTTTCTCGGCGGAATAAGAGAATGCATATACGTAATAATGCGGCCTGGCAACGCTAAAATGTCTGCTCGAGGCTTATCACCGGGCTTTCTTTCCTGGTCCCATCCCTTAATTTGATCCCAAGTACCACCCAACTCCGGAACATGATCTTGAGTATGGACCTGCCTCCAAATATCAACCGGAACAAGAAGACCAAAGAACATTTCAATATCAGCAAGAGTCATCACCGTTGAGGAAGCAGTTTCAGTCAGTTCTTTATAAGAAGCAGTAGGATTTTTCCTTGGATCTGGTAAATGAGTCTTAAGGGATAAAACTTCACTTCTTTTCCACGGAGTATAAACCCATTGTTCTTGAAACCGAGCTGCCACCGCCACTCGAGTAACATTACCTCACCCATCCGTTGCCTCTGGTATCTCGGGGTGATATATAGGATGAACCTCTCTCATCGGAAACTGAGACACTGACCTGGGACTTTTCTCATGCAATCTTCCCCTATAAGCTATTATTGTCGTAACATTGGCAAAGACTTGTTCTGGCCACAGCTCGCTAATATACACTCGATCTCTTATGTCATATAAAGCTTGAGGTGCCTCCGCTTCAAAGTGCTGTTGCCAAAGACCAATCAAAGTAGCAGACATGTGTTTGAGGGCATGCTGCGGTATAAAAGGCTCAAAATCTTTCATAGTCGCCCAGACATCTTCTACACTATAAATAGGGTTACGGGCCCAATGTGCAGCCTGATTAGCTATTACCTTTTTCTCTTCATCCCCCACATCAGATCGCACTAACTGTCCCATGCGCTCCTTAAATTTTGTCCAATCCATGTCCTCAAATCCACGCACTGGTGTCCCACTACTTACTAATGTCAGAGGATGAAAAACCACAGTGGGAGAAGCAACAGAAGCAACAGGCACTATCGTCGCTGGGGGTTGTGTTGTGGGGAAAGAGCTGGTGAAAGGGTCGCTGAAACAATAGGTACGGCGGGAGTACTAACAGTCACAGTTGACACAGACGACAAAGAAACAGAAGGAAGGGGAGGAGGAGGAGCCAAAGCCATAGCTGTCGAAACAACAGCAATAGATGCGGGGACAGAGACAGTGGAAGCAACTGTAACAGGCGGCTGTGAGGGCACCGGAACAATGGGATATATTCTTTGCGGGGCATATGGAGGCACGGGTTGGGTATCTAACAATTCTTCCACAAAAGCTTCATCTTCGTCCTGAACCACATACGATTTATCAATATATAATCGAAACCTCCTATCTTCACATTCAACACCCTTCTCCTGTTTCTCCCTATCATATGCTACAGCCTTCTGAGTCAACGTCTGCATTTTTACTTTCCGGGCCTCTTTTTCTGCCTTCAATTGCCGCTGTCTAGCTACTTTTTTGCCATGTCCCGAGGGGAATCAAACATAGACTGCTTGTTTCATTTCTTAAACAACTGTTCTTGTAAATACTCAATCTTTTGTTCATCAAACGTGCCCATCAACGGCCACTGCAACTCGGCATTGTCCCTCGTATATTTGTGCCATAATGTACTAAACATAATAGCGCTAAGACCATGCTTCACATACATATCAAAATTGGGAGTGCCTTCTGGAGGCGCTGGCTGAGCTTCTTCCAATCGAGCATCTGCAGATCAACAGCGGCAGCACAAAGAAATCAATTTGCTAACACTAGGCATCTTCAAACGTTGACTATTTTATGCCTAACAAAACAAATACAAATACTTCTTATCCAAAGACGGCCGTTAGACCGCACCAAATACAAACCAAAAATGGTACCATATCCACAAAGAACCAAAACAAACTCACCTGATATATGCAGGTCAAACAAATGTATTCTCCGCTGCCGACTCTTCAGACCAAGCGATCAGATCAAAGAGTTTCACCAGTCGGGATGACCACTGGGCGAGGCACCGTCCGGCAGGACAGAAGGGGCAGCTGCGAGTATCAAAGACTCTTCGTGCAGGGATCCCTGATCCGTCCGTCCGACCCAATGATGGCCTCGATCTCCCCCCGTCCGCGGAAGGGGAAGGGCCACTCACCCGAATGAGTCCCTGTTCGGGCGCCAACTGAAGGAAATGACCCGATTCAGGTCACCCAGGTCACACAAGACCACCTATCAGCCTTCCATACCAAATGAAGAGTCGGTCAGACAGTAGAGAATGCAAGCCAATATCTGTTTATTCAGAGTATGCTCAGAGCGGAGCCCTGTCTGCCCAGTCGCTAAGGAGTGCTACAGAGGGACTGACATCAGCAAGCATAGCGATACATTAAATACACTTTGAAACCAATGAAAGCACGCCCACCATGGAATATTCCAGAGAGATGCAGCTGGACAAATTACAAAGGAGTAAGTTTCGATTCTGAGGCCGGACACACATTATCTAATACTCAAGGTCACTCTGCCTGTGCCCGCCACTAGACAAGTGGGAGAAAGCTTACATCTAAAAGGAAAGGTGTGCGCTAATAAGAACAGTGCATTCAGTAGTGTGGCATAACTCAGCTCCAAAGAAACATAACCTAGAGAACACCGTTTCTCGGAAATAGTAAAGAATTAGTTTCGATCACGATACAAAATGGCGCCTATACACAAAATGGTGCCGCCAATGCTAAGTAACATAAAACCATGCGAAAACATAATTTTTATTCCAACACCAATTTGATACAGTCCTTTGGGTTCTCGGTAGTGTCCTATGCTGATGACACCCCACTCATTATATCATTGGCCTGTGATCCCTCTGACACAGCCACTTGCTTTTAGGAATGTCTGATTTATGTCAATAAATGAATGTTGTCACATTTCCTAAAGCTCAACTCCAGTAAAATTGAGATCCTGCTTTTTGGAAGAAATATCCCTTTCTGGCCCCCACAGTAGTGGCAGCAGGATTTTGTACTATCCCCTCCACCAGCCAACAAGGTGAAAAATCTAGGCGTAGTCTTTGACAACAAACTCTCCTTTGAGGGCCACGTCAATGCTATCACATTTGCAACCTTCTACACCGTTAAACTTCTCAGAAAATGTTTTCCTTTTATTCCTACCAACCAGCAGAAAACAGTAATGCTCCCTTCATTAACATCGCAAAAAAATTCTTAAACAAAATTCAAATTTTACAGAATGCTGCTGCTTGCATTTTCCTAGCTATCCCCAAACATTAATCAGTATCCTCATCACTTAATCTTCTTCACTGACTTCTGGTCAAGGAGTGTATTGATTTCAAAGCCTTATGGATTGCCTTTAAGACATTTTATGGCACAGGCCCAGAGTACCTTAGGCAAAGCTTCCAGAAGTACATTTCTTCCAGACCTCTTTGGTCTGCCTCAGCTTACAATCTTACAGTTTCTAAGTTCAAAAAGGGTAGCTGTGGTGGTAGAATCTTTGTCTTGGATACAACCAGGTTTTGCAACTCGCTCCCACTGGAACTGAAAAGACAGACAGACCTGATAGCCTTCAGGAAAGCACATAAAACCTGGCTGTTCTCCCATTAATACTTCTTCTTTTTAGGTCAGCAGTCTTACCTCTCTGAGACTAGCACCTAGACCCCCTTGGGTATGAGTGCGCTTTACAAATCTTATTTTCATTTCATTTTATAATGGGTTGTGCAAAGGGCAAAGACAGTGCACAGCTGTTTCTTGCCCACACATGTGCAGTTCGTTTTCCACAATGGGTTGGCTCTTTGCAAAGGGTTCAGAACAGAGCAAAAATCATGCAGAGTAGAGGTTTAGTCACATAGAAAAGCTTGGTCGTTCAAAGAAAATTGGATCTCAGTGAGGACTTGTGCACAGGGTGGAGACCATATTCTGCAAGGTCTTGAACATCCATGTGTGGTTGGTTACCCACAAAGCGTCGGCTGTCAGCAAAGGGTTCAGAACAGAATGAAAACTGTGTGGAGTAAAGGTTTGTCCACCTAAGAATGCTTGAGTGTCTGGAGGGAATAGGCTCTCAATCAGGAGCTATGCATAGGTAGAAGATACTGCACAGCAGAATCTTGCCCAACCTTGTGTGGTTGTTTGTCTACAATGAGTTGGCTGTCAGCAAAGAGTTCAGCACAGAAAAAGCCATGTGCAGTAGTGGTTTCCCAGTCTAATGATGCTTGAGTGTCTGAAGGCATGGAATCTTTGTGAGGGGTTATGCAGCGGCGTAGACAGTGCTCAGCTGGAGCTTGCCCACCCATGTGAACTCGATTAGCAAGAAGATGTTTTTGTCTGTAAAGAGTTTGGAACAGAGTGAAAGCCATGGATATAAAAGTTTGACCACTTAAGCACATGTGAGTGTCTTGAGTTAATGCGCTCTCCATGAAGGGTTGTGCACGTAGCAAAGACCATGTGCAGCAAGGGATATCTATATATCCACACATCTATATCTTTATCGATATATCCATATATATCTATATCAATTTTTCCACCAAGACAATTTTACTGTCAAAACGCGTAATAACTGGTTATTAAATCTGCACTAAGCAACATCTCCTGAGTGTGCGCTTCATTGGACTTCATTGTGTGATATATATATATATATATATATATATATTCACTGAAAAACCATAGGTTTCAGACACGTTATAGTTAGAAATTTGCATTTAAAAACCTTTGAAATTCACTGAAAAACCATAGGTTTTAGGGACAGTTATAGTTAGTTGGACATTGCACTCGTACAAAACCCGTGAAATTCCCCCGTTATAGTTAGTTCAGCTAACTATAACTCGTGCCCCCGCAATGCACTGCTGATGACGTCACATATTACATCACTCATGACATGGTCAGTGACATCACTGATGACATCACATAGAGGCCCCCCCATAAACAATAAACCCACCCCCCGCATGCCCCCAGGACTTGGGCCACCCGGGGGCAAATTTGCATCGAGGCGTGGGAGACCGCGCTTCGATTTTTTTTTTTGCGGCAGGATCCGCGCACCCTGAGCGCATCCTGCCGATTTATAGGACCCCCTGAGCAGCGCTAGGGGGTTAGGGTGTTTCTACCCTGCCCCCTTTTTGCGTTTTGCGCCCTTGTTTTTGTCTTTTCTTGTCCCTCGGTTCTACCGAGGGACAAGATGGCTGCCAACACTTCCTGGTTTGGAGTGTTGACAGCCAATTATAATTAGGGCTCCCGGTTTTATGGTATTTATTTTTTGGACATTTCCGTCTGTATTTATCCATATTTATTTTTTGCTAATTTTATCTGTATTTATCCATATTTATTTTGTGTTGTGTGGAAAAATGAAGCTGAAATTTGAATATTTCCACATTTATTTAACCGATAAATATGCACTCATGCTTGAATGCCTGCCAGGTTTCAATGCTGTGAACACCAGAAGAAGATAAATAAATGCACTTATATGAAAATATGCACATTTCTGTATCAACCTTGCGCATAGCTACTGCTGTTAAAGCCTCTTTCCTAAAATTCCTTTCGTTTTTAACCCCCTTACCTATCAATCCACACAGCTATTGGCCTTGCAGTCATGGCAGACAGTATTTAGAATTCCTCTAAAAGCAACCCAATTTCCGTTTTGATCCACATTTAAAAATAAATACAGACAAGAAAATAAATGTTTCTGTCTGTATTTATCTGTAAAAATCAGTAAAAACGGAAAACAGGGAGCCTTAATTATAATGCAGCTCGTGGTCGGGAGGGTGCGCGGATCCTCCATGCCTCTAAATATCGAAACTTTTATTTTGGATTTTCTCAGCAACTACTGAACAGATTTACACCATTTTTAAAACGGGTGCTTTCTGAACTAAGCACTACCTTTTTGCCAAATTTGATGTAATTCCGTTCAGCAGTTTTTGCTGTAGCCTTGCATAAAGTTTCCTATGGGAAATCGATTTTTTCACTCTTATTTTTTGAATTTCTCCGCAACTACTGAACGGATTTACACCATTTTAAAAAGGTCACTTTCTGAACCAAGCGCTACCTTTTGCAAAATTTGGTGTAATTCCGTTCAGCAGTTCGGGCTGTAGCCGCGGCTAAAATTTCCTATGGGAATTAACATGGAAAAACGGAGAAAACGCGCTTTGGGACCCCATTTTTCTCGGCCCCGCTGACGAATCAACCCGAGACTTTCAGGGTAGGAGCGGAGCAGAGCGCCCAACAAGTTGGAAGCTTGCAAGATTCGTCAACCGGCGCAAGAGTTATTTCTAAATAGAATGTTACTGGATTTCCTATGGATAAAGGTCTCAACTATAACTATCTACTGGCGACCGCCAGTAGATAATATATATATATATATATATTACCTACTGGCAGTCACCAGTAGGTAGTTATAGTTAGAACCTAGTTTCCATAGGAAATGCGTTTTTGTTTTGCCAATAACTTTGGCACCGTTTGACGAATCTTGCGAAATTCTCCCAAAAATGTTTCATCCAGGTCAGCTCCTATCCTAAAAGTTTGGGGGTGATTTGTCAAGTGGGGGCTGAGAAAAAGGGGGTCCCAAAAAGTGTTTTCTCCATGTTAATTTCCATAGGAAATTTTAGCCAGGCTACAGCCTGACTGCTGAACGGAATTACACCAAATTTTGCAAAAGGTAGCGCTGGTTCAGAAAGCGACCTTTTTAAGATGGTGTATATCCGTTCAGTAGTTGCTGAGAAATTAAAAAATAAGAGTCAAAAATCAATTTCCCATAGGAAACTTTAGCCAAGGCTACAGCCTGAACTGCTGAACGGAATTACACCAAATTTGGCAAAAGGTACTGCTTGGGTCAGAAAGCGACCTTTAAAAATGGTGTAAATCCGTTCAATAGTTGCTGAGAAATTCAAAAAATAAAAATATCAATATTTAGAGGCGCGATGGATCCGCGGACCCTCCCGACCACGAGCTTTATTCTAATTGGCTGTCAACACTCCAAACCAGGAAGTGTTGGCAGCCATCTTGTGACTCGGTAGAGTCACAAGAAAACAGTGAAACAAACGCGAAAAACAAGAAAAGGGGGCAGGGTAGAAACACCCTGATGCCCCAGGCTAGCTCAGGGGGTCCCACAAGGACCCCCACGGCCCAAAAAAGCATTTAAAAAAAAAAAAATTGGTGCAGGGTTGCAAATCCCTCTGAAATTTTTTTAAAAAATGAAGTGCGGGCTCCTGCGCTTCATTTAATTGAGGCCCCCGGGTGGGCCAGGTCCCAGAGGCATTTCCAACAAATATATGCGGGGGCCCACGGGGGCCCCTGCAGCCCCGGGGACCACCACCCCTCTGGGCTTGGTTAACATTATGTGCGGGAGGGCACTCGGCCCTCCCGCAGCCCCGAGGACTGCCACCCCCCCGGGGCTTCATTTTTAATGTGTGGGGGGGCTTCCAAGGCCCCCCCAAGCCCCAGGGACCGCCACCCCCCAGGGCTTTTTTTAAAACATAAGTAAACCTGTGTGGGGGGGCTCGAGCCCCCCCACATGCCCCGGGGACCGCCACCTCCCCAGAGCACTAAAATGCTAATGTGGGGGACCGTTATGGACCCCGAGCCCGGGGACCACCACCTCCCGGGGCTTCAATCACATTGGGAGGGGGCCGCGCGGCCCCCTCCTGGAGCCCTTGATGGCCCTGGGGAGCACCACCCCCCAGGGCCAGCTCCTGCAGTGTACCGAGGTGCCTGCCCCCGGGACACTGCTGTTTGCTATGGCAGGGTGGGAGCACGCCTCCCGCCCTGTCATAGCAAACTTGCTTTGGATTTTGGAAGCGAGAGCAGGGAAACCTGCTCTTGCTTCCAAAATTAAGCAGATTGCTTTTCACACGGGAGCTGCATGTCAGCAGCTCCCCATGTGGAAAGCAATGCCGGCTCCTGCAGGACGCGGAGCCGGCGGGACTGTGGGGGCATTGGGGCTCCCCCCACGGTCCCCAATGGATAGGGCCTTCCCCGGGGGATGGGGTCCCCGGGGCTAGAAGTGGCCCGGGAGGGGGGCCCCGCAGCCCCCCTCCTTAAAAAATTAAATAAAAGTGGCAATGCCCCGTGGGATGGGGTCCCCGGGGCCGGAATTGGCCACGGGAGGGGGGCCCAAGCGGCCCTCTTCCCATTCAGATTTTTTTTAAAAAGGGGTCAGGCCCTGGGGGATGGGGTCCCCAGGGCCCAATAAAGGAAAAAGAAAGGGGGCCACACAGCCCCCCTTCTAAAAAAAAAGAAATACAAAAAAAGACCGGCATCGTGCCAAGGCCCCTCCCCCTCCCAGCAACACTCTGCAAATGCGTTTTAAGTTGGGGAATTAATTCCCCTTCAATACTAGGTCCTTGGGGCCAACTAGCCCACCAGGTACCTCCAGTATGCACTACAGGGCTGCCTTGCAGAGAGGTGGTCCGAGGCCACGCCCTTGAACACCTCTCTGCAACGCAGCTCTGTGGTGTTTACTGGAGGTACCTGGTGGGCTAGTTGGACCCCAGGGACCCTCAGGATTCAAGGGGACTTAATCCCCCAACTTAAAATGTGCCACGTGGCGCGTTTGCACTGTGGTGAAGGGAGGGGCGGGCCTGATATGGCAAGTCTGCAAATGGGCCCCCTTGGCGCGTTGTAACTTGGGGGATTAAGTCCCCTTGAATCCTGAGGGTCCCTGGGGGCCAACTAGCCCACCAGGTACCTTCAGTTTGCGCCACAGAGCTGCGTTGCAGAGAGGTGTAAAAAGGGGCATGGCCTCAGACCACCTCTCTGCAACGCAGCTCTGTGGCGTAAATTGACGGTACATGGTGGGCTAGTTGGCCCCCAGGGACCCTCAGGATTGGAGGGGACTTAATCCCCTAACGTAGAACGCACCAGCTGGCGCGTTTGCAGAGTGCTGCAGGGAGGGGGTGGGGCCTGATATAACAAGTTAGCAATTCTGCTGTGTGGGATTTACTGGAGGTAATAAAAGGGGTAGTTGGCCACCAAGGTTGACGTTGGGGGCTAACTATCCCTCCTGTTACGTCCGCTAAATCCTCACACAGTGGAATTGCTAAAAGGTGTTTGAAGGCCACACTCACCTTTCTCCACCACTCTGCAAACGCGACTGCTATGTTATAGATAGAAATTAGCATTTAAAATCCTTTGATATTCACTGAAAAACCATAGGTTTCAGTCACGTTATAGTTAGAAATTAGCATTTAAAAAACCTTAGAAATTCACTGAAAAAACCATAGGTTTCAGGGATGTTATAGTTAGTTGGACATTTACCTCGTATAAAACCATAGAAATTCCCCCGTTATAGTGATTTTGATGACTTAGCTGAAATAACTATAACGGGGGAGTTTCTATGGTTTTATACGAGTGAAATGTCCAACTAACTATAACATCCCTGAAACCTATGGTTTTTTCAGTGAATTTCTAAGGTTTTTTAAATGCTAATTTCTAACTATAACGTGCCTGAAGCCTATGGTTTTTTCAGTGAATATATATATATATATGTATATATAGTTAGGACCTCGTTTCTATTCAAAAAGCGTTTTTTCTTTTGCCTATATCTTTGGCGCCGTTTGACGAATCTTTGCAAAATTTTCAAAACTAATGGTTCGCGCAGGTCAGTTCCTGTCTTGAAAGATTTGGGTGATTCTGCCAGGCGGGCCCGAGAAAAAATGGGGTCCTAAAACGCGTTTTCTCCATGTTAATTTCCATGGAAAACTTTAGGCAAAGCTACAGCTCGAACTGCTGAACTGAATTACACCAAATTTGGCAAAAAGGTAGCCCTTGGTTCAGAAAGAGCTCTTTTTGTTAAATGGTGTAAATCCGTTCAGTAGTTCCTGAGAAATTCAAAAATAAAAAAATATCGATATCTGGTGATAGCGGTGGATCCGCGAACCTTCCCGAGCACGAGCTTCATTTTGATTGGCTCTCAACACTTCAAACTATGAAGCGTTGGCAGCCATCTTGTGACTCAGTAAAACCGGGGGCATTCCTGTATGTTTATGCGGGGGCCCTGCAGAGACCCACGCAGCCCCGGGGACCGCTACCTCCCTGGGGCGATACTTATTCAAATGCGGGGGGCTCGCGGCCCCCACAGTCCCGGGAACTGCAGCCTCCACAGAGTATTATTATTAAAAAAGAAAAAAGCATGGGAGGGCTCCTGCCCCCTCACGCAGTCCCGGGGACCGCCACCTCCTTGAGATTTAATTAACAAATACGGGGGGCACGTGCCCCTCCCCACAGGCCCGGGGACTGCCACCTCCCCGGGGCTCTGTTTAACATAAAGTAGTGTTTGGGGGCTCGAGCCCCCAAACACGCCCCGGCGACCACCACCCCCCGGAGCACTAATTAAAAGATGCTGGGGGTCCGTTGCAGACCCCCGACCCCAGGGACCACCACCTCCCTGGGTCTTTGCATACATTGGGAGTGGGGCCATGCTGCCCCCTTCCTGGAGCCCTCCTTGGCCCTGGGGACCGCCACCCCCCAGGGCCAGCTCCAGCAATGTCCCGGGGTACCCACCCCCGGGACATTTTATTTTTCAATGGCAGGGCAGGAGCACTGCTCCCGCCCTGTCATTGCAAACTTCTGCTTAGCATCGTGGAAGCGAGAGCAGGAAACCTGCTCTCGCTTCCACGAGCTAGCAGAAGTACTGGAGCAAAGGGAGCTGCATGTTAGCAGCTCCCTTTGCCCAAAAGCAATGCTGGCTCCCGCAGGAGTTGGGGAGCCGGCAGAGACTGCGGGGGCATTGGGGCTTCCCCGCGTTCCCCATTTTGACAGCATGCCCCGGGGATGGGGTCCTTGGGGCGGATACCGAATAATGGAAGTGGGGAGTTTTTTTTTTCTTTCAAGTTTGGAGTCGCGACCCCGTCACGGCTCTCAGTGCGGCCCCCGTGTAACGTCGCGTTGGATTTGTGTATCCACCTCAAATAAATAATTTAATAGTATATAATTTAGAAAGCAGTGTTGCAATTGTGAACTTGCTTTATAGAGGTAGTGTGATTTAAGTTAATAATAAGATTAAATTTGATAGAGTTAGTAAAAATATATACATTTAAAAATTAAAAGTTAAACCTGAAAAGTGTATTGCGTCGTAGTACATTGAAATCATGCTTTTGCAGATTCGCGATGGATGCGCGAATCCACAACAAAAATAAAAAAAATATGTATGTGTAAAAAAATTAGATTCACTATTGTGTTATAGGGTGTCTCTAAGAAGAGCCCTTGTTTTTATTATGAGTTTGTTGTAGCTATGTGTAAGTGCGGATGCACAGCTTTATGTTGTTGAGAAAGACTCTGTTCGCTTGATCTGTGAAGTGTACTCCATCACTTCTGTAGATGTCATCCATATCAAAACGTAGATTGTTGTTAAAGATGGAGCCCATCCTATGGTCTCTGAGGTAAGCAGAAACAGCTTTATTGACATTCTTTCTAGCTTTCTCAATCTGTGAACAGAATTGATTTGACCACTTCCATTTCTGTCTTTGGCACATATTAGAGTATACAAAGACAGTTCGGGGAAAAAACAACATCAATTGTGAAAAGGTATCCTTCATGAGCATCTCCAGTCTTACTCCAGTCAATGTGCCTAGGTCACTGCCACCACAGTGCACAATCATGAGGTCAGGGGGTTAGAGATGCAAAAGGTTTTAACCAAAGGCATCAATTGGTGCCACTTTAATCCTCTCTGTGCAATCCATTTAATATCCACATTTTGCAAAGCTAGGTCTTTGTCAATAACTCTGTGTTCAGCATACCTTTTCCACCAGAAAACATAGCTGTGCCCTACAATCCATAGCATCTTGAAGGGATGTCTAGAAGTAATGAGAAGATGTCTTTAGCTGAGGTAGTCAGTTGGTAGAATGAGAGGTATCTAAAATGGTGGACAAGATGCTGTTTTTTAAAAAGCAGGTAACTGATTGGCAGTTCATGAACATTGTACACTCAAAAATAGGATGATTGTTACTTTCTTAAAAAAGCATGTTTCTTATTGGTTATTAAAAAATGTTTGAAAGGTACAGTAGATAGGTTAAAGTAATATTTTGCAAAAGTCAACCACACCTGCTATTTGCATTTGTAAGCTTGTGTGCTGAACTTGAAAATATGGTGAACTTGTGACCTGCCAGTTCATTTGAATGTTGCAGAAACTGTTACTATGGAAACTGGGATTAAGCAGAATGGGGGAAGGGTTGAAACTTAACTATGGTTTTAAAACATTAAATTGTAATTTATATATAAGTGATATGTTATTAAAGTAGGATTTCCCAAATCAGTACTATGTTTAGAAGTGATGTGTTCTTAAAAAAGAATGCTAGTGTTATTAGTAATAGGTTTTTGAACTCCCGTATGGATTCGCGGCTCCATCGCGATGGTACGCAGTGGAGTCGCGACTCCAGAAAATTACAGAACCAGTTTGGGCACTTTTAAAAGACAATTGGAAAGGGTTAATATGTCTAACCAATAGAAATATGTTTTACAATTTGAAGTAATGTAGGAAGGAATGTGATGTATTACTTACATTTATTTGTCTGCAGAAAGAGAGGGAAAGTTTGCCATTACTGGTTTTACCTTGTTGAGAGTGGTGCATTACATTGATTGTGTGCATAAGAAAATCTTTTATGAGTTTCTGATATTTCATATTCTACAATACTATTTGGAAGGTGAGTTATACATTTGTGAGATGTGTTATGTATTAGCTTTATTTTCAAACTTTAAAAATTATTCAAAAACTGTGATGTTTGAAATATATTATTAAATGTAGAGATATGTATTGTAGTTTGTTTTACTGTACTTAAACGTTTGGATTAGATTGTGTATAGTAATATGCGTATATTGGAAGATGGATTAGCGATTATGGTAGTTTGTATTAGTGTGTGGAAATGTACAATTGAAGTATACCACATAATTTTAGGTGTTGCATTCAAATTGGAAGTGCAGTTTGTCAAGTTTTAAGGTGTGCATGGACTTGTGACTGAAGTATGTCTATACTTGTATATGTATTATCATATGTCATACATTTGAAGATGCAAGATATTTAACAAAGAGGTGTTGTTGCTTTATATGTGGCTAGGCTCAACACTGTGAGTAGTAGTAGAATGGTGAAGCTGCAGCACAAAAGTGAGGTTTAAAAGATGTTGATATAAGGTATTAGTGATTAGGCTACTTTTTATTAGTCTCTAGAGAGGTACAGTTGAAATATGCCACATCATTTTTGGTGTTTGCTTGGAATGGGAAGTGTAGTCTGTCAAGTTTTAAGATGTGGATGGTCTTGTGACTGAGGTATGTCTCTACTTGCACATGTATTATGATACTTTTTATGCATCTGAAGATGATAGACGTATAAAACACAGGTATACATCTATCTGTATATTTCTTTTATATATCATGCTGCTAGCAAAAGGTACAGACATATGCATGCATGCTTTCAGGAAGATGGTGAGACCTACAGCAGAGATATGTGAAGCGTTGCTGCTTTGTTTTTGACTATGCTCAATACCTGAGTAGTAATAGAATGGTGAAGCAGTAGCAGCGCAAAAGTGATGTTTAAGATATGTTGGGTGAGAAATTAGTGATTATGATACTTTGTAAGAGTTTGTGGAAAAGTACACTTGAAGTGCACCGCATAAATCTAGGTGTCTGTTTGAAATGTGAAGGGCAATCTGTCAAGTTTTAAGATCTTCATGGTCTTGTGATTGAGGTATGTGTATACTTGCACATGTATTGTGAGATGTGTTATGCATCTGAATATGCTAGACGTATAAAACACAGGTATACATGTATTTGTATGTTTTTTGATATGTGATGGTACTAGCAAAAGGATTTAAACAGAAGTTTTTGGGTAGTAGCAGTTCCCAAAGTTTGGGAAAAACCGCACAATCAGTATGAGAGAGATATTCTTTTCATCATATCAAATACAATACAGTGTGAATCAATTTTAAAATAGATATTACAATTTCTCAATGGGGTGCTACCTTGGCGCTAATGCACCTACTACCAAAAGATGCAACTGTCACAGGAGAAAACTACTGTGTACACAAAATTGCAAAAAAAGAGCATTTATAAGCACACCCTTCTCTAATAAAGGATCACCCAGAGTACTGGTAAGGTAGAAAACAGTTCTAAATGTCTATTGTTAGAAACATATCAATTTCAGGATAGTAATGGTCAATATAATAACACACTGCTCCTGATTACATGCAATATACAGAGTCCACAATGTTCAGATTTCTTCAACAATAAAATTCTTTATTTTCAATTGCATAAAATCCAGCACGAATAATCAGCCAACACGTGTTTCGTCTTCCCTTACACTTTTTCAAGGCTGGAACAATATATATCAAATGCCAACATTAGTTAACTCTATTTTTAAATCAACCAACATAGGTTAAAAAGGCCAAATAGAAGTGAAGACCTGAGCATTAACACAATTGTTGCATGCCTTAGAAATGTATCACCGAACTAACACATTGCATATCCCAAGAAGAGAATCTAGTAATGAGAAAAGAAAAGAAAAATAGAAAAAATACAATAAAAAGGAAGAAAATCTTTTTATAACAATGTGAAGACAGAACCAATAGGTCCCCACAAACCAAAATGTGACCTACTAACTTCATAAGGAAAATCATTCAGTGCATTGAAAGAAACACCAGAATAATGTGTTTAGATAGAATGCAATCCTATGCCCGAAGAAAATAGAAAAAATCCAAAAAATATAATAACTGGGCAATTGACCCACCGATTAACGAAAGTTATGTTGTCCAGCATGTATATACGCACGGCAGGTACGTGTCCCTTATAATAGTCAGAAACTAAATAGCTGTAATGGAGAAAAACAATGTATGTATCAAATGGTCCCTTCTCCCCATTGGGAGAGAAACAGAAAACCAAAGCGAGCCCTACATCTTGATTATAACGCGCCTACATCTACACATCCCAGAATTTATATAATTGTGCCAAAAAGCACAGAAAATCACATTAAAAACGCGCACGCTTTATCTCTTAGCAAATGGACATTGGAAAGTCATATACCTCCTGACTAGCCAAAAGAAATATACAATATGTCCCTGAAATTCTAATCGCACAGATATTAGCAAATATAAGTAATATATTGCGTACTAGCAAAAGGAACAGACATATGCATGCATGCTTTCAGGAAGATGGTGAGACTTACAGCAGAGATATGTGAAGGGTTGCTGGTTTATATTTGGCTAGGCCCAACACTCTATGTAGTTGCAGAATGGTAAAGCTGCAGCTCAAACGTGAGGTTTAAGACATATTAGCAGAGGAATTAGTGATTAGGCTACTTTGTATAAGTCTGTGGAAAGATATGCTTGAAATACACCACATAATTTTAGGTCGCTACTTGAAATGAGAAGTGCAGCTTCTGAAGTTTTAAGGTCTGCATGGTCTTGTGACTGAGGTATGTCTGTAGTTGCAGATGCATTTTCATATGTGTTATGCATCTGAAAATGCTAGATGTATAAAACACAGGTATACATCTATTTGTATGTTTCTTTTATATATGATGGTACTAGGAAAAGGTACAGACACATGCATCCATACTTTTAGAAATATAGGAAGACTTACCACAGAGGTATGTGAAGGGTTGCTGCTTTGTATTTTGCTAGGCTCTACATCTGAGTAGTAGTAGAATGGTGAAGCAGCAGCAGCAGAAAAATGATGTTTAAGATATGTTGGGTGAGGAATTAGTGATTATGGTATTTTTTAGGAGTCTGTGGAAAACTTCACTTGAAGTATGCCACGTAAATCTAGGTGTCTGTTTGAAATGTTAAGTGTAGTCTGTCAGGTTTTAAGGCCTTTATGGTCTTGTGAGTGAGGTTTGTCTCTACTTGCACATGTATTCTGATTTGTGTTATGGTTCTGAAGATGGTAGACATATAAAACACAGGTATACATCTACTTGTATATTTCTTTTATATATAAGGTTGCTAGTAAAAGGTACAGATGTATGCATGCATGGTTTCAGGAAAATGGTGAGACTTACATCTGAGACATGTGATGGGTTGCTGTTTTATATTTGCTAGGCCCAATACCCTAAGTAGTCGTAGAATGGTGAAGCTGCAGCACAAATGTGAGGTTTAAGGCGTGTTAGGAGATGGATTAGTGATTAGGCTAGTTTGTATGAGTGTGCGGAAAGGTACACTTCAAATATACCGCATAATTTTCAGTGTCTGCTTCAAATGTGAAGTGCAGTCTGTCAAGTTTTAAGGTCTGCATGGTGTTGTGACTGAGGTATGTCTCTACTTGCACATGTATTCTGATACGTATTATGCATCTGAAGATGCTAGACGTATGAAACACAGGTATACATCTATTTGTATATTTCTTTTATATATGATGAGGCTTTCAAAAGTTACAGACCTATGCATGCATGGTTTCAGGAATATGGTGAGACTTACAGCTCAGACATGTAATAGACTGCTGCTTTATATTTGGCAAGGTCCAATAACCTAAGTAGTCGCAGAATGGTGAAGCTGCAGCACAAAAGTGAGGTTTGAGACATGTTAGGAAACGGATTAGTGATTTGGCTAGTTTGTATGAGTGTGTGGAAAGGTACACTTAAAGTACTCCGCATAAATGTAGGTGCTGTTTGAAATCTGAAGTGCAGTCTCTCTTAAGGTATGTTGGCAGAGGGATTAGTGATTAGGCTACTTTCTATGAGTGTGGGAAAATGTACACGTGAAGTACACCGCATAAATGTAGGTGTCTCTTTCAAATATAAAGTGCAGTCTGTCAAGTTTTAAGTTTAAGGTCTGCATGGTCTTGTGATTGATGTATGTCTGTACTTGCACATGTATTCTCATATGTGCTATGCATCTGAAGATACTAGATATATAAAACACAGGTATACCTCTATTTGTATGTTTTTTTATATATGATAGTACTTGTAAAAGGTACAGACACATGCATACATACTTTCAGGAATATGGTGAGATTTACAACAGACTCATGTGAGGGTTTGCTGCTTTATATTTGGGTATGCCCAACACCTTAAGTAGTCGCAGAATGGTGAAGCTGCTGCACAAAAGTGAGGCTAAAGACATGTTAGCGGATGGTTTAGTGATTATGTAAATTTGTTTTATATATGGTGTCACTAGCAAAAGGTACAGACACATGTATTGATGCTTTCAGGAATATGGTGAGAGTTACAACAGAGATATGTGAAGGGTTGCTGTTTTATATTTGGGTAAGTTCAGCACTTTAGTTGTTATTTTGAATTGGGAACAACAGTGTGTGAAGTTTAACCCGTTGATCGCTGGCGCGAATTCCGCCTGCGGTGCGGGTGAATTAATGAGTGGCCGTCCTCCGCACATGCCCACTGTGACGTCGGACACCGAACGGGTTAAGGGACTTTATGGTGTTGTGAATTACGTATGTGTCAACTTATATATCTATTGTCTGTTTTATTATACATTTGAACCTGATTGGTTTGGGTAGTAGTAGAGAAATCCTTTAGTTCTGCTCTGTCATTTTGTTGCGGACATTGTGATGTCTTCTAAATGAAGGAATTGTGCAGTGTTTGACATAGCTTTGGAATGCATTTGAAAGTATTTGTTTATTTATAGATGAGAATATTTGTATATCATTATTTTAATAATATTAAATTATTTTTAGAAACTATTTAAACTTTTCTTTTTTTTCAGATATTCACCATTTTTTGTAAGAAAGATTGAGTATGGCAAGAAAAGGTCAAAAGAAAAGACAGGAAAAAAATAGTACTATTTAAAGGAGAAAGAAAAGCAGAAATTAGATGAAGTTCAAAATGTGACATTGAAGAAAAAGACTTCTGGTAAGAGAACTAAAGAATGTGTTAAAAGACTTTTAAAAAATGTAATGAATTTTCAAAATGTGCAAAAGAGAAAGAAAAGTTGTCCAATCAATCTGAAGGAAATGAAAAAGGGACATATTAATGGAAAATCAAGTTATGGAAAAACAATCCATGTTGAAAGAAGGATGAAAGAATATAAAGACATTAGGAAGAGAATGTATAAAAGTAGAGTACTACAAAATTTATTGAAAGATTGTCAAAAATATAGAAGAAGATCAGCAGCTTACAAAAAAAACAACAGATTGAAAGTGTAGTAGAAAAAGCTTTTGAATTGAAAAAAATTATTTATATTGGTATTGAAGAGAATGAAATCATAGAGCGGGTGGTCAGTAAGGCACTCTCCCAGTTTCTGGAAACTAACAATATACTGGAAGATGTGCAATTCGGCTTCCGCCCAGGGCATGGAACGGAGACGGCTCTGGTAACCGTGTTGGATGATCTTCGAATGCGGACGGACAGGGGGCAATCAGCAATACTGATTCTGCTTGACCTGTCCGCCGCTTTTGACACGGTTAACCATGAGATACTTCTAGCCAGGCTTAAGGGCATAGGGATAGTAGGCACAGCATGGAAATGGTTCCAATCGTACTTCTCCAATAGACGACAGGCAGTGGCTCTTTTACCATTTCAATCTGAGTTCATTAACAATCCACATGGTGTCCCTCAGGGGTCTGCTATCAGCCCGATATTATTTAATGTCTATTTGAGACCATTGTTGAGTGACATTAAAGCTCACAACGTTAGCCTTGTTAATTACGTAGATGACACGCAGCTCATCCTGTCATTGGAGGGAGACCAATTTACTGCCCTGGAAGATTTCCACACCTGCATGAAAGATGCATCAAACTGGCTGAGAGAAAATTCTCTTCAGTTTAACGCAGACAAGACAGAGATCCTGTGCTGCGCAGCAGGTAAAGTTCCTCGCCTACTACCAAATGATTTCTGGCCTATACCGACTGATATTCCTTTAAGATCTTCAGAGACGGTGCGTAATTTGGGAGTGGTGTTCGATGACAAACTGAGCCTGGAAACCCAGATCAACAAAACTGCTGGATGCTGCTTTGCCCTCATCAGGGTGCTCCGAAAGATCCTACCGATGCTACCCTCACAGGCTAGAGCACTGGTAGTCAGAAGCGCTATCTTGAGTAGACTAGACTACTGTAACGCACTGCTGTTAGAGTCTCCAAAGTACTTAATTGAGAGACTGCAGAGGGTCCAGACAATGGCGGCCAAGCTGACCTTATCAAGACCAAGATACTCATCCTCCTCGCGAACGCTGGCAGAGCTACATTGGCTTCCAGTGTCAGAAAGGATTAAGTTTAAATCCCTCTGCTTGGTGTTCAAGGCTCTGCACAATACTGGACCCAAACCCATGCAGGACAAATTCGCATGGTATGTCCCCACCCGGAGTTTACGCTCATCCTCTGCCAATCTGGGTATGGTGCCCAACTTCAGAAAGGTAAAATCAGGTGGGAGAGCTTTCAGCATTGCGGCAGCAAGGCTTTGGAACAAACTCCCTACTAATATCAGACAGTCAGAAGTTCTGATGCAGTTTAGGAAAGGAGTCAAAACCTGGCTGTTTCCCAGGGACTGAACCATCCCATAATCAGCCTGCCTCGATCAATATGCTCATGGCCATAAATCCATCTACGGCTGATTTGAGCACATGTTTGACAGCCCAGGATACCCTTTGGGCGACAGTCCGCTTTACAAGTGCTTAATACAATACAATACAACATTAAACAAAACAATGCACTTTATGAATGAGAAAAGCAAAAGAAAAAGACTGGTTAATAGAAGTAACTTTTGCAAAACTTTTTCTGGTGAATGGAAGCATGCTTCTAGTACTGAGCCTTTATTTAATGAAGAAAGCTATTTTCAACAAAATACATTAGTTCATGCAGTTGATACCACTGGTCGTTGTTATGAGATAAAAGATGGTTGTCCAATTGAAAAGGAAATGATGGTTCCTAGAAATGTGGAAGAAGTAATAACTGAAGAAGTTCAAGGGAGACAAACACAAGCTCCAGTGTATAAATTGGGTTGTAGTAGTATTTGTAGTATTTGTCAGGAATCTATTGATATATTATGATTTGTCTTACGAGATTATGCAAAAAAAGTGTTAAACAAAAGATTAAGATGTTGCAAGGACTAGATCCTTGTAAAGTGAGAAAATATACTAAGTTGCAGGGTCATTCTCTGGCTTGTCTTTCTGGAAAAGTGTGTCGAAGTACTTTTCATCATTTAAGAATGTTAGCAGTACATACGTCAGAAATACGGAAGTTAGTAAGGAGATTGTACTACGTAAAAATTCCTGCATTATCTTTAAGTGAAATGAACACAGCTCTTTTGCATGGTTCAGTATTGGATGTAAAAAAGTTTGTGATTATATACAGTTTCGTTTCTTTGGTTCACAAGAGAAGTGTAAAGAAAGTGAGAGCTTGATAAGTGTAGGTGTTGAAGAACATGTGGAAGATATTAGCACTGAGAAGTTTTCAGAAGAAATTACAAAGTTTAAGATACTTTTATGTGAAAAGCCAAACTATGTTTGTACTTGTTGTCGACGTACTCACTATAGAAGTCAAACTAGGAATGTTGATTTGTATTTAAAAAGTGAAAAGGAAAACAATGATAAGTGGGAGCAATTTGGTGCTTATTTGTTGGTGGAAGGTTGTTTTGAGTTGGGTACTGATCAGCGTATTTGTAAATATTGTTACAATAATTTAGAAGAGAACAAAATGCCAGCTAGAGCAGTACATATCAACTTAGAGTTGGTAGCTATTCCTCCGGAACTGGCAGATTTAACTACATATGAGTGCATTCTTATTCAATCTGTGCACCCGTTTCAGGCTATAGTTCGTATGGAGCGAAAAGCAGGTAAGCTGCCTCCAACAGATTTACAAAGAGGTCTGAAAGGCAGAGTTGTGTACTTACCTTTAGATTTTAAGAAAATTTGGAAACTGTTGGTATAGAGGGATAGGAAAGTGAGCCTGTAGTTATTCTAATTAATGGTGTACCAACAAAGAGTCGGAAAATATGGCAAGAGTTAGTAGATGTCACCAAACTTCAAAAGGCTACATTATATCTTGAGCAGAATAATATTTATTATAAAACTGTAAATGTGGAAGAACAGAAAATATGTTTAGAAGATGAAACAGAAATTTCAACTGGTCAAATCGAAAAAGTGGACAACTCCAGGAGTGAAGAAATTTACGAACATTACAGTATACATCCTCTTCATTCAAAAGAAGTGATTGGAAACACTATTGAATTATTTCAAATGAAGAAAGCAAAGGGAACTCCCATGAGTGTATGGGAAAGAAGTTTAGAAGCTAGTTGTTTTCCACAACTGTTCCCCGATGGAGAAGGCGGATGATATAATGAACGAGCAGTACAGATTCCAGCTTCAGAATACCACTCAACAAGATTGTACTCAGAAGATGCAAGATTTCGACAGTGCATTCAATATACATTTCATCTTATGTTTCAAAGTGACTTGTCTGGACTCTCATATGCAGTGAACCATATATTATAAACAGGAGTTCATCTTACACATGTTTCTGCAAAGGAATTTATGGACAAAGTTCAAGAAAGAGACGATCATCTAGAATCTCAGTAAATTAATTTGATGCGAGTCAACGTGGTACTAATGAATATTGGTATCGTCGTCACAGAGAACTTAAATGTATGTTAATAAACTTAGGTACCCCTATGTGGTTTGTAACACTTAGGGGTCGATTCCGATTCGGGCCGGAAATTTCTCCGACCGAGCCGGACCCGGAGAGATTTCCGACCGAATCGGACCCGTGCAGTCCGACCGAACGAGTACGATGCGGCCGTATGTTATCGGACACGAGTCGGTCGGACTCCCATTGAACTCAATGGGAGCCGGTCGTACAACGCGTACGCGGGCTCCCATTGCCTCAATGGGTGCGAGGCGGACAAGGGCGCCCCCTACAGCGGGTGACGCCGCGAGCGCCGCGGCGTACACGCACAGGTAGGGGGACCCTTGGGTCCCCCTGTGTGCGCCTCGCGCGGCTACGCGTACAGGGGGTCCGACACGGACCCCCAAAGTACGGCTCCGACAGCTCTTACGGGCCGGAGTGCGCGGCTCGGTCGGACTGCTCGCGGCGCGCATCGTACTTACCCGGCCGGGAAACGTCTCCATTGCGCGGTGCGAATCGGGTCCGACCGAGTCGGTCGGAGCGGTTCGAGTCCGAGCGAGTCGGTCGGAGTTGTCGGGACGCCCGGACGAGTCGGTCGGCGAGTCGCATCGTACTCGCTCGGCCGGACCCGCGTACGGTTCGGTCGGGAAACAGGCTTTCGCATGGCTTTTTTCCCGACCGAATGGTATTGGGTGCGCCTCCGACCGAGATCGGAATCGGCCCCTTAGTTGTGCTGAATATGCGTGGGACGATTTACTTGAATTTCTACGACAAGCAAATTTAAATTTAAAAAACATTGAATTGAAGACAGCTGGAGAACTGTGTTCCTTGGATCCTGTAAATGTGTGCAGATATTTTAATCATAGGTTTCAAGCTATGATGTCTTTTATCTGCAATAAAAATAATCCACCTCTTGGAGAAGTTACTGATTTCTTTGGAGAAAGGAGTACCAAGCCAGAGGTGCTCCTCATATACACATGCTATTAAGGATCAAGAATGCACCAAAATTTGGAACTGATACTGATGAAGGTGTTTTGTCTTTCATCGAAGAGTATGTTACCTGTGCCATTCCAAACAAAGGAGGAGAAAACAGCTTGAGACAACAAGTTTTACGGTTTCAAAGTCATCGATGTGGAAAATATTGTCAATGAAAATACAAGTCAAAGGAAAAATGTTATACAAAATGTCGTTTTGGATTCCCACGTCCAATAATTTCAAAAGGAAGAGTCAATAGTTTTATGTCAGCAGTAAGGCATACTATAACTCGAAAATCTCCAAGTATACATACAACTTAAAAGAACTGAAGATTCAAAGTATATATTTATGACTACAATCCAGTGATTTTGACAATGTGGAATGCAAACATGGATATGCAGTATGTTGCAGATAATTCAATTGCTGTTGCTCGCTATGTTACGTCATATATAACCAAATCTGAAAAGACAGAGTTGAAAGAAATGTGGGAAGAAATTTCACAAGAGAAGAGTCTTAGTAAAAAATTGTACAGCTTTAGCTTGAAAATTCTTTCCCATCGAGAGATTGGATCCTATGAATGTTCGGATCGGTTGAGCTCAGCCAGATTATATTCAAAGTCAAGAGGAATCGTTTGGGTAAGTCTAGGTCTTGCCGGCACACGAAATAGAGTATTGAAATCTCTACAAGAAATTGAATACTTAGCATTGAATGAACCAGAAAGTACAGATATTGTTAAATCAAATATGCTGGATACGTACTATCCCAAAAGGAGTCCACATCTGGAAAACCTATGTCACTATGAAGTACTGCAACATTACAGCTTTAGGAGAAATGTTACAGAAAATATAAATGAAGAAAAATATGCAGTAATTGGATGTGACGTATGTTTGGTAAAACATGCCAAAGGAAATCTTATTAACCACAGAAAACTCAGTTGCGAAACTCCAGATAAAAGGGAATTTTTCTATTGAGCACTTCTGCAATTGTTCAAGCCTTGGCGTAGTGAAATGGAATTACTTGGTGATTTTGACTGCTTTGAATGTTCTTTTAATGCATGTAAAGATAGCATTCAATGCACAATTTTCTCAACTTATCTACAAATGTTAAATTATGAGATTGAACAAGAACCTACTATTGCAGCTGAAATAGCTAGAGACAGTTCTCAAGATAGTCAAAGTTCTGCTCCACTAAGTCAAGATCCACTAGGACAACCAATTATTGAAAATGAAGCAGCAATAGCCATGAATGAAGTAGAAACGGCAATGCAACAAGCACAAAAGAATATTATCCAGTTGGGAAAGTTGGAAGAAGAACTAAATATTGAACAAAAAGAAATATATAAGCAAGTGAAAAGACAGATACAGCATGGTGTAGTGCATGAAAAAAAAGAATGCCAATGCACCTCATTTAAACCTATTCTAATGTACATTAGTGGTCAAGCTGGAACAGGAAAAAGTTTCTTAATTAAAGTTTTGACCAGTTATCTACACACAACTACTGAATTACATTTATCTTGTGTTGTAACAGCTCCAACTGGATTAGCAGCACACAACATTAAAGGGATTACTTTACATTGATTACTTATGCTACCAGTTGAACATGAAAATAAATTGGAATATCAAAAGCTATCTGGAGAAGCTTGTTATGAGGTTTCAAGAGTCCTGAAGAAAATGAAACTTCTATTCATTGATGAGGTGAGAATGGTCTCAAAGTTAATGCTTGCCTTTGTACATTTAAGAATGCAACAGATTTTACAAACAGATTATGATGTTCTGTTTGGAGGAAAACATGTAATTCTATTTGGCTATCTACTACAACTTACTCCTGTAAAAGGGCAACTGGTTTTTAAAACACTTGTCCATGAAGACACTAGGAAATCTTTGGGAAGTATTAGAAATGTGAATATTTGGTTACATTTTGAATTTAAAGAACCTATTAGGAATATGCGACAAGCAAGTGATGAAGATTATGGAAATATTCTTAAAGATATAGGAATTGGTGTTTTGACGAAAGATGGTAAACAAGCTTTACAAAGTCGGCTACTAAGGAACTTGTTTACAGCCGAAAACACAGCACCTGAAATAATGTACAAAAAATTGGAGAAAAGAAGTGTAAAGTTTGCCTTATGCCAACGCTGCAAGAGTGTTTTACATTCAATCAAGATCTTTTGAAACTGGAAAACAACAAATACTGAAAATGGAAGCTATTGATAAAATGGAACACCAAGGAGTGACTATACTTCTCCCAGAGAAATTACAGTCAAAATTGGATTCTTTGGAAAAGTCTGTATCTAATACTGCAGGTTTAAAAAATACTTAACATGTATGTATAAACTGTCGGGTAATTTTACGGCGTAATTTGAATGTAGAAGAAGGTTTAGTAAATGGAGCAATGGGAAAAGTTGTTGATTTTGTAAATTTTCAGAACAGAGATGGAATTGAATTTTTGAAGATTAAATTTGATCAGATTGAAGAGGTAAGACAGATTGGACACTGTGCTGTACGTTTTTTGCTTGTAAAAGACTTGCATGTTCGTAGAAAACAGTTTCCTCTGTCTTTAGCATATGCAGTAACTATTCATAAATCTCAAGGTCTAAGGGGCAGATGTATCATCATTGTATTTTGCGAGTCCTAAATAGCGAATTTTACCAATTCGCTATTAAGGACTCGCAAAATGCAATGTATGTAGGTTTCGCAATTTAAATAGCGATTCCTACGCATTCCTTATTTGCGAATCGCAAATTGCGAGCCGCAAATAAGGAATACCCAATAGGTACTCGCAAATTGAGCATACAATTTCAAGGGTGCAAGGGTGCCAAAAGGACACCCTGTTGCACCCTGAAATATGCATGTGTGCACATGTGGCGCACATACATGCCCTAAGGGCATGTATGTGCGCCACATGGCACTTTGAAAAATGCAAAAAAGTGAATTTTTATAGGAAATTGCAAATTACCACCAACGTGAAGTTCGTGGTAATTTGCGATTCCTTAAGGCCAGATCGCAAATTTTGGGTGCTTCCAGAATTGCATTTAAGGAATCGCAATTTGCGATTCCTTAAATGCATTCGCAAAATAGGGAATCGCAAATTTTGGGATTCCTTATTTTGCGATGGCCTTTTGGGATGATACATCCCAAAAGGCTTTTTCCCATTCGCAAATTGGCCCGTTTGGGAACAGGAAAACCCTTGATACATCTGGCCCTAAGTGTAGACAGTGTTTCGCTAAATATTGGAGGTACAGTGGTTAAAGGGGGAATGGCATACGTTGCATTATCTTGAGTTAGAACATTATCTGGTTGTATTTGATTGATTTTGATGAGGAAAAGATTAGTGCTGATGCAAATTGTGTAAGAGAGTACAATCGGTTAAGAAGACTTTATGCTCCTAACTTAGGTGAATATCCCATATATAAGAAAAGTGTAGTGTATCCAAAACAGAAATATGACAAAAATTCTACTGAGATTCAAAAAAGAAAACAATTGAAGAGAATCATGAAGGTGCAAAGAAAAAGAAAATGGACACTGTTGATGATATTGTAGGATACCAGTTAGAAAATAGTTCAGGTATCAACTGCTATGCTAATGTAATTGTGAATGTTGTGTTTTATCTACAAGATCTTTTCATGAAATTATGGAAATTCATGAAAAAAGATTCCGTTCTTTACTACATTATATATTTCAAAATGTGTGAACTGATAGATGTAAAATCCATACTGCTTCTGGCATTTAGCTTCTTCTGGATATATGTACTGGTTCTTTGAAATTTACACTCAATATACAACAAAATGCACAAGAATTTCTAATCCTTATGCTTGGTGTATTGGAAGATGAAGGAATCAAAATTGAAAATTTGTTTGGACTAAGTTACAGATGGAATCATAAACGTGAAGAGTGTTCATTTTCTTCCACCACTGAAATAGACACTGAACGATTCATGTACATGACGATACCAGATTGCAAATCAGTATCTTTTAACAAATTAGTAAAAACAGCTAATCAAGATATGAAATGTTCTCATTGTAAATCAGAAATGTTGTCAACATTATATATAGAAAGATTTGGAAAATATGTCATTTTAATGCTACAACATTGTAGAGCAAATGGAAGAAAATTGGAAACCAAATTTAAACATTTTATGGCAAGTCAAGTATCAATTTCAGGAAGAACTTTTAAAGCAGTGGCTATTATTTTCCATGATGGACCTACTACAACATCTGGACACTATACTGTGTATTTAAAGTGCAATAAAGGATGGACACATTGCAATGATGCCCATTTGGAATTCCAATGTCAGTTGCATTACGAATTACCAAATTCATATCTGATATTTTTGATGCCAAAGTTCTGAATACATCATTCGGCCTATTGGGAAGATGTGAACACGAACTAACGAGTTTATTTTGGATATTTTCAATGCAAAAGTTTCGGAAACATTATTCGGCCTATTGGGAAGATGTGAACAATTAGTGTATGGATTATTGTTTGTGCTAATTGATATTGTATTTGGAAAATTGTGTTTAGAAACACATAGTTTATATATTTGTTGTCTATATTATACGAGATGTAAATGAGAGTGTACATTTTACAAAATGTACTTGAGAGAAATAAATGTACTTGAAGAAAGTAATTAAGAAACTGTAGATAGGTAAACACATAGCTACACATATTCTAAATAATGCTCAACGCTAATTGTTTTTTTTTACAATCTTGTTGTTTGTTTTTTTTCCCCCGCTGTTGTATAATGATACTACATTAAAATCACTGTGTATGGTGAAATTGAGTAGAATCTGAGAACAGCAAAAAAGGGAAACTGAAAATGTTATATAATTCTAAAATGATGTTGTGTTCTTAAAAGTCTAATATTAAATTCAATAACAGTTTTTCTTCTTTTTTACAGAAGGTAATGGTGAAGTTTGGAAAGATTTTTAATTCAGTTTACAACAAAACTACTCTAAAATAGTTCCACTGAGTTTTGTATCTACGTTAGTAAAAAAGGTAAGAACAAATAATGTAATATGAATGATAACGTGAAATAATGTTTAGAGGCACTTTTACTACACTCATCCATTCCCTCAAACACTATCCATGAATTCACCCATGCACTCATGCACTACTCCCGCACTCATTCAATTTGCCCAGGCACTACCCATGTACTGCTACAATCACCCAGGCACTACCCCTGGACTCATGTAATCACTCAGGCACTACTGTTGCACTCATCCATTCACCCAGGCACTACTCATGCACTCATCTATGCATTCAGGCAGTATTCATGCACTTATCCATGCACTCAAGCACTACCTCTGCACCTATGCAATCAGCCATTTACTATCCAAGCACTCATCCAATCACCCAGGCACTGCCCCTGCACTCATGCAATCACCCAGGCACTACCCTTGCACTCCTCCAATCACCCAGGCACTACCCACGCATTGCTAAAATCAGCCACTACCCCTGCACTTATGCAATCAGCCAGGCACTACCTATGCACTCATCCATTCACTCAGGCACTACCCGTACACTACTCCAATCACACAGGCACTACCCATGCACTCATGCAATCACTCAAGCACTACTGTTACACTCATCCATTCACCCAGGCAGAACCCATGCACTCATATAAGCACTCAGGTACTACCCATGCACTCCTCTAATCACCCAGGCACTACCCCTGTGTCGTGTAGTTCCGATATTGCCCATACAGGACCTGCTTTCTAAGAACCGTTATGAATATCCATTCATACTGTGTGAGTCTATTGATGGAGTTTATAGGACTCTATTGTTTAGGAGAAACCCTCCTTATACGCCCAGGACTAGAACTAGGTAAAGGTTCAATCCTAAAAGGCTCGTTACATTGTAGTGTAGGGAGGTAATGTAGGTGAAGGGGTATGCAGTTACCCGGGCCTATATTAGGGTACCTATATGAAATATAACACCCACTCCTCTTCTGAACAGTCAACAATTATGAAAATGCTAGTGAACTCTACTCTTTACTAGATGCGTACAACATTTTTCAGTGAGTTCTGTAAAACCTTGTTCTAAAATCATTTTAAAAACAGTTTAAAAAGGGTTAAAAAAATTTACTACGGAAATCATGTTTTGGAATGGTCACTTAAGTCACAGTCCTAATTCAGTTCATTTATATAAGTTGATGTTCTACAAGCGTCAAAAAGCCATGTTTTTAGCGAAAAAATGTCAATTTTGTAGGAAATGTTCCAAATTTAGTTCAGTTTAGCGAAAATTAAAATCCAAATTCTTTCCCAGCACACGATGAGCCAATTACAGATTAAGGGGCCGATTCCGATCTCGGCCGGTACTGCTCCGAATCGGATTCGGATTTACAGGATCCGATTCGATGCCCTGTTTCCCGACCGAATCGTACGCGGGTCCGGCCGAGCGACTACGATGCAAGCTCCCGCGAAATTGCCAACCGACTCGTACGCGGCTTCAACACACTCTGACCGACTCGCACGGACACGACTCGCACCGCGCTATGGAGACGTTTCCCGGCCGGGTAAGTACGATGCGCGCCGCGAGCAGTCCGACCGACTCGCGCCGTCCGGCTCGAAAGAGCTGTCGGAGCCGGACTTTGGGGGTCCGCGTCGGCGCGCGAGTCACACACAGGGGGGGAGCCATGGGTCCCCCCTACCTGTGCATGTACGCCGCGATGCGCATTGACACGTACCCGCTGTAGGGGGCACCCTTGTTCGCCCCGCACCCATTGAGTCAATGGGAGCCCGCGTACGCGTTGTACGACCGGCTCCCATTGACTTCATTGGGAGTCCGACTGAATCGAGTCCGATAGCATGCGAATGCATCGTACTCGTCCGGTCGGACTGCTAGGGTCCGATTCGGTCGGAATTCTCTCCGGGTCCGGCTCGGTCGGAGAGATTTCCGGCCGGAATTGGAATCGGCCCCTAAATGTCCTGGCTGGGAGACGCAACATCGTCGCTGCTTGCTGCTGCAGGGGACGGTCCTTGTTACACCTCGCAGAGTACGTCAATGGAGCACAGATGATATTCAGTACTGTCAATAGCTGGTGTAGAGGCAGCCGGTGCTGTAGTCGATACCTGGGTGCTACTGGTGGAGCTAAAGCTCACCCCAGTTCTGAAAGGCACCTGCGGATTCTCGAGGAATGCAGCCATCAAGATGGGAATACGCTGGGGACATTGTCGAGCATGGGCCCTCAGGGGTTCCAGCCTGGTATTTAAGTCCACAGGCGTGTCCGTCGCAAGAGTCAGACAGAGGTCCAACACGCATTCTTCACCGCAAAACAGGCATCGAAGAACAGGTAAGATGCAGTCCATCCAGACTGGTCTAAACGATAGGAACCAAGAGGCGCTTAGTTCCCTTAGACGAGGTGTGCTCAGATGTTGTACTATGCGTTCACGGTATTTCCGCTCCAGGAGCGCTTTTGCCATCTCGTTGGTAATTGGGCCGTCCATTGCATAGCAGGTAAATGGCAATGAGGATTCCCGCTATTGATAGCAGGATCAGAGGTAGACCTCCAAAAATGCTTCCAAATACGGAGTGTATAAAGTTGGGATAACCCCGAGGATTGTCTGAAAGGTGCTAATAAGTCCTGACCCTATGGTCTTAAATAGGTGTACAATACCCCTTGTATCAGACATATTAAAGATATGACCCACCATTTCTGCAAAATGAATGGGGCAGTTTGTACATATAAGTGCCTGTATCTCAGTCGAGGTCCTTGCAATTTGAAGATCAAAGGTCTCTCGAGCGGAGGTTAAGGGTACGGTTTGCTGTAAAAGCATGGCTTTCAGTCTGCTCAAAGTATCAGATTGTATAAAGGAAACATTCAATGAAGGCCATAACGGCGCCTCCCTGACTGTACTTGTTGGGGGGAACAATACTTGCATACAGCAAGTAACCCTGGAGTTCACAGTGACCAGATAGGCAATGCCCGGAAGCATACCATAGCAACCTTGATCGTTCAGCATCAAGTAACTCCCATTCGAGAGCAGCTCGAACACCGGTTTAATCACGGCAGCTGGAGTCCCTTTCATGTGGCAGGACAAGTTTGCTATCGACCCATTACACGCTCCGTGCAATGAAATGTCCCGGCACATGAGAGAACTGCTCAAAGCGCTCTTGCAGTTTGTACCACTTAGAAACACTTCTCGATCCCCACTCCGGCATCAAAATCTATATGGTAAATCCCAGGATTCCTTAATGTATTCTTTACTCATTTTTTCATATTTGCCCGCCTGCCTTTGTTCAAGGCAATATTGAAACTGAAAAGTAGTGACCGGTAGAGTTATGTGGCCATGGATTAGCCATTCAGTAGATGGAGCTTCCGCTACTGTAAATGGTAGTCGGTCCAGTTTTTCAATATGCAGCATTGTATATTTAGCTCCCCTTTGTGCCATTTCAACCTGTTTATCTGTTAGATTATATTCAGAAAACAGAGACGTACTGTTTATAAAGCGCCAAGGCACAAAGCCTGCACGCAAAGATTGTAGCGTCCAGCTCAATGACATGATAGAACGTAATTGAGATTGCCCATGCTGTAGAATGGCCAAATCTTGTTCTAAGATATCTATCGCAGAAGATACAATGTTGCCCAAAGAATATATTCTGGAGGACAAAGTTGTTAACCCATTGTCTACCACAGCCAACGATTTTTCTAAGTTAATACGGTCTATTTCCCGTATTCTCTCTGCGGCCTCTTGTTGGGATATTTTCCAGTTTTCATTATAGGCAGCATAAATACCGGCATATATGAAACGTTTCTGACGATCTTTCTTGGGACCTTGTAAAAAATCCCTAAGATCCATGTCTTGTGAGAGTAAGGCTAAGTGTTGTTTCACTTCTATTAGTGTTGAGGTTTCTAGCCAATCAAGGCACAACTTCCCAACACTGTAGGATGTCACTACCCCTGGGTGTTCTCTTTATACATAACGCGGGTCCGGCCTATGGATATTAAACCCGTCGGTGATACCCAAGAATCGTTTATGATATATGTTTGTGTCTAAAGGCCAAACCACCCATTTTTCCCAATTAGGGTCTGATCTATTGTACTGTAAAACCTCATCTACTGTTGCCCCTTCCAGTGAAGTAGAATTTTGCCACCCTCCCATCTGTGATGGTGTTGGAGATCGAGGTGTGTTCAGGTCCTTGATCTTGACTAATCCAAGACAGGATATCTGTTGCACAGTTTCGTTTAGAAATATCATCTGCTGTGGAATGAGGCATGCTCTAAATTGCGCTTCTTTTCCCTGGACTTGCCAGTCCCTAGAACCCCAGACTGATTTTAAGTCTATTGTGTCCTTCCGTAGGTCATAACCCTGTTCAGACAGTTGGGCAATAAAGGAAGCAGAGTAAATCTGTTTGGTGTTTGTCAACATAATTTTCAGTGCTGATGTTGGTGTAACCTTATAATAATATGAGGTCGGGTCAGTGGTGTTAAAGCCTGAAAAGTATGAAGATTTCTGTGCAAATGTGTGCGAACTAGTTTTTTGGTGGTGTAGGGCAATGTTCCCACTGATGGTACTCAAAAACATTTCTAGGTGAAATTGATTTGTGCAGGAAATGGTGACCATATTGCTGGTAACAGTACAACGTGTCATAGTCTGAATTACTTTCTAACATTTCAGTGTTTGGAAATGCAGCAGTTTTTTCTAAATCAGACAACATGTTATTAACAGTTTCAGAGTCCCAATCATCAGAAAATGTACTGGAGGTAATGATATCACTTAATGAAATTTTAAATAAATGAGAAATTTTTTAAAGTTCAGTCGGTCCGAATATTTAGAAATCAACCTTGTCCCAAACTATACCATCTGGTATAGGAACCGCTGTGATGTTCACTGATAACAAGTCCCTCTGTTCACGATGAGACGATTGATGTGGTTTTAAAATCAAATTACCTTTCGGGGCTGTAGAGCTCTGCTGAAGATATCGTCCATTAATAAGCATGCTAAAAGTTATTACTATGCTTTACAGAACAAGGGTCCCACACAATTTGGAATACAGAATAACAATTTCACAGTTTTATAATAAAAATTGGATTTAACAAATGTTTTAATATACAGATAGGTATTTTAATGCGAAGATCTATAAAACAAGGGAATGATAACACGCGAAAGAATAAGGTGAGCAACCGTGGCAAGGCAGAGGGAAATCAGCCGATTTCCTTACCCCAGGCAAGTGATTTAAAACGTGACTTTTCAGTATGTGTAAATATAAATAAACAAAAGTCACAGTTGAGGTTACATCTCATACTCCACAGTAGAATATAAATAACGGTATAGAGTTGAGAATGTATGTGTCGACGACGTTTCAATCCCGGAGAGAGTATCGGGATCTCATCAGGACTAACAGATAGAACAGGTGCCTGAGAAGTTGCCTGGATAAGTATGAGGGAAGGGAAGGGGAAGGGAGAGAAAAGAAGCAATTTAAGAATAACATTTCCTTCCCTTCCCTTCTTTTTCCTTTTCTCTTCTTTAAATTGCTTTTATTCTTAAATTGCTTCTTTTCTCTCCCTTCCCCTTCCCTTCCCTCATACTTATCCAGGCAACTTCTCAGGCACCTGTTCTATCTGTTAGTCCTGATGAGATCCCGATATTTACACATACTGAAAAGTCACGTTTTAAGTCACTTGCCTGGGGTAAGGAAATCGACTGATTTCCCTCTGCTTTGCCACGGTTGCTCACCTTATTCTTTCGCGTGTTATCATTCCCTTGTTTTATAGATCTTCGCATTAAAATACCTATCTGTATATTAAAACATTTGTTAAATCCAATTTTATCATAAAACTGTGAAATTGTTATTCTGTATTCCAAATTGTGTGGGACCCTTGTTCTGTAAAGCATAATTCCACCCTTGGTCCCCGCTGACTTCCAGGGTCTCCTTGTTTTTCTTGCTAAAAGTTATTACTAAGCCTAGCCTGAAAAGAAAAAATAAAATCCCAGTAATTACCCAGAGCTCTAACCAAGGCGATACCAGGTAAGTCTTTTTGAGAAAGGTCAGAAAGTCTTTAGCTTGCTGTTTGCGTGATTTTTGGGTTGGCGTCGTTTCCGGTTCACTTGGATCCAAAGAAAACGTATCAAAGTTCATGAAGTAGCCAGAAGTAGTTCGATCAATTGTAGGAATTGCATCGGGGTTTGTTGAAATAGCATTTTGCTCTCGTCGAGGCATGTTGACGTAGACATCTGTATTTGGTCTGATCGCAACTTGAGTGTTGTTCTGAGTTTCATTTTATAGGTGAACTTCGGGTTCAAGGGGAATGAGTTCCATAGCATTGTTGCTTAGTCCTTCATTCTGTACAGGAGGCTCTTCAAACGTGATGAGTCTTTCTGTTTGAACTTCTTGGATTGTAGCGAGAGGAGGGCGTCTGCTACTGTGGAGTCCACACGGCCTACAGTTCAGTATCGGCCACATAGTGTGGTTTGATTAAGTCAATTGAGACTAATCTTTTCTCCTTTTTCCTGGCAAGAGGCGGCAGAAGTACAGTTCTTGTTCCTTGTACTGTTAGGACCGGTACAGGCTTTCTGTAGGATGGCCCAAATTCTTTCTTGTCCGCTATTTTCTCTCTGACCAGATCCCCGACTTTTGGGATCCAGACAGATCTTGCTGTGACTGCCTTGACTTCCCCAGTGGCGGTTTGTTTGGTGTTGATGTTACTTTGTCTTGTCCTGGATTCATTTAGATCCTGTAAAACAGCCAAACGATCATGGATATCAAATGGTTTCTCATCCGCCACCGTGCCTTCACAATCAAGATCAGGTACCAACATTCTCGTCCCAAATAGGACCTCATATGGAGTGACACCCCCTAGAGAACTTCTTGGCTGATTGTTGAGTGCTCTCTGAACCTCATATAAGTGATTGACCCAACTACCTCCCATGCCTAATACCCTAGCTGTTAAAGATTGCTTTAAGTCCCGGTCTTTCCTTTCCACGACTGAATTTCCCTCAGGATGGTACGGAGAGGAGTACCGCAATGCTACGCCCATACCTTCCATGGCCTCTTTGTAAGCCCGAGAGCTAAACGCCGGGCCTCGGTCAAAATGTAATGTGCTAACTGCGTATGTCCCTATAAAGACTCGCAAATCTTTTATAACAGTTAGAGCGTCAGCCGAGCGCTGAGGCCAAACCCATAGGAATCTGGAACAAGAGTCCACTGCCACCAGGATATACTTGTAAGCCCCATCAGATTGTAAAGGACCACAGTGATCCAGATACACACATGCAAGAGGTTTGTCAGATTTCAGTAGTGGTGTCTGTGCTGGGCGTTTTATGGGGGAGCCCTTCATCTGTTGGCAGATGTCACATTTCAAGATGTAATCTTTAGTTTGTTTTGCTAGACCTGGCCACCAATAGCGCAGTTTCAGTAGTGAAATAGTCGCTGTAACGCCTGTATGTGCAAACCCAAACCCTTGTGTGCTGCAACAATCAAACCTTGCCTACGATCCATATTTGGTATTACTCTATCCCCCACTCCAGGAATCTGAGCATATGGAATGTTTTGTGCATCTAATTTGTAGGAGTACTTGAGTGGAAATTTTTTCAGTACTGCTGAGCTGCCCTTGCGTGAAGCAATGACAGCCATCATTATATCGCTGTCTATTCTTGTTTTTGAGCGAGTGATTGCAGCTGCAGAAGCCGTTCGCACAACCCCCTTTGCGGCTTCATCAGCCAATGAATTCCCTTCAACGTGAACGCCATCACGCTGATGACTCAGTGTGTATCACGTGAGCCCTTGGTAGTTCGTTTTTTAACTCTACTACCTGTTCCCATAGCATTTTATGCTTAATTGTGCCACCTTTTGCATCTTTAAACCCGTTTTGTTCCCAATGATACAAATATTCATTGTAAGACTACACACAGTAAAAGGAATCACACACAATTAGTGTGGGGAATTCGTGATCCGTATTTACAAGTGCCAGTATCAGTGCTTTTAACTCTGCCAACTGAGCCATGCAGTCTCCTAGAGATTGCGTTTTTGTGCAACTCGGATGGAACTTTCCATCCCACATGCGACCTTTAACGATAGCACATGCTGTATTGTTGTTTACTCCCTATGGCCGGTTGAGCAGATCCGTCAGTGTAAATAATATATTCATACTGATCAAGAGGCAAAATCTCATTTGGTAGAGGATATTCTTGTTCGTATTGCAGGAATGCTTGTGTTTTTAGACTTGGATCAAATCTGTATTCAACGTACGTTGCAGTAAGAGAATTAGCCCATTGTATCCATCTCAGATGTAAGGCTTTTGCATTTGGAATGCTTGCCTTTGTAACAGCTTCTAAAGCTGGTACTGGGATTACGACAATTATGCGTTTCCCCTGAGCCAGTGCTCTTTCTCTTGCTACAGCGGTCTGAACAGCTGTCAGGATTTTTTCTGTTGAAGTGAAACGCATTTCTGCGCTTGTGTAAAGGTGTGATTTGTAAGCGATTGGTACGGTTTCACCTTCATGGAAGGTTAAGTAAGTGTACCCGCATTGACCCGCTTTTATTCGGATCACTAAGTTGCGTACGTTTACACGTGTCTGTAAGTGTTTGGAAGCTATCATGTCTTCTTGTAGTGAACGTAGGATGTTTGTGCGTTCCTGTGTCTAATGTCTAACTGAAAAGTCAGGTTTTATTAAGTCGTAGAAAGGTTTTACTCTTTCTGCGTAATCCAAAATGTATGTTCTGCCGAAATTTAGGAATCCCAGTATTGTTTGCAAGTTTTTCAATGTTTTTGGAGGTTGGAGCAGCGCACACTTTTCTAAAAAGTTATCTGCCAGGCTTTTCCCTTCACTTGATAGCTCATATCCTAAAAATAGGACATTGAGGTGGGCTATTTTAGATTTCTTAAAATTAAATTTGTAGCCCTCAGAGACGAATCCCATAATAATGGAGCTCACCCTGGTCAAGTGCCTTTTTAAGTCATCGTCCGGCAGATAAATATCATCCACATAGGACAATGTTTCTTCATCAAAATGTTGGAGTAACTCAGTTACTCTTGCTGAGAATACCCCCGGGCTGTTCTTATACCCCTGGGGGAGGGAACAAAATTGTCCCTGGGACCCCAGCGCTGAGAATGCGGTCAAATACCTGCTTTCAGGCGCTATATTTTGGCAGAAGAATCCATTTGAGATATCAAGCGTTGTTTTGTATTTTTTCCGCACAATGTTATTCATTAATGAGGCACTATGTGCGTTTTGGACAGCGAATGTCTTTGTGCAAGTGTTTAAATGTCAGTAATCTAAAACTAGACGATATGAGTTGTCCGGTTTTGATACTGGAAACAAAGGGTTGTTCATTGGTGAGGTGCATGTTTCTATCACCCCCTGATATTCAAGTTGATCTAAGATCTCCCTGAACTGTTTTTTAGCTTCTTGCTTTATTGGATATTGCCTTTCGGCATTTGGTGAAACTTTTAACGGGATCACGTTGGTCGGTTGACTTCTCATCCCACCCTGCATGATTTTTATACAATGCTGGAGCTAGGGCTACTGCCCACTCCTGTGCATATGCATGTTTAAGGTGTATGGGAATGAGGTCAGAGAATGCTGGAAAAATTATGTTTTCCCCCCTAGGGCACTCCATTACGAATGCTGGCGGCCAATCTTGTTCTGCTAATAGGATGTCATATCCAGATGATAGATTTTCCCAAAAGAGACCCTCAACTTTCCTGGGCTTGTCGCCCTCCATTTGGAGTGTTATCTCGTGTAACCTATGTGGGATGCTCACCCTGGTGTCTGGTGTTTCCACCGTGATGTAATCAATCAAGTCCGCTGTCACCAGAAATTCCTTCAGGTTCTGGCGAGCTATTGTTACCTCTGCCGCACTGTCTAGAATCGTCAGAGCCCATTCCCCATTCAGAAGCTGCATCCTCAGAATTCTGGGCATGTCTGATCTTTATGCCTGCAACTTTCTTTTTCTTAAATTGAGGTTTTGATTTTGGCTTGTCTTCTTTTTTGGAAGTATAGACTTGAGTGTGCTGCTTGTCTCTGGACTTTGTACACTCTTCTTTGTGTTCTGACCGTCCTTCTCTCTCGGAAGTTTTCATCAAGCCCTGAAAGGAACGAGAGGAGCGTGTATCAGTATCCTGATACCTGTCAGGTTTCCTAATATTATCCCAATTCCTGAGATTATACCTCTTTTCAGAGGGCTACTGTGGAGGAGATCTACCTCGGGATTGAGATCTCTTTTCTGAAAAGTTTTGTTGTTTTTTATTATCCCATTTCTTTTTATAAGAAGCAGGTGTCTGCTTGGAAGTGTCCTTTTCAGGACTGCCCATCTGTTGTGATTTTAAAGCTTTCCCACCCAAACTGTCTCTGCCTAATTCTGCATATGCAGTTTCGATTATTTTGGGTAGTTCGTGTGGTTGGTCTAACAGACTGAACTCCCTTAGGCGTTGGCAGTTTGCCACTGAAGCTGCTTCCCCTTTAATATTAGCTAGTATTATGGCTGATACCTGGTCATAGTTATTTAATAACTTCATCCCTAAGTTCAGGGCAGGCTCTGCTCCGTACTCGTTTTGTATTTGTCTTAATATATCTGGTACTAACGCTAATGAAGGAATACCATGAGTTCTGGTATATATGGCAGCAAAGACTGTACCCCAAGTGGTACAATCCTCTAACTGTGGTGTTATCCCCATGGGCAAGCAGATTGTTAGCATTCTGTGTTTTTCAAATGCGGTAGTATTTGGAAATACTGCCTCGAGCTGAGTTATTTTCTGAGCTACCCAGAATGGTATTTGTTCACGTTTCGTGGGCATTTTGCCCATTACTGCATGTAATGTTTGTGGAGTTATTTTAGTTGCTGTACCCTGAGATTGAGTTCCATTTGTTGCAACTATTGTTGGTTGGACTGTAAAAGTCCTCATGACGAATTGCGTCAAGTTTCTGTAGATTCTAATTAAATCTTTGTGTTGTATGAGTAAGTCTGGTTGTGGCATTGTTTCAATGTCAGGATGTGGTGTGTAGGCCACTAATATTGGCCATGTTGCCCCGTCTCCTCCGGGAAACGACCATAACAACGGGGTCAAAACACCGCAGTACATTTAGATCGCTGCTTTTACAACGCAAGTCGTTACCACGACTTGCACCGGAGGGCGCTCTAGACTAAGGAATAGTGTGATTTACTATTCCAACACCTTCCCTACTATACGTAGGCTGGAGTTGGAATAGTAAATCATACTATTCCTAAGTCCAGCGCCCTACAACGCAAGTCGTGGTAACAACTTGTGTTGTAAAAACAGCGATGTAATGTACCGCGATCTAAATGATCGCGTTGTTACATCATACATCCGTCTCCTCCGAGCGGGCCTAATCTTACTCTGTGTCTTATATGGGGTAGGGCGTCTTTAAACCAGTAAAAATGCTCCTGGTACGTGAGTGGAACTTCTATGTCCTTGCAAGGACCGTATTCTGCTGGTGCATCTCCCTCTGTGTAAGAGTGAAATGTGTGTGTTCTAGCATCTGCTTCTGGGAATGTAACCCACAAATAGAATACCTCTGTTTTGTTTGATTTGTGTGCCTCAATCACAAAAGCTACTAAGCCACCCCTAGGTGTTAAACCATATTCTAGTAGTTTCAGGGTGATAGTACGTCTGAATTTAGGTACAATGAGAATTCCAGCCACCTCTTCATCTGAGGGGGAGTGCTTGCTGTAGTGGGTCTAAGACCGGGGTAGTCATTGTGTACAGAACACAAACTACTTTTCCAAGGAAACTATGATAAGGTTTTATGCACAATTTTAGAAACCAAATGTCCTTCAAGCTTGATTAACCAGCAACCAATAAAATAGGATGTTTCGCCTACTCAGCTGTGGCGGAGTTTGTGCCCACCCACTCCAGATGTCTCTGGTGTTTGTGAGTAGGGGTCTCTGAGAAATAGCACGACTGAACTACTCAGATTCTACTGTTAAATAAGTACCCAACCAGCGTTGGCGGCACCATGTTGTGTAGTTCCTATTTTGCCCATACAGGACCTGTGCGTTCGGATAACATAAACTGTGGGCTTGGTGGCAGACTGATTCTGAGCACCCTACCGAGAAATGTTAGCTTGTTTGCATAAGCTAGCTCACAGTGCCACTAGTGTCTCCTCTTATCGGGGAGAGATTCGTTTCTGGCAGCCTCAGAACATGACAACCCTGATCCCTCAAGATCGAGGAAACAATGTACTACTTTTTGCTCATTCACTCGTGCTTACTTATCTTGTCTCAGAGATACACAGAATAAACAGCCTGGGCGTTTCAATAAGGGTTTATTGAACAGTTGTTATTCTCATGTGGAATATATGAGCTGCAACAACCATTAGACAGTAGCAGAGATATATGATTAGCAGTACAATGAATATAAATGGATAGTACAGTTCTACCATCTTGCAATAAGCATGAATAAATACATGAATATAAAATGCATTGATAAAAGAAAGTGCAAACTCCTATGATGCCTACCAATATGTACCTAAGTGTACCTAGCATGTGAGTAGGTGTGAAGCCAAGAATCCCTCTAGGATTTAGTCGAATACCCATTACCTGAAGTGTGAGAATGTAGGAGCCCTTCTTGGTCCCGAGTTGGACACCCCGCGAGGGATGTTCAGACCACTCTCAGCTGGAGCGTCTGCATGCAGGAGCCTCAGCGTCTCTGGTCAGTGTGTCGGCCTGGAAGTCTTGGTTCCCTCTGCTTAACATTAGCAAGAGGTGCTATATTTATACAGAAAGTATCTAGGGCTCCTTTGTCCCTTGTTGCTTGTATTAGCCATTGTTGGATTTGAGGATGACGTATGGGATGAACCGTGTACGTAGATATGGGGAGGAAGGTGGTGTAGCCCCAGCCTGGTTTCTAAGAACCCTTATGAATATCCATTCATACTGTGTGAGTCTATTGATGGATTTATAGGACTCTATTGTTTAGGAGAAACCCTCCTTCTGCACCCAGGACTAGAACTAGGTAAAGGTTCAATCCTAAAATGCTCGTTACAGTGTAGTGTAGGGGAGGTAATGTAGGTGAAGGGGTATGATGTTACCCGGGCCTATATTAGGGTGCCTATATGAAACATAACACCTGCACTCATGCAATCACACAGGCACTACCCATGCACTCCTCCAATCACCCAGGCACTACCCATACACTCCTCCTATCACCCAGGCTCTACCCATGCACTCATGCAATTACTCAGGCACTACCCATGCACTCATCTATGCACTCAGGTACTACCCCTGCACTCATGCAATCACTTGGGCAGTGCAAATGCAGTCTTCCAATCACCCAGGCACTACCCATGCACTCATCCATGCACTCAGGCACTACCCCTGCACTCATTCAATCACCCAAGCACTACCATGTGGTCCTCCAATCATGCAGGCACTACCCCTGCACTCATGCAATCACCCAGGTACTACCCATGCACTCATCCAATCAGCCAGGCACTACCCATGCACTCTTTCAATCACCCAGGCACTACCCATGCACTCATGGAATCACCCAGGCACTACCTATGCACTCCTCGAATAACCCAGGCACTACTCCTGCACTCATGCAATCACCCAGGCACTAATGTTGCACTCCTCCAATCACCTTGGCACTACCCATGCACTCCTCTAATCACCCAGGCACTACCCCTGCACTCATGCAATCACCCAGGCACTACCCATGCACTCATGCATTCACCCAGGCACTACCTATGCACTCCTCTAATCACGCAGGCACTACCCCTGCACTCATTCAATCACTCAGGCACTACCTATGCACTCCTCCAATCACCCAAGCACTACTCCTGCGCTCATGCAATCACCCAGGCACTACACTTGCACTCCTCCAATCACCGAGGCACTACCCCTGCACTCATGCAATCACCAAGGCACTACCCATGCAGTCATTCAATAACTCAGGCACTACTGTTGCATTCATCCATTCACCCAGGCAGTACTCATGCACTCATCTATTAATTCAGGCACTACCTATGCACTCATCCATTCCCTCAAACACTATCCATGCACTCATCTATGCACTCAGGCACTACTCATGCACTGCTACAATCAGCCACTACCCCTTCACTCATGCAATCAGACAGGCACTACCCATGCACTCATCCATTCACTCAGGCACTACCTGTACACTCCTCCAATCACCCAGGCACTACCCATGTACTCATGCAATCACTCAATCACTATTGTCACACTCATCCATCCATACCCAGGCAGTACCCATGCACTCATGTATGCACTCAGGCTCTACCCATGCACTCCTCCAATCACCCAGGCACTACTCCTGCACTCATGCAATCACCCAGGCACTACCCATGCACTCTTTCAATCACCCAGGCGCTACTCATGCACTCCTCCATGTACCCAGCCACTACTCATGCACTCTTCCAATCAACCAGACACTATCCATGCACTCCTCCAATCACCCAGGTACTACTCCTGCACTCATTCAATGACCCAGGCACAACCCATGCACTCATCCAATAACCCAGGCACTACCCCTGCACTCATGCAATCACCCAGGCACTACCCATGCACTCTTTCAATCACCCAGGCACTACTCATGCACTCATGCAATCACACAGGCACTACACATGCACTCTTCCAATCACCCAAGCACTACCCATGCACTCCTCCAATCACCCAGGCACTACCCATGCACTCCTTAAATCACTCAGGCACTACTGTTGCACTCATTTATTCACCCAGACACTACTCATACACTCATCTATGCACTCAGGCACTACTGTTGCACTCAACCATTCAGCCAGGCATTATCCCTGCACTCCTCCAATCACTGAGGCACTACCCCTGCACTCATGCAATCACCCAGGCACTACCCATGCATTCATTAAATTTCTCAGGCACTACTGTTGCACTCATCCATTAACCCAGGCACTACTCATGCACTCATCTATGCACCAAGGCACTACTTATGCACTCATCCATTCCCTTAAACACTATCCATGCACTCATCTATGCACTCAGGTACTACTCATGCACTGCTACAATCAGCCACTACCCCTGCACTCATGCAATCAGCCAGGCACTACCCATGCACTCCTCCAATCACCCATTCACTCATGCAATCACTCAAGCACTACTGTTACACTCATCCATTTACCCAGGCATTACCCATGCCCTCATCTATGCACTCAGGCACTACCCATGCACTCCTCCAATCACCCAGACACTACCCCTGCACTCATACAATCACTTGGGCAGTACACATGCACTCCTCCAATCACCCAGGCACAACCCATGCACTGATACAATCACTCAGGCACTACCCATGCACTCATCCATGAACTCAGGCACTACCCTTGCACTCATGCAACCACCCAAGCCCTACCCATGCTGTCCTCCAATCATGCAGGTACTACCCCTGCACTTATGCAATCACCCAGGTACTACCCATGCACTCCTCATATCACCCAGGCACTACCCATGCACTCCTCCATGCACCCAGGCACTACCCATGAACTCCTCCAATCACCCAGGCACTACCCATGCACTCATGCAATTACTCAGGCACTACCCATACACTCATGCAATTACCAAGACACTACCCATGCACTCCTCCAATCACCCAGGCACTACCCATGCACTCATGCAATCACTCAGGCACTACCCATGCACTCATACAATCACTCACACACCACCCATGCACTCCTCCAATCACCCAGGCACTACCCCTGAACTCATGCAATCACCCAGACACTACCCATGCACTCCTCCAATCACCAAGGCACTACCCCTGCACTCATGCAATCACTCATGCACTACCCATGCACTCCTTCATATATTACACTTGCCGCAATTCATACAACACATAGAAGTTTGTCTATTTTTAACAAATAGGCGGTTCTAACAAGAACCATTTTTTCTTCTTTTTTAATTTTTTTGTGTTTTTTTAACTCTTTTATGTATTTTAAATGTAAAAATCAATAGAATGAACTGAGAAAACTTTCTCAAGCGTTTTGCAATTAAAAACTCATTGCAAAAACAAAACAAAAAATTAACAATGGTGGTTTTTGCAGCAACCACAACAGCATCCACAGATTACTCTCCACAACAAAGAACTTTCCTGCACTTAATGCACCGTTGCTCAAGTCCAGCGAACTCAGGGATTATTAGCGCTCTTTGGGTCGTTGCAGAAGTACCTGCAGAGGTGCTAGGCCCTGCGACCTGATCATCTTGCTGAGTTTGTTTCTTTAGCTCACAACGATGTTGCTCTCGCGCAAGACGACATGGATGCATTGTCTGCAGGTGTTTCATCATAGATGAAGTGCCACAGGAGTATTTGTTGTCTGATCCACAAGAGAGGACCTTTTGACATATAGTGCATGTCACCTTGCGTGCATTCACCTTTTTTTCACCTGCTGGAATCGAAAAAAAACTCACACAACACTTTCATATCGCTGCTTAACAGGTTCTTCCAAATCTTCTTCTTCTCCAGGAACGTCCTGTGGTGAAATTGAAGAAGCCATTTTTCCAGTGGAGTGAGAAAAAACACCAAAAAATTGCAAGAAAGAAGAACAGAAAACACAAGAGCTGTATCTCTGAAGATGTTCTTGGAAGAATTAAAAATTTGGGTGGGGTCCTGCAAGTTCTAGAATAAAAAGCTTCTTAACCAATAAAATGCTTTCTTTTGAAGTCACATGGAATTCGCGTACCTGACACGCAACCATGGGGCACCAGACGCAATTCCCGAAAAATATATTTAACAATAATATATCTTTCTTCCAGTTACAAATATACAATATTTACAAATGTGTATATTAATCTCTTGGTATAATATATATAATAAAGTTATATACATATACTTTTAAATGTAAATAACTTGCGCTGGATTCGCGTACCTGACGCGACCTCGGAAATACGTACGTGAGGTTACGCGGGACCGTCGCGGCTCCCGTAACTTTATTATAAGAAGTTTAATATCCATATTATTTATGAAAATATCACTTTTATAAGTCTTTCAATAAAAATAAAGCATATACGATTGATTTAATAAATTTATAGTATATATCATGTATTTAAATTTTAATAAAAAGGAAAATGAGAACCTCTCACCTATGGCTTACCGTACGCATATCGTGCACGACTTAACCAATATGGCGGCAGGATTCATGGATTCGTGCACCCACCGTGACCGGTACACGATCGGTACACAAATCTCACTTTTTAAAATAAATAAATAAATAAATATGTAAATGCATATTTTAAAAAGGATAAAACATCACCTTTATAAAAGCTTAAACATTTAGAAAAAGCGTTTTTAATCCATAATGTAAATTATACACACTGCAATTTTTCAGAAATTGTTGAACATATAGTGCCATTGTTGTTCTACTCTAAAATTAAATAAACAAGTTACAAAACCTTAGATTGTCACTAAAAAAAAGCACAGTTTTTTGGACATTATACTTAGGAATTAGCATTCAAAAACCTTTGAAACTCACTGAAAAAACCATAGGTTTCAGGGACGTTACAGTTAGAAATTAGCATTTAAAAAAAATTGAAATTCACTGAAAAAAACATAGGTTTTAGGGACATTATAGTTAGAAATTAGCATTTAAAAAACCTTAAAAATTCACTGAAAAAAACACAGGTTTCAGGGATGGTATAGTTAGTTGGACATTTCACTCATACAAACCAGAGAAATTCGGCCGTTATAGTTAGTTGAGCTAACTATAACTCGCGCCCCCGCAATGCACTGCTGATGATGTCACATATTACGTCACTCATGCCATGGTCAGTGACATCACTGATGACATCTCAAATGACATCACTGATGAAATCACTGATGACATCATCCACGTGATCATCTGATGCACCTCCTCACACCCTAATATAACCTTTAATACACCCACTCTAAAATACAGACTACCATTCTCAAAACCATAGACACACCAATACCAGTTAGTACATACCCACTCACTGATTCCTAGGTGTACACAAACATCCACTCACTCACCCATACAGTCACTCATACATGCAGTCACTCATCAATACAGCCACTATCATATGCACTCATACACCTATACAGACACTCACACACCGCCACTCACCCATTGAGTTACTCACACACCTAGTCAGTCATGCAAAGAATCAATCACACTCCCATTTACTCACCTATACAGTTATACAAACACCACCTCACTTATTTATACAGATACTAACACATACTTACTCTCTTATACAATCCCTGACACAAGCACACACTCATCCATACAGCCACTCTCACAATCACTCACTCTCACATATAGTGATTTATATAGTCCAACACTCAGGTATACTGCCTTTCACATTTGTAGCTACTCACACATGTACCACTGAGACATCCATTCACTCACCAACACACCCATACACACACTCACCCACCCATACAGCCCTTCACAGACTCACTCTTGAACACATACACCTAGTGAATCACCCACTCAAACATCTATGCACGGAGTCACACACCCCCACCCACCCACACAGATACTCAGGCACCCATACAGATACTCAGAAAACCAATCAATAACCCATATAGACACTCATGTAGCTACTCACCAACCCATGCAGCCGCTTACACACCAACTGAGAGACTGATATAGACATTCACACAGTTTAGTCACTAACCCATGCATTCATTAAGACATGTTTAATCACTCACTTATACAGTCAGTCACGCACCTACTAAATCATCCTTTCAGATACTCATACACTCACTCATTCTTCAATACACCTTGGCATATATATATATATATAAAACATATTTAAACTTTATAGAAACACACAGTCACTGGATGATGTCATCAGCGATGTCATCACTGATGTCATTTGAGATGTCATCAGTGATGTCACTGACCATGTCATGAGTGATGTAATATGTGACATCATCAGCAGTGCATTGTGGGGGCGCAAGTTATAGTTAGCTCAACTAACTATAACGGCCAAATTTCTCTGGTTTTGTACGAGTGAAATGTCCAACTAACTATAATGTCTTTGAAACCTGTGTTTTTTTCAGTGAAATGCTAAGGTTTTTTAAATTCTAATTTCTAACTATAATGTCCCTGAAACCAATGGTTTTTTCAGTGAATATATATATATGGATGGTTGAGGGCTGGCACTGGATTTTATAAATGTGCAAAATGCAAAGCATGAACAATAGGCCAAAATATGAAGCAGGTCTCATCGCCCCTATTGAAAAGCCCATGGATCATCAGGAAACATCTAACCTGTAGAAGTGATCATGTTGTTTACATGTTGCAATGCTCATGCCCCAAAATATATGCGGGCAGTACCATTCACATGGCACACAAACGAATACTGCAGCACATGAGGGCAGTTGTGAATAAGGATAAAAGCTATCCAGTAGCAAGACATGTGAATGAAATGCATGGGGGCAACATTCAAGATCTAGTATATTATGTGATTGATCAGGTTACCAGGAGTAGGAGAGGGGGTAATCATGAGCGCAAACTACGCCAACTTGAATCTAGATACATTTGAATTTTTAACACCAAAATTCCTTTTGGGTTGAACTCTGATGAAGACCTCTCCATACATTTATGATTTCAGACAATTCGAGCAATAGTCTCCCAGTTTTTTAGATGGTTTTAATTCTCTGTTGGAGCAAATGGTTACGAAGTATAATAAGATGATGAGATGTGAAGACTAGTAAGGGTTTAAAAAATATTACTACAAAGGCTGATACATAATGTGAGTGATTATGTAATTGGATGATAGTAGACTAATTCAAGAAGGGGTAGTAAGAATATGGGGTGATGGAGTAATAATAACATCAAGTTTTCAGTGAAAAGTGGAATGACAATGGATTTAATAGGCAGTGGCCTTGAATCAATAAGTAATTGTATTCTATTCAATGCTGAATACAGAGGCAGTATAATGTTTAAATGCCAACAGATCTATAATGCACTTGCACTTTACTTCAAGTATGAATTTAGTCTCCAGCTGATTCAAATCACAAAATATTTTGTAAGACTCTGAATTCCTTATTTGTAGTAGCATCAATGTCTGTGTTTAATGAATGCAATTTTGTGATAAATAACAAAATGAATTAATTGTGGGTATTAGAAGGAGTGCTGATTTGTTAATGAAAGATCGCATTGTTACACTTGTGTATGTAGACATTGAGTATAATGCACTAGCACTTTATTTCGAGTATGGTTTTAGTCTCCATCTGGTTAAATCATATCACTTTTTAAGACTCCAAGAATTTGTCTGTAGCAGCATCAATTCCGATGATCGATGGATGCAATTTTGTGTCATTGAACAAAATGAATGATTTCAGGTATCAGTAGTATTGCTGATGTGATAATGAAAGATCGCATCGTTATACTTGCTTATGTGGCGATTGATGCAAGCCAGAGTCTTTTTTCAGTTGCATTGTGGGGAATGCGACCCACGTGACCAGAAGTCTTCAATGGCTTTTAAGTAACATTTGTTAAACAAACGCTTGATGTGTGATCAAGGAAGTCATGCCGAAATGCGTTACAGCGGAATAAACCTCAGCGCAATGTAAATATAGAAGTGTGGTGTCATACCTGGTGTGGGTAATCCGATTTGTATATGAAATTGGAACTGGTATAAGAAATTATATATATATATATATATATATATATATATAAATTCACTGAAAAAACCATAGGTTTCAGGGACGTTATAGTTACAAATTAGCATTTAAAAAACCTTTGAAATTCACTGAAAAAACCATAGGTTTTAGGGACAGTTATAGTTAGTTGGACATTGCACTCGTACAAAACCCGTGAAATTCCCCGTTATAGTTAGTCCAGCTAACTATAACTCGCGCCCGCAATGCACTGCTGATGTCGTCACATATTACATCACTCATGACATGGTCAGTGACATCACTGATGACATCACTGATGACATCTCAAATGACATCACTGATGACATCACTGATGACATCATCCAGTGACTGTGTGTTTCTGTAAAGTTTATTTATTTTTAATATATATAGGAAAAGACGTATTGAAGAATGAGTGGGTGTGTAAGTGTCTGTATGGATGATTTAGTAGGTGCGTGACTGACTCTATAAGTGAGTGATTTAACGTATCTTACTGAATAAATGGGTTAGTGACTAAACTGGGTGAATGTCTGTATCCGTCTGTCTGTTGCTGTGTAAGTGGCTGCATGTGTTTGTGAATAGCTACATGAGTGTCTATATGAGTTATTGAATGCTTGTCTGAGTATCTGTATGGGTGCCTGAGTGTTTGTGTGGGAGGGTGTGTGCAACTCTGTGCATAGATGTGTGAGTGGGTGATTCACTGGGTGGATGGTTTCAAGAGTGCAACTGTGATAGACTGTATGGGTGGGTAAGTGTGTGTAAGAGTGTGTTAGTGAGTGAATGTATGTCCCAGTGGTACATGTGTGAGTAACTACATATGTGAAAGGCAGTATATATGTGTGTTGGAGTATATAAATAGCTATAAGCGAGAGTGAGTGATTGTGATAGTGGCTGTATGGATGAGTGTGTGCTTGTATCAGTGATTGTATAAGAGCGTAAGAATGTGCTACTATTTGTATGAGTAAGTGAGCTGGTGTGTGTATAACTGTATAGGTGAGTAAATGGTAGTGTGTTTAATTATTTGCATGACTGACTAGGTGTGTGAGTACCTCTATGGATGAGTGGCGGTGTTTGAGTGTCTATATAGGAGTATGAGTGCATATGATAGTCCTGTACTGAGTGACCGTAAGTATGAGTGACTGTACGGGTGAGTGAGTGGATGTGTGCGTAGACCTAAGAATCAGTGAGTGGGTATGTAGTTATTGGTGTTGGAGTGTCTATGGTTTTGCGAATGGCAGTCTGTAATTTAGAGTGGGTATATCAAAGGTTATATTAGGGTGTGAGGAGGTGCATCAGATTATCACGTGGATGATGTCATCAGTGATGTCATTTGAGATGTCATCAGTGATGTCATCAGTGATGTCACTGACCATGTCATGAGTGATGTAATATGTGACGTCATCAGCAGTGCATTGCGGGCGCGAGTTATAGTTAGCTGGACTAACTATAACGGGGAATTTCACGGGTTTTGTACGAGTGCAATGTCCAACTAACTATAACTGTCCCTAAAACCTATGGTTTTTTCAGTGAATTTCAAAGGTTTTTTAAATGCTAATTTGTAACTATAACGTCCCTGAAACCTATGGTTTTTTCAGTGAATTTCAAAGGTTTTTTAAATGCTAATTTGTAACTATAACATGTCTGAAACCTACAGTTTTTTCAGTGAATTTCAAAGGTTTTGTAAATGACAATTTTTAAATGTATTAATTGTTATATACATTTTTTCATACTGATTTCCAAATTTTTTAGAAACAATTTTTTTTACATATTTTATTTTTTAAATTACATTGTAATTACATTATACATTACATTACAAAAATACTTTCTCAGAATGAATTACTTTAGTTTAATTACTTTGCACATAGGCAATAGACTTTTAAGTACAGTAGTTACAGTTGTTGCAATGGGCAACACATTTTCAAACACAATGCAACATTCAGCTCAATGTGAATTTCTAGTTAAATGCAATTAGTTACTTTATGGATTACTTTTCTAACCACATTACTGGATCCTAGATTCAGTCCTGGGACATCTCCTGTAAACAGTTGAGTAAAAGCGTTTTGGTTACAGTCGTGATTTTTAAGGAATATTATTGTACTTTAAAAGTTCACACTTAGAAACTTTTTCTCATAGAATCACCAATGTTATCCTATGGAAGGAAATTCACTTAGAAGTTAAAAACTGTTATCGTTACTTTTTCTTACTCAGTGTTGGATCCTGGATCCAGCACTGGTGCATCTCCTGTAAACAGTTGAAAGAATGCGTTTAAGTCATACAGGCGATTTTTTAGGAATATTTGTAGTTTGTGAAAATCGACACTTTGAAACTTTTCTGCTGAAAACCAGACAATGGATTCCTATGGAAGGAAATTCAAGTTACTGGTAAGTACGGTTAAAATTACTTTTCAGGATCAGTACTGGGCTGAAAGATGCAGCACTGAGGTCTCTCCTGATAACAGGTGAGTAAATCAGAATTCGGATTTCGGCTGATTTTAGAGGAATATTTGTATGTTTCAAAAATCAACACTTAGAAACTTTTTCAGCAAAAAGCAGGCAATGATATCCTATGGAAGGAAATTCAAGTTACTGGTAAGTACGGTTAAAATTACTTTTGAGGATCAGTACTGGGCTAAAAGATGCAGCACTGGGTTCTCTCCTGATAACAGGTGAGTAAATCGGAATTCGTATTTCGGCTGATTTTAGAGGAATATTTTAAAGTTCCAAAACTCCACACTTAGAAGAATTTCCAAGTGAAACCAGTCAATGTTAGCCTTTGAAGGAAATTCAAGTTACCGGTAAGTACGGTTAAAATTACTTTTCAGGATCAGTACTGGGCTGAAAGATGCAGCACTGAGGTCTCTCCTGATAACAGGTGAGTAAATCGGAATTCGTATTTCGGCTGATTTTAGAGGAATATTTTAAAGTTCCAAAACTCCACACTTAGAAGAATTTCCAAGTGAAACCAGTCAATGTTAGCCTATGGAAGGAAATTCAAGTTACTGGTAAGTACGGTTAAAATTACTTTTCAGGACCAGTACTGGGCTGAAAGATGCAGCACTGAGGTCTCTCCTGATAACAGGTGAGTAAATCAGAATTCGAATTTCGGCTGATTTTAGAGGAATATTTGTATGTTTCAAAAATCAACACTTAGAAACTTTTTCAGCAAAAAGCAGGCAATGATATCCTATGGAAGGAAATTCAAGTTACTGGTAAGTACGGTTAAAATTACTTTTGAGGATCAGTACTGGGCTGAAAGATGCAGCACTGAGGTCTCTCCTGATAACAGGTGAGTAAATCGGAATTCGTATTTCGGCTGATTTTAGAGGAATATTTTAAAGTTCCAAAACTCCACACTTAGAAGAATTTCCAAGTGAAACCAGTCAATGTTAGCCTATGAAGGAAATTCAAGTTACCGGTAAGTACGGTTAAAATTACTTTTCAGGACCAGTACTGGGCTGAAAGATGCAGCACTGAGGTCTCTCCTGATAACAGGTGAGTAAATCAGAATTCGTATTTCGGCTGATTTTAGAGGAATATTTGCACAATGGTGAAGGGAGGGGGCGGGGCCTGAGGTGACATCTGTGCAAACGCGTCCCGTGGCGCGTTTTAAGTTGGGGGATTAAGTCCCCTTGAATCATGAGGGTCCCTACGGGCCAACTAGCCCACCAGGAACCTCCAGTATGCGCCAGGGGCTGCGTTGCAGAGACATTTACAGAGGCCACACCCCTTTTACACCTCTCTGCAATGCAGCTCTGTGGCGCTTTCTGGACGTACCTGTTGGGCTAGTTGGCCCTCAGGGACCCTCAGGATTGAAGAGGATTTAATTCCCCATCTTAAAACGCGACACGAGGCCTGTTTGCACACATGTCACCTGAAGCCCCGCCCCTCCCTTCACCACTGTGCAAACGCGCCCGTGGCGCGTTTTAAGTCGAGGGATTAACTCCCTTGAATCCTGAGGGTCCCTGGGGTGCAACTAGCCCACCATATACCTCCAAAAGCGCCATAGAGCTGCGTTGCAGAGAGGTGTAAAAAGGGCGTGGCCTCTGTACACCTCTCTGCAAGGCAGCCTCCTGGCGCATACTGGAGGTTCCTGGTGGGCTAGTTGGCCCCAGGGACCCCAGTATTCAAGGGCCTTTCCCCCTTTTTTTATTAAAATAAAAAATAAAAACGGGAAGGGGCCGCATGGCTCCCTTCCCTGGGCCTGTATTGGCCCAAGGGACCCCATCCCCCGGGGCATGGCCTCTTTTTTTATTTGGAGGGGGGCTGCATGGCCCCCCTCCTCAGGCCATTTAAGGCCCCGGGACCCCATCCCCGGGGCCGGCCTTGCACTTTTTTTTTTTTTTTACATTTTTGTTACTTTGGGGAGGGGGCTGCGTGGCCCCCCGTGGCCTCTTATGGCCCCGGGACCCCATCCCCGGGGCCTGGCCTCTCGTTGGGGACTGTGGGGGTCCCCAAACCCCCACAGTCCCGCCGGCTCCCCGTGTCCTACGGGAGCCGGCATTGCTGTACACATGGGGAGCAGCTAACATGCTGCTCCCCATGTGGAAAGCAATCAGCTTTGGATATTGGAAGAGAGAGCAGGTTTCCTGCCTCTCTTCCAATATCCAAGCAAGTTTGCAATGACAGGACGGGAGCCGCGAGGCTCCCGTCCTGTCATTGCAACAGCAGTGTCCCGGGAGTAGGCACCCCGGGACACTGCATGAGCCGGCCCTGGGGGTGGCAGTCCCCAGGGCCATCAAGGGCTCCAGGAGGGAGGCCGCGCGGCCCCCTCCCTACATTTTGAAAGCCCCGGGGAGGTGGTGGTCCCCGGGCTCTGGGGGTCCAAAACGGACCCCCATTTTAATTTTTCTTAGTGCCCCGGGGAGGTGGTGGTCTCGGGCGTGTGGGGGCTGGAGCCCCCACACAGGTTTTTTTAAATAAAAAAGAAGCCCCGGGAGGTGGCGGTCTCGGGGCTGCGGGAGGGCTCAGAGCCCTCCCGCACCATTATACATAAAGCCCCGGGGGTGGTGGTCCCCGGGGCTTGGGGGCCCTTAGAGGCCCCCACACATAAAATTAACCCCCCAGCATGCCCCCGGGACTTGGCCCACCCGGGGGCCAATTACATCGAGCGCGGGAGACCGCGCTCGATTTCTTTCGGCAGGGTTCGCGCTCCCTGAGTGCATCCTGCCGATTTTTAAAAAAAAAAAAATTTTTGCCCAGGGGGTCTTTGTGGGACCCCTGAGCAGACCTAGGGGTCAGGGTGTTTCTACCCTGCCCCCTTTGTGCGCTTTGCACACTTGTATCTGTCCCTCGGTTCTACCGAGGACAAAATGGCTGCCAACACTTCCTGGTTTGGAGTGTTGACAGCCAATTAACATAAAGCTCGTGCTCGGGAGGATCCGCGGCCCTAGATATCACTATCTTTTTACTTTTGATTTTCTCAGCAACTACTGAACGGATTTACACCATTTAACAAAAAGGGTTCTTTCTGAACCAAGAACTACCTCTTTGCCAAATTTGGTGTAATTCCGTTCAGCAGTTCGGGCTGTAGCCGTGTCTAAAGTTTCCTATGGAAAATTGCATGGGGAAAACGCGTTTTGGGACCCCCTTTTTCTCGGCCCCCGCTTGACGAATCCCCCGAGACTTTCAGGGTAGGAGCGGACCGGAGCGGGCCATAAAGTTTGAAAATTTCGCGAAGATACGTCAACCGGCAAGAGAGTTATTTCAAATAGAATGTCGCGGATTTCCTATGGATAATAGGTTGTAACTATAACTATCTACTGGCGACCGCCAGTAGATAATATATATATATATATATATATATATATATATATATTGACTGAAAATATCAAAGGTTACTGGGGTTACTGGGACGTTATGGTTAGGAAATAGAATTTAAAACACCTTAGAAATCCACCGAAAAAACCAAAGGTTACAAGGACGTTATTGTTAGGTTCACATTTCTCGCATACAAATCCAGAGAAATTCACAGTTGTAGTTAGCTGAGCTAACTATAACTTACGCCCTGCAATGTTCTGCTTATGACCGCACATATTACATCACTCATGACCAGGTCAGTGACATCACTGATAACATCTACTCACACAGCCATCTCAATTGACATCACTGATGACATCATCCAGTGGTTGTGAGTGTTTTATAACAGTTTTGAGTGTTAAAATATATACTAAGGTACTACAAAAGTTAAATTAGTATACCTTGTGTATTACAGATGAGTGATACTATTCCAAACATATATTATATGAGTGGCTGTGTGACTGTGTGTACCCATGAGTGAGTGGGTGTATGAGTGTCTGTATGGGGGTGTGAGTGGGTAGGTGAGTGGCTGTATAGGTGAATAAGTGGGTGTGTCAATTGTTACATGGGTGAATGAGTGGTGTGTGAGTAGCTGCATGGGTGAATGAGTGGTGTGTGAGTAGCTGTATTGGTGAGTGGGTGGGTATGTGAGTGACTGTGTGAGTAGCTGTATGGGTGGGTGAGTGAGTGTGTGAGTGACTGTATGGGTGACTGAGTGGCTGTGTGATTTACTTCATGGGTGAGGACCCGATGTGTAAGTGGCTATATCAGTGTGTGAGAGGCTGTTGGAGTAAATGTTTGGGTAACTAAGTGGGTGTGGGAGTAGTTGAATTGGAGAGTGACTGTTCTGGGGTTATACAGGTTAGTGAGTAGATGCATGAGTGCTTGTATGGGTGTGTGAATGGGTATGTGAGTGGTTGTGTGGGTATGTGAGTAGCTCTGTTGCGAGGTTGTATGCATGAGTGACCGGGTATTGGTGAGTGAGTGAGTGTGTGAGGGACTGTATGGGTGAGAGGGTGGCTGTGCGAGTGACTATAGGTTAGTGAGTAGCTCTTTGACTAGGTGTATGGGTAAGTGAGTGGCTGTATGTGTGAGTAAGTGGGTGTATGAGTTGCTCTATGGATGAGTAAATGGGTGTCTGACTGGTTGTAACGGTATATGAGTGGGTATGTGAGTCAGTGTGTGAGTGGTTCTGTGGATGATGTCATTAGTAATGTCATTAGTGATGTAATTTGAGACATTATCAGTGATGTCATCAATGATGTTACTGATCATGTCATCATGAGTGATGTAATATGTGAGGTCATAAGCAGTGAATTGCGGGGGTGCAAGTTATTGTTAGCTCAGGTAACAATAACTGCTGACTTTTTATCGTTTTGTATGAGTGAAATCTGACCCTAACTATAACGTCCCTATAACCTTTGGTTTTTTCAGTGAATTTCCAAGGTTTTCAAATCCTATTTCCCAACTATTACATCCCCGTAACCTCTGTTTTTTTGTGTGAATTTATAAGGTTTTTCAATACTATTTTCTAACTATAACATTCCTATGACCTTTTTCTTTTGGTGAATGTAATGTGGGGTCAAAGAGCACTGAATTTCACTTCCTCTTAGTCGGTGTACATTGTGTCATGGACTCTAGTGCAAAGAAGTAAATGGGCCCCCAGTTGCTGACTGAACTGTGAAATACAACAATAATCAGGGTATAGTGTGCCCCTCAGAACTCTGGGCTCCAGTGCCACTGCACATGCTCCACCAATGGTAGCAACGCTCCTTCTTCCTCCAATTTTATTTTAATGAACTCATTCCACACAGCATGCACAAGTAGAAGACATGAGCATCTTTCCAAATGTTGCTCTCACACCACAGCAAACAGAACCCAATAGAGGAGAGAGTAAATGATATGTTGCATTGCTCATTTCTGTGGAACTCATTCTACCCACCTCCGAGGGATGGAAAACAGAGTATACCCTGCTGTGGTCTGCAAGATTTCTACAGCTTGGTCCCAAGGCAAAAGAGCTGAATGTGTTGAAATATTGAGAGGAAATCTAAAATAATGTCTGTGACTCCAAACATTTTATTAAGTCTTCCACTGCATTATTCGGCACCACAGACAATATTGTTGACTTAATATGATATCTCACCAGGAGGATACTCTGATGGTTTCCTTGCAAGGCATTGAACCGTTAAAAGGAGAGACATGTGTGCCACTTTTAGTATGATACCAGGGCTGTTTGTTTCTATCTGTCGTAACTGGAGGGTGTCGTGGGAGGGACGAGCATGTGGGGCTTTCCACATTGTGTGCTCATAACAGAGGGCAGAGCACTCATTTTATCACAGTACAAAAAGATTGTGATAATTATCTGTCTATAACCCATCCATGTCACATCTACTCCATTATTTCAGATATTTTTTAAATGCAATGATCATAATGCCCAGCTCTCAAACGGTTGATTTAGCTGTGTTTCCTACACATTGCGCATTGCATTTCTTTTGAGACTTACACCCTTATCATGGTGAACCAGTAAAATTTTGAGACGGTCTACCTGCCTGATAGCATTGAGGCACATCCACGACTGGTACATTGTTCCTTATGATGAGATATTTCATATCTCTTATACACCAAATTTAGTTGGTGTGTTCGTGCTGTCAACTTTGCTTGATTGGAGCCGGATGTATAGTGGTTTTGATGGCTGAACTCCCATGTTACCTCTTCAAGAATTATTCCCTCTGCGGGTTCTAGTTTTATTTAGTCCTTTTTTCAACCTAAAGAAGGTCAACTTCGGAGAGAGCTCTACACCAAAACGCGCATCGGTGCTAACTCAACAATCATTTAGACCAGGACATTTATCTAATTTGAGTATCATTGGATGGAGGAACCTTTGGCCATGTATTATTTGGAACGTTGGAATATGCAAAACAAGGATTTGTCATTGTCTAACGTATTTTTTTCCTGGCCTATAGAACATTTGTTTTAGTTGTTTTTATTGATTTGTGATATTGGTGATAGAATGAGAAAGTGTGGGATTGATTATGTATGCCTGTTTGAGTGAATGGTAGTCTGATTGAGCGGATTTGGGGGAGGCTGATATTTGGGGTTTCTTATAGATTTTTCCATACTTTATTGTAAATATTATATCTTGGATTTCTTTCTCTTGCTTATATTGTATCAAAACAAATACACAATTTTATGTGTCAAAAAAATGAATACATTTGATAAGTTTAATCTTATGAGAAAGATAGAATTATGAGATTTGTGCGGATCCTCATGTTGTGGGTTGGTGTGTGACTTTTTGCGCTTTTCCATATATGATTTAATACATTATTTATATTCAATTACTAGGCAGAGTTTTGTTGTGCTTGTAGATTGGTATATTTCCCCTAAACCTGCTGGTAAATCAGTTTGAAGGGGCCCTCTTTTCTTTGTTTTTTTCCAAATCTAATGATCATTAGATCTATTTGGTAAGAATATTTGTTTTTGTTTCAGTTTCATTTATTTATGTGCAAAAAGTCTTAATATGCTGCCATCTTTACTTATAAAAGTTTTCCATTGCACATACATTGCACATACATTGTACACACATGGAAACAGCGACATTTGGAAGAACAAGTAATGTCCGGTTACTTAGGGTACGTAAACTACTGTTGTGTGTCATGCCATGCTCTTGCATGTGATCTTATGGCATGGCAACTGGTATCTTGTGCTGTGGTATATATGGGCATGGCATTTCATGGGCTGGGACGGGATGTGTAAAGTGGTATCTTCTCATGTGGTGTGTATGAGCATAGCATCTCGTGGAATGTGTGAACTGGTATCTTCCGATGTGGTGAATATGGTGGGAAACATGATCGTTTTTGGTGATCTACTTTAACTTACTCCAGTTAAAGGGAACCCAATTAAATATACATTTATCTTGTAAAGAATGGGACAAATATTCCTATAACAAAAAACCTTATCTACAAAATTATTGAATATGGAGAAATCTGTGTCATGAACAGCCAGAAAAAAACTTGTCATTTTATGATGCAGTTTGAATGTAGAAAATGGACTTGTAAATGGAACTATGGGACATAGATTACAGTTTTTAAAATAGAAATATAATGCTGAGATTGAATTTGATATCATCAAATTTGACAAAATTGCGCAAGCGAAAAACATTGCAAGAGCAACAGCAAGATTGTTACTAATGAGACACATGTATTCAAAGAGAACAATTTACTTTATATTTAGCTTATGCTGAAACAATACATAAACCTCAAGGTTTAAGCTCAGATTATACATTAATTAACATTGACCCAGCTGCTTTTAAATTGAGTATGACGAATGGTGCTTTATCCCATTTGAAAATATTACAAGAACTATATATTTTACATGTGGATCACACTAAAATTAATGCAGACACTTTTTGTGTATGCCAATATCATAGTTTAAGAAAATTACTTACTCCTTTTCTTGGTGAATATCTAGTGGTGTGTAAATAAAAAATATATATGAAAAGGAAAGAACGCTTCAGAACCAATGAGCCATTTAAAAATGTTGAACCACCGCGTAAAAAAAAGAAAAAGAGAACAGCACCTTGACATTTTAGGCTTTTGGGTAACTGATACAAATGCTATTAACTGCTACAGTAATGCGATAGTTAATCTGATTTTATATTTACCTTTACTGAAAGCATTACTTCTAGAAAATACAGATAAGCCCTTTTGAAAGACTGTAACTCACTTTGAATTCCCTTCTTGGGTTGGAGAAACAATTGTGCCAATCTACAAGCGGTGTGGGAGATATTGTGGATGTTTGTACAGGAACTGTGTGCTTTTCTATAAATGAGCAACAGGATTCCCAGGAATTTTGTATGGCTATTCTGGAAATTGCAGCTAATGAGAGTTTCCCACATATCCATTTTTTTCCTCTTATCTACTATTGGGACATGAATGTTTCCAATGCTTAAACGTTTTCTCAACAGTCATGGAATTTAAAAGATTTGTGTACCTTCCTATTCCTGAGAGTAAATCAATGATTTAAAAAAATGAATGCACTCTAAATTTTGTTCAAACTGTGGACCTACGGGAGCCTCAACTTTTTGGGCCTGATTCTGAGATCGGCGGTTCGATTGCCAGACCGCCATTGCAGCAGTCAGTAGAACGCCACTAAGCCGGTGGCATCCCAACCGCCATATTCTAAGTACACTGCCAGACTGGCGGTGTTGTGTTGGTGGTGCCACGGTGGTGGCATGCTTTGGTTCAAAGAGAGCCTCAAGCATATGATGCCACCGTGGCAGCACCACTTGCATGTTGCATGTCGATGCAATGTATACCATGCAACATGTTGTGCATGGCACACAGTGCATGCACGACATGCAAGCAGAGGGGGGCACAACATGTGACCCCATGCACTTTGCTCAATGGGCAAAATCAACTTGTTTCGAGCACCTTCTTTGCCTTTCTGCCAACTTTTTCATGGCAAGGTCTTTACCATTATAAGGTTGGTGTTAAGGAAAGGTCATAATCTGCACGGCGGTGCCGGCATTAATACCACCACCACCCCGTCAGGATCATGGCGGTAGCGTTGGTCTTGTGGCAGTCCAAACGCCCTTCTCGTAATCAGGCAGTCAGACTGATGAGGAGATGGCGGTCGGACCTCCACCAACAGTATGGTGGTCTCAAGACCGTCATACTCAGAATCAAGCCCTTTGTTTATCTATGGTGAATACATATGTATGTGTAATGATACAAAGAAGTGCTCCACATAATTTAAAAATTGAGACCTTAATTACTGAATTCATTGCTACCCAAATTCCGTTTTTGAATGCACTTTTACTTGTCTCACAATTATTTTCAATCATTGCCACAATACTCTTTATGACATTACACCGTGGGGGATATTCTCAAGAACGTGCGATAATCATCGCCAAAATAGGTTAACACAATTTCTCACATCGCCGTCTATTGCGGGAAAATAACTCCCTGTTAACGTGCTATTCTCAACACGGCGGTAACATGCGATAGTTTCCCTATAACGCGTCAAATGTCTGCGATAAAATTACTGGGATGGCGATAAAAATCTAAAGCCGAAAGTGAAAAAAGTGGCGATGGGACCAACTGCGATAAAAAAGTCAGCAATAAGCTGCGCCAGGCCGGCAATTCACACACGTCAGGCGGGAAAAATCACTATAAAAGCAGAAAAAAACCCACCAACAAAACCAAAACAACTGCGAAGCACAATGGAGGCAGCCAGAGCAAGTACAGAGGACAACCTGAACCCCACAACCCCCACGGAGGACCAGCCTGGGACCTCGGGATCAGGGAAGGGCAAGGAGAAGAAGAAGAGGAAGACGTGGTTCAGTCCGCAGGAAAACAGGATCCTGATAACGGAGGTGGTAGAACACCATCAACAACTGTTCGTCACCTCAACTGTGTCATTGGCAAATAAAAATACAATATGGCAGTCCATCCTGGACAAGGTGAATGCAGTCGGAGTGCTGAGGAGGACAATGGAAGAGCTCAAGAGGCGCTGGAATGATGTGAAGTGCAAAACCAAGCAGAAACTCGGCAACAACCAGAAGGCAGCAATGCAGACTGCAGGTGGGAGTCCAGCACCAGAGGAGGAGCTGGATGAGATGGAGGAAATGGTGTCCACAGTCATCAGTGGGGAGACGGTGGCAGGAGTTGGGGGACCGGGCACTGCTCAACATGACCTGACACAACAGCAACAGGGTGAGTAACGACCAGGGACTGGGGGGACGGGGGGAGATGGGCACAATGGCACACATGCACAATTAAGTATAGCACAGTGAACACCCACAATGACTCTGGATCATGTCCCTGATCCCCTTGGCACACTGCAGCACACCTATAAACAGCAAGTAGGCCCCTGTCGACTATGTACCCAGAGGGGGCCCTTCCCACACATCACCAATCTCACAACCAACCCATGCACATGTGCCAAACCCAGCAAAGCGGCGTGTCTGTGAGCCACACTGACAATGCAAGTGACACTGCATGACAAATAGCATGGCTGCAGTCAATATACCATGACATGTTGCACGCCACAACACTGAGGTGGCTGAGTGTGGACCACATCCGTAAAGGAGCAGGTCACACTCTGACACATCCACGTGCACAAACAACCCCTGACGTCAACAACACATCTGCAGACAAACCATGCCCCAGAGTCCCAACTCCCACGAAGAGCCCAATTCACCCAAGTATGCAACATCTCAGCACTGTATAAGCACAGAAGTCAAAGGCACACCGCCTGAAAGGGACAAGGGGCAGCAAAATCAGAGCTGCAGGGGCGACTCTCCCAAAATGCAGCACACACACATGACATTCAGAGCACATCAACATTGACAACAATGTGGTACAAACTGCAACATGTTCACAACAGAACAGAGGACACAACTGGTGCCGCTTGTGTGTAGAAACTGGCCAATCACATTTGGCATAGCAGGGAAATGTGAGATGATAATTTACAAGTACAAACACACATCCATGATGTTGTCAAAATGTCCACTGTCCCGCATCAAATAGGCAGCTCCTCCCAAACAGTCACAATGTACATTGTCATGCAGTCTTGTACAAAGCATCAACATACATGTGAACATCTCCCGTTCACATTGCAGAGGGAGAATCAACACCTCCTGCAGAGCAGACTCAATAGCTCTTCACTGATGACGAAGAGGACCTCCACACCTTCGACACCGACGCCCTCCAAGAGCTCATGGACAGCATCTGCACCTCACCTCCAGGAGCAGGGCAGCCCAGCTGCATCGAGGAGACCTCACCCCCTGCACAGACCACACAGCAGGAAGCACCCACCACCACGGCTGACTCCCAGGACCCCCATGAACAACACATGGCCTTCCAACGCCATGTGTTAGGGTGCCAGAAGAAGATGGCTGATCAGGTGTGGGTGGGGTTCGACCTCATGGCAGCCAAACTAGATGCCATAAGTGGGTATCTAAGTCCCATCAGGGACAACTTACAGTCCCTAACGGACACCCACAGTCCGCTCCATGCTCTCCAATGGTCGATGGCTGACATCGCTGGAGTCCTGACTCTGAGACAAGAACAACTGTCTAGTCAGAGTGGCTCCAGCGATCTCAGCCGGGAGTTGGAACACATGCGGAGGATCATGGAGAACAGGGAGCGGATGCAGGCAGAAAGAATGGCTGCCACGGTTGCACACCAGCGAGATGTAGCTGGGATCTTCCATGCCCTGCAGATCCTCATCATGGCATTGCTGCCACAAGGCCTGGCGCCGATGAATGCTGCTGCTGCTTCTACATCCACATCTCCGCCCCCTGATGTGTCAGTGCCTCACAGTGTGGCAGACATTCCACCTCCGGCCCCTGATGTGTCAGTGCTGCTGACAAAACACCACCACCCACATGTGAGACACATGAAACATCAGAGGACGTAGATGCGGATGATTCTGCCTTAGTGGTAAGAAGGAAGCTGTAGCATTCATCTCCGCCATATGGCCTGTTTCTGGTTGGTTCTGCACTCTGCATCATCACCTTCCACTGTCCCCCGATACACTCTGCGACACTCGCCTTGGACCTCGACATGGACTGCCATATTCTGTTTGGTTACCAATGACACAGCAATCAGACTGCGGACTGAACACCTCCTCTTCCAATGAACTTGTCATTCCCAAAGGACTCTGGCTGGCCCTCCACGGGGCAACAATGTAAAGTGGGGTTTGCATGGCCCTGTACTGCTCCAGCTTCAACACTCCACTGAATGTGAATAAAACATTTAGATTCACACAGATGTGTCATGTCTATGATCATTCAAGTATGAAAGTATGGATGAATGTAGGGTCCGTGATTCCCCCTTACGTCCATGTTGCCCATGTTGTGGAACTTGAGTCACAGGGTGCAACATTGCCGATTGCGGTCCGGGTGGCGCCGACACTACAACAGAGACACATACATTAGTTACTTCCTTGTCCAGCCCAGAACTGAACCACGCTCAGAGCCCCCGGCTCATTGTTCACACCCTACGCTGGACTGGCATACGCCAGCCCAGCCCACTCCGCTTACGCATACTGGGGGGACATCAAAGCTACATGTCCCAGGTCTTCCCTGTAGTGATCTGCTGATCACTGGTATAGTTGTCAGCATGCCACAGCCACTCCCTGAGGGCTGGTGTACACCTACACCCCACCCACCCAGCACAGGCGTCACAGTACATGTGACCCTGCCAATAAAAGGGGCCTACCACATCACATCACCCACTGCCGGAGGTGACATGATGGCGTCCGCACCACGAGACTCAATCATAAAGGGGCCATGACCTGTGGCGCACTGGGTTAGTGGCACCCGATGCACTGCGGCCAGCACGGGCCTACCGCCACGGGACAGTGACTTGCGGTGCACTGAGTTGGTGGCACCCGATGCACTGCGGCCGGCACGGGCCTACCGCCACGGGACGATGACTTGCGGTGCACTGAGTTGGTGGCACCCGATGCACTGCGGCCGGCACGGGCCTACCGCCATGGGACGATGACTTGCGGTGCACTGAGTTGGTGGCACCTGAGGAGCTGAGCGGGTGTGCAGCCTGCGATGATGGTTAGACCTCGATACACCGTCCTGCAAATCAAGATTTTATTTGAATTGTGGGCCCTGCTGGAGCGCAGTGTACGCCAAAGGCAGCAGTCAGCACACACATGACTCCGCGGTGTGGTGCCGCAGGGTGCGCTGGGAGCCTGTGGCCCGGAATCCAGCAATCAGCTGAGGAGGTTGCACCGGCACGTAGTGGGCCCTCTTGGAGAGACGCCGGTGGTGGCAGGTGAGCATTGAGGCCTGGGTGCGCAGGGGCGGCCAGTCATCGCTGGGCGGTGGACCGGGCTGGGGGCTGGGTGGCAGCAGGCGCACAGGATCGTGCAGGCACCACCAGTCATGGCGGCGGCCTCGTGGCTGGGTGGGGGGCGCCGCACTGGCAGACACGACCCTGCATGCAATGACGAGATGTGCGCGGGTTGGCTTGGGACGTAGCCACCTCATCTCCAGTGTAAATCTGGCCGTTGAAGGTGGTCGGCCACGTGTGTGTAGGCCTATGGACAGGATGTGGCGGACACAGAGACAAACGCAGTGGTTACTTTGGTGGCCATCCCGGAACTGTACCACACACGAAACCCCGGACTATTTATTCACGACATACGCCGGCCAAGGCCACTCTGCTCACGCTTACGGGGGGGACAACAAAGCTACATGTCCAAGATCTTCCACACTGCCTGAGGTAACCTGTTTGCGTCCACTGTCCACAACACTACAAACACCAGCAGTATATGTCCATATGGACATGTCTGTGCTCTGCATACTGAAGTCTGTCCAGCACATCACAGCTGCACTTGGCAATGTGTACATTCTTATTGATGGGTCACTTGCCTCCTTTGCACATACTTGGTTCCCACCACTCCCCACATCCTGCAATTGTGTGGCAGAGGTGCCATGCCATGGATGGTTTGCCTACATGGCTGGCCATGGTTTCCACAGTTACTTGTGTTGTGATATCTGGTAGTTGGGCATGTTGCTTGGCATGTTGTATGTGATTTTGTAATGTGTGCATTCCCACAGTTGTGAGTTGTATGATTCTGGAGATGAGGTGTGTGAGGTGTTCAGATGGTATTTACCTTCGAGCAGTGCATTTCCATAGGTGCCATCCTCAAAGCGCTGGCTGGTGATGGACTTGCGGAAGATGTAGGAATCATGCACACTGCCAGGGAAGTTTGCGACGACGTTCGTGTACAGGCCCCGGTGGTCCACTTTTCCCTTCACATTGATGGAATGCGTGTGGTTTCTGTTGCGGTTATTGTGTGCAGTGTCGGCAGGGGGCACAAGTAGTACATGTGTGCAGTCAATTGCCCCCAACACATGCGGGAAGCCAGCTATGGTGTAGTTCCCTTGCTTGGTCTCCAGCTGTTCCTGCACAGTGTGGGGGAAGTGAAGGTGCAGGGGTATCAAGCTGATACAATCCGTGATGCTTACAGGTATGATAACTCCAGCATGATAAGACTGTAACAGAAGTTCGTTTGGTCCTAACCTTCCTTTTCTTTCCTACGAAGGTTACGCCCACACGAACTTCTGCTACGGTCATTTTATGCAGGATTTATCATACCTGTTAGCATTCCGGTTTGTCCAAGTGCAATACACTGTACCAGATTACGTTTGTGACTATACGGACGCTTGACCATTGACACCATTTATCCAACAGGTTTCTGGAAACTGACTTTCGGAATGTGGAATTGTATTGGGGAGTTCCCGCAGCATATGCAGTTAATTGAATCCACACGTTTCCCTGATGAAGTTCCCCGTTGGGAATGGAACGCGTTGGCTGAGCTTTTCGTATTGTTGATTTTTGTATTTGTAATAAAGAACTGTTTATACACTACTGTTGACTGCTGGACTTCATGACCTGGCGCACCCCCATTTCAGTGACTACAATCTTGGATCTGGAGCACAGAGGCATCAAGTGACGGCTGGCGTTGGGGTTGGTTGCGAAGGAACACTATGGATTGGGACTAGCGTGTGGTGCGGACACAGGGGCCCGGCGTTGCTTTTGTGGACATGCATCCAAGACCTGTGTGAGGAAGTTTGATAGGGCTGGCTGTGAGAGTCCTCCAACTCTGGCAGTTGTTGGTTGGAAGGTACCAGAGGCCAACAGGTGCAGCACAGCCAGCAGCTTTGTCTGCGGAGGGATGTTGGTTGTCCGCTGTGTTGGTACCGTCAGCCTGTGGGCAATGTGGGTCAGGATGCGGAGGATGGTTGTCCTTTTGAACCTGTAGTGGGCAATGGCATCCTCTGGCGTTGAGTGTCTGAGGCTGGTGCATTTTAGGAACGTCCGCTGTCTTGTTCTGCGCTGCCTAGGTGGTAGTCTGGGGGGGTGGTCCGGGGGGAGGGGGCCTGGTGGTGGTAGCGGTGGGTGTTGTAGCCCTCTTGGGTCTCTGAGCTGCATGATCATTTTCTCCATTGCATCTGTTGGTCTTCAGATGTGGCTCTGGCCTGGGCTCCCTTTCATGCTGCAGGTTGTCGTCCTGCTTAACACCAGTAAGAGGCAGGTGTTAAATCCCTGCTGCTAACGCGCCTTATCACCTGTTTTTGGATCGCTTCGCCAATCTGGCTGGTCGTTGAGAATATTGTGAAGTGGTGTTTTCGTGTGTTTTTGCATGGGAACGCCTACTCTGCATATCATTAGCGTTAGTTGTCGTTCTCATCCGTGGCGATGTTTTTTGTGGCAGCTATCGCTGGAAAACTGGCGATATCAGCAGTTTGCACCTTCTTGAGAATAGGGCGATAAATCTATCGCCACTTTTAGGGCGCTGAAGTGCCAATAAATCGGCGATAAGTCCTTGAGAATATGCCCCCATATATTTAAGAAACAATACAGGTTAGACTGAATTTTATGACACAAAGTTAACCTTAAAACACAAATTGTCAAAGAATTTAATGAGCTGTTACCTTCTGATTCTAACTCCTAAATTTTAAATGTAGGTACAAACGTCTACGCATGTGACATATGGACCACATATGCTACATAGTACTAACAGTAGATATGTCATTATGTGGCCTACCATGGTTGATGACATTTGAAGAACTCTACTGCTGTAGGTAAGAAATGAAGATAGTTACTAGGAATTGCTTTTTTAAGTGCAACTCATAGTTGAACAAACACAGTATAATTTTTTTCCCACAGACCTCCCCGGGGCACTCTTTATTAAAATAATATACCACCACTCTGCAAACGTGCCTCCTGGCACAGTAATGGTTGGGGGATGAAGTCCACTTTACTCCTGAGGGACTTTGGGGGCCAAGAAGCCCTCCTGGTACCTCCTGTAAGTCCTACGCAGCGGAATTCCTGAGCGCTGGTCAGAGGCCCAGCCCCCTTTCTCTACCACTCTGCAAACATGACTACCAGTTAAAGAAGCATTTGTAATGTAATAGGTCTTGCATTTGCAAGAGTTAGAGCTATTGGCGTTGTAAATGTAAAAGATGTTTACTAATGTTTTTTGGTGTAGAGTGGATGTACGTTGAGTGTAGTGGAATTATGTGGTATGTTGTGCAGTGAAATTTTATGAATAGAAAGTATGTGGTATTTAGTGTATAGGAATTATGTGGAGTGGGATTATGTGTTTTGGAGAGTAATTATGTGGTATTGTAGTCTGTGTTGTGGAGTGGTAACCACAGGTTTAGTCTTCCTCGTTTCCATAGAAGTTAAACTATAAACTCAATGAGACACAAAAAAACTGAAGGAACCACTGAGGAGCACTTCTGGACCTAGTCGGAGGTATGAGCAGGGCCACTGGAATTATGTGACTGTTCGGCTGCACCAATTTTCACATAATTAAACATTTTCCGCATTTGCCAAATATCCCATCATCTGCTGCCTAATCTGCAGATTTGAACAAAAAAAGCCTTGTTTCTAGCTCAAACGGCTCAAATGTTCCCAAAAATGCAGCGTCTCGTGTTACAGCGTGGTGGAAGGCCCTTTGCAAAGCTGGAATGGTCATGTGTTACTTATTACAAAATGTGGGTGTTAAACTGGTACTAATGGTGCACAAACCTCTCTTCTTTCTGTGCCTCTCTTGCCTCTTTCTGCACATCACTGTCTTCTTTCTGAACTTCACTTGCCTCTTTCTGCACCTCTGTTGCTTTTTTCTGCAGATCTCTTGCCTCTTTCTGTGCCTCTTTTGCCTCTTTCCGCACCTCTCTTGCTTTTTTCTACAGATCTCTTGCCTCTTTCTGCACCTCTTTTGCCTCTTTCTGCACCTCTCTTGCCTCTTTCTGCATCTCACTTGCCTCCTTCTGCACTTCACTCTCTTTGTACTGCACCTCTCTTGCCTCTTTCTGCACTTCTCGAGCCTCTTTCTGTACCTCTCTTGCCTCTTTCTATACCTCTCTTGCCTCTTTCTGCACCTCACTTGCCACTTTCTGCACTTCCCTTGCCTCTTTCAGTACCACTCTTGCCTCTTTCTGCACCTCTGCCGGTTCATTCTGCACTGCTCTTACTTCTTTCTGCTCCTCTGTTGCAAATTTACGCATCCCTCTTGCCTCTTTCAGCACCCCTCTTCCGTTTTTCTGCACCTCTCTTGCCTCTGTCTGCACACCTGTTCCCTCTTTCTGCACCCCTTTTGCCTGTTTCTGCAACTCTCTTGCCTCTTTCTGCAGTTCTTTTGCCTCCTTCTGCACCTCTGTTGCTTCTTTATGCACTTGTCTTGCCTCCCTCTTTCTGCTCCCCTCTAGCCTTTTTCTGCACCTCTGTTGGTTCTTTCTGCACTACTCTTGCTTCTTTGTGCACCTCTTTTGCAATTTTCTGTATCTCTCTTGCCTCTTTCTGCACCCCTGTTCCCTCTTTCTGCACCTTTACTGCCTGTTTCTGTACCTCTCTTGCATTTCTACACCTCTGTTTCTTCTTCCTGCACTTCTCTTGCCTCTTTCTGCACACCTCTTGCCTCTTTCAGCACCTCTGTTGCTTCTTTCTGCACTTCTGTTGCTTCTTTCTGCACCCCTCTTGCCTCTTTCTGTACCCCTCTTGCGTCTTTGTGCACCTCTCCTTCCTCTTTCTGCACCTCTCTTGCCTTTTTCTGCAGTTCATTTGCCTCTTTCTGCACCTCTTTTGTTTCTTTCTGCAGGTTTCTTGCCTCTTTCTGCACCTCTCTTGCCTCTTTCTGCACCTCTCTTGCCTCTTTCTGCACCTCACTTGCCTCTTTCTGCACTTGTCTTGCTTCTTTCCACACCTCTCTTGCCTCTTTCTGCTCCTCTCTTGCCTCTTTGTGCATTTCTCTTGCCTGTTACTGCACTTCCCTTGTCTCTTTCTATACCTCTCTTGCCTATTTCTGCACCTCACTTGCCTCTTTCTGCACCTCACTCTCTTCGTTCTGCACCTCTCTTGCCTCTTTCTGCACTTCTTGAGCCTCTTTCTCTACCTCTCTTGCCTCGTTCAGCACCTCTGTTGCTTCTTTCTGCACTTCTCTTGCTTCTTTCTGCACCCCTCTTGCCTCTTTCTGTACCCCTCTTGCCTCTTTGTGCACCTCTCCTTCCAATTTCTGCACCTCTCTTGCCTTTTTCTGCTGTTCTCTTGCCTCTTTCTGCACCTCTTTGGCTTCTCTTTGCACTTCTTTTGCCTGTTTTAGTACCACTCTTGCCTTTTTCTGCACCTCTGCTAGTTCATTCTGCACTGCTCTTGCTTCTTTCTGCACCTCTGTTGCAAATTTATGCATCCCTCTTGCCTCTTTCAGCACCACTCTTCCATCTTTAAGCACCTCTCTTGCCTCTGTCTGCACACCTGTTCCCTCCTTCTGCACCCCTTTTGTCTGTTTCTGCAACTGTTTTGCATCTTTCTACAGTTCTTTTGCCTCCTTCTGCACCTCCGTTGCTTCTTTCTGCACTTGTCTTGCCTCTTTCTGCACCCCGCTAGCCTCTTTCTGCACCCCTTTTGCTTCTTTCTGCACCTCTGTTGCTTCTTTCTGCACTTCTCTTGCCTCTTTCTGCACCCCTCTTGCCTCTTTCAGCACCTCTGTTGCTTCTTTCTGCACTTCTGTTGCTTCTTTCTGCACCCTTCTTGCCTCTTTCTGTACCCCTCTTGCGTCTTTGTGCACCTCTCCTTCCTCTTTCTGCACCTCTCTTGCCTTTTTCTGCAGTTCTCTTGCCTCTTTCTGCACCTCTTTTGCTTCTTTCTGCAGATCTCTTTCCTCTTTCTGTACCTCTCTTGCCTCTTTCTGCACCTCTCTTGCCTCTTTCAGCACCTCACTTGCCTCTTTCTGCACTTCTCTTGCTTCTTTATACACCTCTCTTCCCTCTTTCTGCTCCTCTCTTGCCTCTTTGTGCATTTCTCTTGCCTGTTTCTGCACTTCCCTTGCCTCTTTCTGTACCTCTCTTGCCTCTTTCTGCACGTCACTTGCCTCTTTCTGCACCTCACTCTCTTCGTTATGCACCTCTCTTGCCTCTTTCTGCACTTCTCTTGCCTCTTTCTGCACTTTCCGAGCCTTTCTCTACCTCTCTTGCCTCTTTCAGCACCTCTGTTGCTTCTTTCTGCACTTCTCTTGCTTCTTTCTGTACCCCTCTTGTCTCTTTGTCCACCTCTCCTTCAAATTTCTGCACCTCTCTTGCCTTTTTCTGCTGTTCTCTTGCCTCTTTCTGCACCTCTTTGGCTTCTTTCTGCACTTCTTTTGCCTGTTTCAGTACCACTCTTGCCTCTTTCTGCACCTCTGTTGGTTCATTCTGCACTGCTCTTGCTTCTTTCTGCACGTCTGTTGCAAATTTATGCATCCCTCTTGCCTCTTTCAGCACCCCTCTTCCATCTTTCTTCACCTCTCTTGCCTCTGTCTGCACACCTGTTCCCTCTTTCTGCACCCCTTTTGCCTGTTTCTGCAACACTCGTTCCTCTTTCTGCAGTTCTTTTGCCTCCTTCTGCACCTCTGTTGCTTCTTTCTGCACCCCTCTAGCCTCTTTCTGCACCCGTATTGCTTCCTGCTTCTCTTCTTTTGCTTCTTTCTGTACCTCTCTTGCTTCTTTATGCACCCATCTTGCCTCTTTTTGCACCCCTCCTCCCACTTTCTGCACTCATCTTCCCTCTTTCTGCACCTCTCTTGCTTCTTTCTGCACTTCTCTTGCATCTTTGTGCATCTCTCTTGCTTCTTTCTACACCTCTGTTGCTTCTTTCAGTAATTTTCTTGCCTCTTGCTGCACTTCTCTTGCTTGTTTCTGCACCTCTCTTGTGTCTTTCTGCACCCCTCTTGCCTCTCTTTGCACTCCTCCTCCCTCTTTCTGCACCTCTCTTTCCTCTTTCTGTACCTCTGTTGCTTCTTTCTGCACTTCTGTTGCTTCTTTCTGCACTTCTTTTGCCTCTTTCTGCACCTCTCTTGCTTCTTTCTGCACCTCTGTTGTCTCTTTCTGTACTCGTCTTCCCTCTTTCTGCACCTCTATTGCTTCTTTCTGCACTTCTCTTGCTTCTTTCTGCACCTCTCTTGCTTCTTTCTACACCTCTGTTGCTTCTTTCAGCAATTCTCTTGCCTCTTTCTGCACTTCTCTTGCTTGTTTCTGCACCTCTCTTGTGTCTTTCTGCACCCCTCTTGCCTCTTTATGCACCCCTCTTTTCTCTTTCTGCATCCCTCTTGCCTCTTTCTGCAGTTCTCTTGTCATTTTCTGCACCTCTCCTGCCTCTTTCTGCACCTCACTTGCCTCTTTCTGCACTTCTCTTGCTTCTTTCTACACCTTTGTTGCTTCTTTCAGCAATTCTCTTGCTTGTTTCTGTACACCTCTTGTGTCTTTCTGCACCCCTCTTGCCTCTTTCTGCACCGCTGTTCCCTCTTTCTGCACCTTTCCTGCCTGTTTCTGCACCTCTCTTGCCTCTTTCTGTACCTCTGTTTCTTCTTTCTGCACTTCTCTTGCTCTTTCTGCACCCTTTTGTGCCTCTTTCAGCACCTCTGTTGCTTCTTTCTGCAGTTCTCTTCCTTATTTCTGCATCCCTCCTGCCTCTTTCTATACCTCTCTTGCCTCTTTTTGCACCCCTCCTACCTTTTTCTGCACCCCTCTTGCACATCTTTTGGTTCTTTCTGCACTGCTCTTGCTTCTTTTTGCACCTCACTTGCCTCTTTCTGCACTTCTCTTGCTTCTTCCTACACCTCTGTTGCTTCTTTCAGAATTCTCTTGCATCTTTCTGCACTTCTCTTCCTTCTTTCTGCACCCCTCCTGCCTCTCTCTGTACCTCTTTTGCCTCTTTGTGCACCTCTCCTACCTCTTTCTGCACCCCTCTTGCCTCTTTTTGCACCTCTGTTGGTTGTTTCCGCACTGCTCTTGCTTCTTTCTGCACCTCAATTGCCTCTTTCTGCACTTCTCTTGCTTTTTTCTACACCTCTGTTGCTTCTTTCAGCAATTCTCTTCCCTCTTTCTGCACTTCTCTTGCTTGTTTCTGCACCTCTCTTGCGTCTTTCTACACCTCTGTTGCCTCTTTCTGCACTTCACTTGCTTCTTTCTGCATCTCTATTGCCTCTTTCAGCACCTATGTTGCTTCTTTCTGCACCTCTCTTGCCTCTTTCTGCACCTCTAACTTAGAGGTAGTTTTAATCCCCCTGCCCTATTATGTACTAGGGCCTTACAGGGGAGGTCATGTCAATCACAGGGGTACCCCAACCCATAGTCTACCCTAGTGTAGGTGTTTTCACTGTATTATAAGTGTCTTTCAGCATAGCACTGGCTCCGGGCCTGGTTAGTCAGAGTCAGTTACCACCGGCACCAGTCAGCAAAAAGTTGGGGGCACAGGATGACTTTGCAACAAGGCCTCTTTCTGCACCTCTGGTGGTTCTTTCTGCATATCTCTTGCTTCTTTCTGCACCTTTCCTCGTCTTTCTTGCCTTCTGTTGCCTCTTTTTGCATTTCTCTTGCTTCTTTCTGCGCTTTTTTTCCTCTTTCTGCACATGTCCTACCTCTGTAGGCATAATTAGAAATTAGCATTTAAAAAACCTTTGAAATTCACTGAAAAAACCATTAGATTTCAGGGACGTTATAGTTTGAAATTAGCATTTAAAAAACCTTTGAAATTCACTGAAAAAACCATAGGTTTCAGGGACTTTATAGTTAGAAATTAGATTTAAAAAACCTTTGAAATTCACTGAAAAAACCATAGGTTTCAGTGACGTTATAGTTAGAAATTAGCATTTAAAAAACCTTAGAAATTCACTGAAAAACCACAGGTTTCAGGGACGGTATAGTTAGTTGGACATTTCACTCGTACAAAACCAGAGAAATTCAGCCGTTATAGTTAGTTGAGCTAACTATAACTCGCGGCCCCAAAATGCACTGCTGATGACATCACATATTACATCATTCATGACATGGTCAGTGACATCACTGATGACATCACTGATGACATCTCAAATGGCATCACTGATGACATCACTGATGACATCATCCGCATGATAATCTGATGCACCTCCTCATACCCTAATATAACCTTGATACACCCACTCTAAAATACAGACTACCATTTTCGAAACCATAGACACACCAACACCAGTTACTACATACCCACTTACTGATTCCTAGGTCTACACACACATCCTCTCATTCACCCATACAGTCACTCATACATGCAGTCACTCATCAATACAGCACTATCATATGCACTCATACACCTATACAGACACTCACACACTGCCACTCATCCAGAGTTACTCACACACCTAGTCAGTCATGCAAATAATCAATCACACTTCCATTTACTCACCTATACAGTTATACACACACCACCTCACTTATTCATACAGATACTAACACAGACTTAGTCTCTAATACAATTACTGATACAAGCACACACTCATCCATACAGCCACTCTCACAACCACTCACTCTCACATATAGTCATTTATATACTCCAACACTCACATATACTGCCTTTTTCATATGTAGTTACTCACACATTTACCACTGAGACATCCATTTAATCACTAACACACCCATACACACACTCACCCACCCATACAGCCCTTCACAGATGCACTCTTGAACCCATACACCCAGTGAATCACCCACTCATTCATCTATGCACAGAGTCACACACCCCCACCCACCCACACAGACACTCAGGCACCCATACAGATACTCAGAAAACCAATCAATAACCCATATAGACACTCATGTAGCTACTCACCAACCCAAGCAGCCGCTTACACACGAACTGACAGACTGATACAGACATTCACACAGTTTAGTCACTAACCCATGCTTTCAGTAACACACATTTAATCACTCACTTATACAGTCAGTCACGCACCTACTAAATCATCCATTCAGACACTTATACACCCACTCATTCTTAAATACACCTTGGCGTATATATATATAAAACATATTTAAACTTTACAGAAACACACAGTCACTGGCTGATGTCATCAGTGATATCATCAGTGATGTCATTTGAGATGTCATCAGTGATGTCACTGACCATGTCATGAATGATGTAATATGTGACGTCATCAGCAGTGCATTGTGGGGGCGCGAGTTATAGTTAGCTCAACTAACTATAAGGGCCGAATTTTTCTGGTTTTGTACGAGCAAAATGTCCAACTAACTATAACGTCCTCAAACCTGTGTTTTTTTCAGTGAATGTATATATATTATATAAATAACAGTAGTACAACACGTCAATGCATATATTTCACAATGCACCATTCCAGGAGAATTGTTCAAAAATATGAATCTGAAACCCATAATTTGTCAATACAAACCCCAGTGCAAAACGTGACTATTTGTGATGCAGTGAAGGGGTCCTATCATCTACAAGATTTTGCATTTATATAGGGCCAAAGAGAAGATTGATTCCTAAAACTAAATATACATGAGTATACTAACATGCAATTAACACCTCATGTCATATAAATATTAACATTATTTCATCTGAATTGTGAAATGAGAAAAACAGAAGTTGTACTGTATTTCACAAGAACCACTCAGAGGTCAGCTGCATTTCAGAATAGGAAAACAAAATCAATGTCTCAAATAATATATTATAGTCCAAATCAAATGTTCCAACCACGTGGACTAGTAATGTAAGGATTTGTTTGTAGGTCAGTTTATATTAGTGCATGATTCGAATTTAGCCCAAGTGGGCAGAATAAAACCTTGTAAAGAATGTATGACAAATCACAAAATACCGCCAGCCCATGTGGGCATAGCAGTGTCTTCACAACTGTTATATAGGGTGAGATATATAACAAATCAGATTGTCCATAATCAAGATGGGATGTCAGACACCTAAAATAAGATGTTTTTAAAACAGAATGTTTACAAGTACAGGGAGTTCACAGTGCCTCTGAAATGTAAATTTTGTAATCAGGCAAGGGTGAGTTACACAGTCTTTCAGAATGTTTTTGTCAATATCCCATTATTTTGCACTAATTAAGTCATGCCAATACCAAAGCTCAGGTAAGCAGAATGCAGTGTCTTAAATTGAGTATTGAACAAAGGCAAACTCAAAATAATTTTTGAGTTACAGATCAATATTATTTATTGTCAACACTAAGGAGCGGAATTATTTTTAGGTGGGTGACCTTTGGGTCTCCCATGGGGATGGAGTAAATCACTCCATCCCGATGGTGGAGAGACCACCCTCCTAATTTATAAATGACTACCAAGCAGCTGGAAATTTATAAAGGCATTGGTAGGAACCACCATCATATAGATTCCTGTTGATGCATTTTACTGTTTACTACAGGTCTGCCTCAGAAGGACGCAGCCCTGTAGCAAACAGGATTCTCTTTTCTTTTCAAAAGAAACTCCTGAAACTGGATTTTGTTTTGGAAAATACAAAAAGTAATGCTCTCCACGCCATGTAAGGCTTTGCCGATGGTGGGGGGAGTATTATAATTGGTTTACTGTTCCGTACCACCAGGTTTTACCTGGTGGTTAAGAACAGTAAAAAATGACTACATACACACCCATCTAAATTGGGCGTCGTAGATAGCCATTTCTCTGATGGCTCTTACTCTCAAGGGCCATCGGAAAAGCATGGCAATGGCGGAGATGGAGTAGTCTCTGCCATGGCCAAACCAATGGTTCATCCGCATTGAAATCGGGCAGGCGGACCTTCATTTCGGTGGTATGTAAACTCTGTTGCAACAGCGACGGAGTATATATTCCACCAATATATAAATAAGGCACCAAATGAGGACTAGCTGCATTGATGTTGAGTATGAGATTAGACATTTAGAATGCTATTGTCTTATTATAGAGTATGGGAATCCATAGTCTCAATCAACAATGCATTTGGTTATAATTAATGTGTTCATTGTCGAGCAAAGAAACTGTTACGAAAATGTCACTATTATGCACCTTGCACTAAAGCAAAAATATATGATAATTCACCAAGTGTTTGGGCCTAATTACGAGAACGGCAGTCTTGGGACCGCTGTACTCGTGGATAGTAGTCCAACCGCCGCCATTGCGTCAGGCCTCCAGCCCGATTTCGATGGTGGAACCACCACAAGACTGCTGCCACTGCCAGGATCTATGGTCCCGTGGTGGTGGCTGTGGTGAAAGCAGGCCAGAATCATGGCGGTGCCGGCATCAGCACCGCCATGCACATTATGATCTGCCTTTCCACCAAGCATTTCATGGTGGGGACCCTGCTATGAAAGGCTTGGTGGAAAGGCATGTAAAGAGGCCCCCAACAGGAGCCCCGCCAAGCCTTTGCATGAGAGTGCATGCGGGAAGCACATGATGTGCTCCCCAAAAAACTGCACAGTTGTGCATGCACTGTGTGGCATGCGAAACATGGTGCATGGCACATGTGCACAAACATGCTGTAGGTCCTGTCAAGGTGGCAGTATGGTCTTTAGGCTCTCCTATGAGCCAAACATTTCAGCCGGTATGACACCGCTATCGCCACACCATCCACCTTGGGATGCTGTTGTATCAATCAATCAATCAATCATGTCACTTATAAAGCGCACTACATACCCGCGAGGGTCTCAAGGCGCTGGGGGAAGAGGGGGTTGGTGCTGCTACTGATCGAAGAGCCAGGTCTTGAGGAGTCTTCTGAAGGCCAGTAGGTCTTGGGTCTGTCGGAGGTTGGTGGGGAGGGTGTTCCAGGTCTTGGCGGCGAGGTGGGAGAAGGATCTGCCGCCGGCAGTCATTTTCCGGATGCGGGGGACTGTGGCGAGGGCGAGGCTGGTCGAGCGGAGCTGGCGGGTGGGGGTGTAGAAGCTGAGTCATCTGTTGAGGTAGGTTGGTCCGGAGTTGTGGAGTGCTTTGTGTGCGTGGGTGAGGAGCTTGAAGGTTATCCTCTTGTTGACAGGGAGCCAGTGCAGGTCTCTCAGGTGGGGTGTGATGTGGCTGCGTCGGGGGATGTCGAGGATAAGACGTGCAGAGGCGTTCTGGATGCGTTGCAGCCGTCCTCAGGAGCTTAGCCGTCGTTCCTGCGTAGAGGGCGTTTCCGTAGTCCAGCCTGCTGGTGACGAGGGCCTGGGTGACTGTTTTTCTTGTTTCGGTGGGGATCCACTTGAAGATCCTGCGGAGCATTCGGAGGATGTTGAAGCAGGATGAGGAAACGGCATTGACCTGCTTAGTCATGGAGAGGGTGGGGTCGAGGATGACCCCTAGGTTGCGTACGTGGTCGGTGGGTGGCGGGGCTGTTCCCAGTGATGTTGGCCACCAGGAGTCGTCCCAGGCTGAAGGGTTGGAACCAAGGATGAGGACCTCCGTCTTGTCCGAGTTCAGCTTCAGGCGGCTGGTCCTCATCCATTCGGCGACGGCCTTCATTCCTTCGTGGAGGTGGGCTTTGGCGGTGTGAGGGTCTTTGGTGAGGGAGAGGATCAGCTGGGTGTCGTCGGCGTAGGAGATGATGTTGAGGTTGTGCTGTCGGGCGACGTGGGCGAGGGGTGCCATGTAGATGTTGAACAGCGTTGGGCTGAGGCAGGAGCCTTGGGGTACGCCGCAGATGATCTTGGTGGCCTTGGATCGGAAGGGGGCGAGGCGGACGCTTTGTGTTCTGCCGGAAAGGAAGGATGTGGTCCAGTCCAGGGCCTTCTCTTGGATCCCGGCGTCGTGAAGGCGTGTTCGTAGTGTGTGGTGGCAGACCGTGTCGAAGGCGGCTGATAGGTCCAGGAGGATGAGGGCTGCTGTTTCTCCGTTGTCTAGCAGGGTCCTGATGTCATCGGTGGCGGCGATGAGGGCGGTTTCGGTGCTGTGGTTGCTGCGGAAGCCGGACTGGGAAGGGTCCAGGATGTTGTTCTCTCGAGGTAGCGGGTCAGTTGTTTGCTGACGATTTTCTCGGTGACCTTCGCGGGGAACGGGAGCAGAGAGATGGGTCGGAAGTTCTTGAGGTCCTTGGGGTCTGCCTTGGGTTTCTTGAGTAAGGCGGTGATCTCGGCGTGCTTCCAGCTTTCCGGGAAGGTTGCTGTCTCGAAGGAGATGTTGATTATTTTCCGGAGATGGGGCGCGATGGCTGTACTGGCTTTGTTGAAGATGTGGTGAGGGCACGGGTCTAGCAGTGAACCGGAGTGGATGGTGTTCATGATCTCGCTGGTGTCCTCGTCGTTGATGTTGGTCCAGGAGAGCAGGCGGTTGGTGGTTGTGGGGGCAGTGGTCTCGGTGGTTGCCGGGGCAGTCGTGGTGTTGAAGCTGTCGTGAATGTCGGCGATTTTGCGGTGGAAGAAGGTGGCCAGTGAGTCGCACAGGTCTCGCGACGGCTGGATGTCGTTGGTGTTGGAGCTGGGGTTGGAGAGTTCCTTCACGATGTTGAAGAGCTCTTTGCTGTTGTGTCCGTTGTTGTCTAGGCGGTCTTTGAGTGAGGCCCTTTGGCGGATCTGATGAGGTGATGGTGACTGCGGGTGGCGCTCTTGTGGGCGGCGTAGCTGTCCGCTGTCCGTTCGTGGAGCCAGATCTTCTCCAGTTTTCGGCATGTTCGTTTGGAGGCCTGGAGGTCTTCGGTGAACCAGGTGGCTTTCTTGCTGGTGTGGCTGTTGGGCGGATTCTTGAGCGGGGGCGAGGGTGTTGGCGCAGTCGTCGATCCACTGTCTGAGGTTGCGGGCGGCGGTGTCGGGGTCGGAGGGTTCGGCGGGTGGGCTCAGGGCGAGGGTTGTGGTTAGCTGGTCTTCCGTGACTCTGCTCCAGCAGTGGCGAGGCATTTGTTCGGTGCGGTGGTGCGTGGTGGGCTTCCTGTAGGTGAAGTGGATGCAGTGGTGGTCAGTCCAGTGGGGTTCGGAGGTGTGGTTGAAGGAGACGTGTGGGCTTGCGGAAAAGATGGAGTCGAGCGTGTGGCCGGCGGCGTGGGTGGGTGTAGTCACGAGCTGTCTGAGTCCGAGGGTGGCGAGGTTGTCGATCAGGGTGGTGGAGTTGGTGTCCTTGTTGTTCTCGAGGTGGAAGTTCAGGTCCCCGAGGAGGATGTAGTCCGTGGAGGCGATGGCGTGTGTGCTGACGAAGTCAGCGATGGAATCGCTTGAACTGTGGTCGGGGTCCGGGGGTCTGTAGATGAGGGTTCCTCTGAGGGTGGTGTTGGGATCGGTGTGGATCTGGAAGTGCATGTGTTCGGCGGTGCTGAGGGTGTCGTCGGTGTTGGTTGAGACTCTGAGGGTGTTCCTGTGGACGATGGCGATGCCTCCTCCGACTCCGTTGGTGCGTCCCTGCGGGTGATCTTGTATCCGTCCGGGATGGCAATGGCGATGTCGGGGGCTGAAGCGGGATTCAGCCAGGTCTCCGTCAGGAATGCGACGTCTGGGGAGGTTGAGTCGAGAAGGTCCCAGAGTTCGATGGCGTGTTTGCGGGCGGAGCGGGTGTTGTAATGTGGCAGGCAGGAATGATGATGGTTTGGTGGACTTCCTGGGGCCGCCGTGTCAGCGGTCCTACAGGAAAACCCCCAAGGTCATATCAGTCCCACAGATATAGCAGGAACAAGAGCAAGATGAACCGAGTTTATAGGCCAACTAATTATGTATAATTCTGAAATGCAATATGCTTAACAAACATATCACACAAGGCTGCCCTGCATTGAGGTACAATATTTTGAGGGGGCATAATTTCTTTTCAATTACCCAGCCTGGCCCTGTCTCAGCAAGACATTCAGATGCCCCGTCAATTAAGGGACCGTTCGTCACAAGGCACTCAACCAGCCAGTCACAGTAGCATCTAGGACAGTTTCTCACTCAACTCCCAGTCATTCAGCCCCACTATCAGAAATTCATCAATTCAGTCTGTCACTGAGCCAGCCACAAATCGAGTTATTCACCAATACACCCAGTCACACAGCAACCAACTCAGTTGCTCACATAATCAGCCGAGAAGAGAAGAGAAGAGAAGAGAGGACAGGAGAGGAGAGGAGAGGAGAGGAAAGGTTCTCAACAGCTTGAAATGGGGGCATCCAGGCATTAAAAAAAGGCACAGCAGTAAAGTAATGCTCATTAAACTTTCACAAAATATACTATCTATTTTTGGCCAATCAAATTACTGAAAAACATGCAATAGGATATTACAATTAGTTATAAGACTTAATTGATAACAACAGTCTGATAGACTGCAATGTAATAGCGATAAAAGAACAGTACAAAGAAAGAAACATTATTGCAGTTGAAATTAACAATTGTCCACCACTCTGCAAATGCACCTCCTGGTGTACTACTAGTAGGGCAGTGGTTCCCAAACTTTTTTGACCTGTGGCTCCCTTGACCTAATTGGCAGTTGGCCGTGGCTCCCCACCATTTTTTTACCGGTGGGCGGGTGGGGGGGTGTAAGCCCGACCTCGGGAGTACTTCCTGGGCATGTGCAGCAAATTTAAACGGAGCACAAACATGCCAATACAGCACATATAACAGAGCTCACACATGCCTGCATGCACCAATTCTGCAAATTCAGCAGACCAGAGACAAGCTGTAGCACATTCAAGTCATCGAAGCAAACACAAGAGAGCACACACAGATACACTACCATTCACACATAAACGCATGCAAATGCTGAAAATACAGCGCTGCACATCTAGTCTTTGTCCCAGTCAAACATAGTCTGTTTACCATCTCTTTGGCTCTTTTTATCGTACACAAGTGTCTGCTTTCAGGATTTTTTTCTTTATCTAAAAGCACTCCATGAGAATGCCTGTTTCCCCTGTTGCCTGTGTTTTTGCCACATTTATTTAAATGTGGCAAAAACACAGGAACAGGGAAACAGGCATTCTCATGGAGTGCTTTTAGATAAAGAAAAAAATCCTGAAAGCAGACACTTGTGGTACGATAAAAAGAGCCAAAGAGATGGTCATTCTGGTAAACTCTGACCATGGCCCTCCAAAGTGGACGAGGACACCCTCCGAGCTTTGCCACTTTGTTTGGACTTTAAGAAGCTGCTGCCTCATAGGAGTGTGCATCACCGTGTGCGTGTTCACTCACCTGCCATCATGAGGAAAGGTGATGATGACGAATCACCAATACCGGCCTGCGCTGGTGTGAGCACAGCCAGGACACCGGGGAACCAAACCTCCCCCTCTTATACGGAAGGGGTGAGGTCGCGGTGGAGTTACCTGGAACAGCTGCTTTGCTCACAGGAGGTTTACAGCATAAAGCTAACTCTGCGTTTCTCGCACCGATCAGTCACTTGAGCAGTTCACTCACGGCCAATCAGACGGTAGGAGACCGTCTCGCTATTTTAACAAACTTGTGACCGTTCTGGAGCGAGCGACAGCAGTTGGTGTCCGCTGGGAAGATTGCCCTGATGGCTGGTTCGCCTTTGTTCTGGCCCAGAAGGAACATTCAGTTCGACAGGTCTCTGAATGTAGATTTGGATAAATGTATTGTTGGCCCCTGACCGTGTCCCAAAACGAACATTCATTTTGACTGGGTCCCCTGATGTCTGAAGGCGAGCTGCGTATGCCAGTAATGGAGACTACTATGCCTGTGAAAGCACGTACCTATGTACGAACGTATGTGCACTCTTGGGCCAAACCATGTTCCCGGATTATGCAGGTGGCACGTATTTTGCGCTGCAGCTGCAATAAACTTCATTTTCCACCTAACGTGAGCGCGGCGCCCCTGGCTACTCATGACGGCGCACCGGGGTGCCGCGGCGCACAGTTTGGGAACCACTGTAGTAGGGGGATGAAGTCCCCTTGGCTATTGTGGGTCATTGGGTGCCAACAATCCCTCCTGTTACCTCCAGCAAGTCCCTCACAGTGGGTTTGCTGGTAGGTTTTCGTGGCCACACCCCCTTCCTCCACCACTCTGCAGACGCGCCTCCTGGCGCACTATTAGTTGGTGGTTTAAGTCCCCTTCGCTCTTGAGGTCCTTGGAGACCAACTAGCCCATCTATTACCTCCAGTAAGACCCACACAGCTGAATTGCTGAGAGGTCAGCAGAAGACATGCCCCCTTTCTCCACCACTCTGCAAATGTGCCTCCTGGCCTTATTTATTTATATTTTTATAAAGAAAGGGGGGCCATGAGGTTCCCTTTCCATTGGCCAGTTTTGGCCCCGGGGAACACATCCCCCAGGGCTCTGTCCTTTTTTTTTCTTCTTTTTTGTTAAAGTAAAGGAATGGAGGTCTTGTGGCCCCCCTTCCTGGGGCCAATTTTGGCCCCAGGGACCCCATCCCCCAGGAATGACCTTTATTTTATATTTTTATTTTCTTTCAATGGAAGGGTGGCTGCACGGCCCCTCAGCCAAGGCAGATTTTGGCCACGGGACCCCATTCTCCGGGGCCAGGCCTTCATATATTTTTTTTTAAAGGGGAGGGGTGCCGTGCAGCCAACCTCCCCAGGCCTATTTCAGCCCCGGCGGACCTTATCCTCCGAAAAAGGGGAAGGGGCCCTAGCAGTGCATTGCAGGGCGCAAGTTATAGTCAGCTCAATAACAAATTTCACTGGATTTGTTCGAGTGACACCTGAGCCTAACTATAACGTCTATGTAACCTATAGTTTTCTTAAATTCTATTTCCTAACTATAATGTCCCTGTAACATTTGTTTTTTTCAGTAAATTTCTATGGTTTTTTAACTAGTAGTCGTGTTTGCAGAGTGGTGGAGAAAGGAGGCTGGGCCTCCGACCACCTCTCAGGAATCCTACTGTGTAGGGCTTACTGGAGGTACCAGGAGGGCTTCTTGGCCCCCAAGGTCCTTCAGGAGTAAAGTGGACTTCATGCCCCAACCAGTATTGCACCACGAGCTACGTTTGCAGAGTGATGGAAAAAGGAGGCGTGGCCTACGAAGACCTCCTAGCAATCCCTCTGTGTGTGACTTATTGGATATAACAGGAGGGGTAGTCTTGAATAACCGCAAAAATGGAAAATAGGTCTAAAAGATGTTTTTAAAGAAACTTGGGTGCCGATTACGATGCGGTCAGAAAAGGCTCCGACTGTCGATCGGAGCCTTTCTGACCGCATCATAATACGTCGGTCTGATTCCTCATTATGATGGAGAGGAATCTGAGCGACCATTCTGACTGGCTTCCGATGGTCTCTCAGAGCCCATCTGCCAGTCAGAATGCGACCAGTAATCCCAAGGGCGGCCCTTTCTGCCCAAGGGATTACGATGTCAGGTTTCGGCAGCCTTTCCATGACAGCCTTTCCGACATGGAAAGGCTGTCGGAACTCAACTTTGGGGGCCCCCAGCAGGGCCCCCTTGTGTGCAGGGCCTCTGGTTGTAGGCCAAGGGGGTACTATGGTGCCCCCTGTTGATCCCTGCACCCCGTGGCAGGTACCTTGAGGTGCCTGAAACAGGCACCAGGTATGAATTGCTCCTCCTATTTTACAATGGGAGCATGCATTCTGGCCGGAATACATGCTCCCATTGTAAATTATAGGAATGCTACCGTCAGTCGGGATCACCGACTGGGTGTCGGCCGGTCCCATGACCAAGACGATGTTGTGTGGAGGAAACTCCGCCCGACATCGTAATAGGGCCCTTAGTACAAAAATATGAGTTTAAACATGCTTTGAAAGAAGTATGTATTTTGTAATATGTTTAGGGCAATGTTCAGAATGGATTTTTTTACATGTTATTTTCAGATGTGTTGGTGGCCATTGAATGTCTGCTTTTGTTTTACATTTTTGTGACGTGTCTGCGGGGATCGCGATTACCGACGTCATCACTGTCTCCGGAGTCACCATTAAAAAAATCAAATAGGTTTTACAGATTTTTTTATAGAAACTCTCTACAAAAACATGACTTTAGAGAATACTGTAAGAAACCCCTGGTGTGTAAAATACTGTAGGATGTGTGGATATATGTGTTTTAAACTTTATGGAAAAAGGCGCAATCGTCGCGATTAACGACATCATCGCGACATCCAGAATAACCGCAAAAACAGGAAATAGGTCTGAAAGAAGGTTTTTAAAGGAACTCAGTACAAAAATATGAGTTTAAACATGCTTTGAAAGAAGTATCAATATAGTAATATCTGTAGGGCAATGTCCAGAATGGATTTTTTTACATATTATTTTTAGGTGCGTTGGTGGTCATTAAATGTCTGCTTTTGTTTTCCGCTTTCACGTATCAGCGTGAATCGCGACATCAACGCAAACATCCTCAATAACTAACGGGAAAAAACCCTTTAGAAAAAACTTCACAATATTTCGGGTACTAGGGTGGCTCTAACAGGAGCTGTTGTGTTGGTTGTGTGTATATGGCTGCTACACATAAGACCGGATGCAGAATTTCAGGTTACTTAGAAACACCCTGTTGCCTTCCTCGGTAAAGTGCACTCCATCATTTCTATAAATTCTGTGCATGTCAAAACACAGATTGTTATAGATACAGCCCAGGCGATGGTCTCTGAGGAATGCAGAAACAGTTTCATTAACATATTTCCTGGCTTTGTCAATCTGTGGACACAATTGGTTTGACCACTTCCATTTCTGTCTTTGGCATATATTAGAGTACACCAAGACATTGTGAGGGAAAAGAGACATAAGTTCAGCAAAGGTTTCTTTTATGAGGATTTCCAGCCATACCCCAGTCAATGTACCTAGGTCATTGCCATCACAGTGCACAATCATGAGGTGAGGAGCTTGAGAGCAGGTCAAATGGAGGTGTATTTTTAAAATATATATATATATTTCATTGGATGCTGTTATTATGAAAGTGAATAGAATCAGGTAGTATGTTGGATGCCTTAGCAAGAAGTCTTATTATAGGCTGTTGTTTAAGAAAATAAATTTAATCCAGACATGGATATGCTTTTGAATCTGTGGAATAAAGCACACCTGCTGTATCTTATTTGGAAGTAGTATGTCCCTTCTAGAATGTGCTATGAACTTGTGACCTACCGGTTCCACTGGGTTGCTAGGCACACTGAGCTAAGAGTGTATTGAGGGGAAAAGTGTTAAAGAGACAGAACATTTTTTCAAAAGTTGAGGAGTAATGACTCAATTCAAGTAATGGCAAGTTTTAATTTCTAATTCAGGACTACGTAATAAACTGTTGTGTAGTATTTAAATTTCAGAAAAATGAAGCTAGATATAGGTTTGAACTACAATGGCACTCTCTACATAATTAGATGAGTGCATGAGTAGAGCCGGAGTGTTTAATCAGTGCACACATGTGCCTCAGTATTTCAATGACTGCATGGGCTGTAAGGGGGTGTTTAGATTGCTGCATAGGTTCTGCGCAAATGTTATAATTATTGCATAGTAAAAGCCTTGTAAATTTAGTGATACATTTAAAAAGTATAGAAGAAGGAGAGATGCAGTGAAACTGAAAGAACGAGTTGAGAGAGTAGTTGGTAAGGTCTTTGCTTTGATGAGGAAGCTTTTCATTTTGATTCTAAATAGAATGAAGACTCTTGACAAAATTGTGTTGAGCATGAGGAGACAACTCCAGAAGAAAAGATTAATGAATAGATGTACCTATTATACAGGTGCCGATTCACAGAACTAATCTGGGATAAAATCCTAAACTTACTACTTTTGGTATTCACAGAAGGCATTTAGTAGTAGTAAAGTTATGACTCCTAGCTTTACTACTACTAAACTGAGATAAAATCCTAAACATACTACTTTTGGTATTCACAGAAGGCATTTAGTACTAGTAAAGTTAGGACTCCCAACTTTACTACTACTAAATGCCTCTTGTGAATACCGAAAGTCGTAAAGTTAGGATTTTGTCTCAGATTAGTAGTAGTAAAGTTAGGACTCCTAACTTTAATACTACTAAATGCCTTCTGTGAATACCAAAGGTGTAAATTTAGGATTTGATCTCAGATTAGTTCTGTGAATCGTCCCACAGTTTTTAGTGGAGAATGGATACATACAGAAGCTTTCTTTAATGAAGAAAGGTATTTCCAGGATAACAGATTAGTTCATGCTATTGATTAAAGAGGACGATGTAATGAAATGAAGAGTGGTAGTCCTATAGCAAAATAGCTGATGGTACCTAGAAATGTAGAAGAAGGTATGGCAGAAGAGGTACAAGGAAGGCGTAGTCAGGGTACTGTATACAAATGGATGCAGTAGTGTTTTTAGTATTAGACAGCAATCCATTGATATATTAAGAACACTTTAACGTATCTTTCCAAGATATAGTTTAAAACACAAAATAAGTTATACCACTTAACAATGCGAACTGTAGGTAGGAGGTTGTATTATGTGAAAACTCCTGCTTTATGTTTAGGAGAAATGAATAGAGCACTTTTGCATGGTAGCGTGGCAGATGTAGAAAAGGTTTGTGGTGATGTGCAGGTTCGTTTCTTTGAGCCTGAGTAGGATTCTAGGGAAAATTAAGAGTTAAGAGGAGGAGTTGCAGAACAAGACACATATATTACAGTTGATAGTTTTAAAGAAGAGATTATAAAATTTAAAACAGTGTTGTCTGAAAAACAGAGTATGTTTGTAAATGTTGTTGATGCACTTACGAGAAGATTTAAACACAGACTGTTGACTTCTATTTAAAAAGTGAAAAAGTAAATAATGATAACTGACAAAAGTTACCTGTGTATTTATTTGTAGAGGGATGGTTTAACTTGTCTAAATAGCAAGTTATATGTAAGTAGTATTACAATAGAAGATAATAAAATAAACAACACATAGATATTAGATACCCATTTTGTAAGATAATAAAATGCATGCTAATGTAGAAAAACTATGAAGGTCCAAAAATAAAAAAACATCAACATTTATTATTATTTGCAGCATTGCTAAGGGCCATTATGGACTGCTCACCAGCACTTACTACAACTTCATAATAAATGCAGTATGATGCATTGGGGAAAACTGTGAAGCCAAATCTTGAAGTTGAGATTGGACTTTTGAATGGACTCTCTGCTTCGGTGTTCTTGTGCTGCTATTGAAGTCTGGGGGCCTTCAGCTTTGCGTTGCTTTTTTGCTGTTCACTTTGAACTTGTCTTTTGAAATGTGCAAAAAATTTAAAAGGAGAAAACAATTTACCATGCATGATTTCTGGCAGCATTGCGAATACCTGTAACACACTACTCACCAGCTCTTATAACAACACTGCAGTCCATGCAATACGTGGCCATTCTTGATAAACTCTGAAGCCATATCTGTTGTAGTAGTCTGTACCTCTAAAGGGACTTTCTGGCCGGGAATTCTTGCTGCTGCCACTGATGTAGATGGCCCTCCAGTTTCCTTCAGCTTCATCGGCAGTTGGAGACATTTTGTATAATAAGTTTTAAGATGATATAACATGAACATCATCACACATGAGTCCACAAAAAAGTCTCCATCCAAAATCTACCACCTACGCATAATAAATGTCTGGAAATGAAGATTCAAGCAGGAGGAGTGGTTGTATACTTCCTATTCATTTTACTGAACAGTATATTATCTAATGGTATTCCTCACATTAACGGTCATGTGATGTTTTCAGATTATGCATTGCACTAGTTTGCCAACAGTTTTTATTCCCCATGAGTTTGGATAACAATGGGTAGTTTGATGGGTGTTTGGTAGTTATGTTCTATTTGTGAGTTCAGATGTTGAGTTATTTTTTTAACTGTTCTTTTTATAAATGTGATATTAAAATAAAGTTAAACCAATATGTTACTAAACAGCTAGACTCAAAAAGTGTGCAAAATATGTTTATATATCTGTTTCTCACTTTGTCATTTGTATTCATGACTACTGATGTCATTGCGACCTTCGGTGCTGCTGTGAAGAAGGAAAATGCATTTTTGATTTAGTCTTTTTGACGAATGAATATAAAGGGGTAAGTTAATTTAGTATCTTACTAAATAGATACACTGAAAACTTTTGTAAAATATGTCTGTATATGTGTTTTACACTTTGTATTCACAGTCTTTCCTTGGCAAAGGCACTCATAGAATCATACAGGCACTACCTGTGCAATCATCAAGAATGTCCTTTCTCCACCACTCTGCAAATGCACCTCCTTGCATAGTACTAGTTCGGGGATGAAGTCCCCTTGGCTATTGAGGGTATTTGGGGGCCAACTATTCCTCTTGTTACCTCCGGCAAGTTACACACAGTCAGTTTGCTAAGTGGTCTTTGGAGGCCATGCCCCCTTTCTGCACCATTATGCGATTATGGCTCATGGCACACTACTGGTTGGGGAATAAAGTTCTCTAGGATGCTAAAGGATCTTGGGGACCAAGAAGCCCTCCTGGTACTTTCTGTACATCTACACAGCAGGATTCCTGAGAGCTGGTCAGAGGCCCGCACCCTTTCCACACCATTCTGCAAACACCATTGCTACTTAAAAAACATGGAAATTCACAGAAAAAACCTAAGGTTACAGGTACGTTATAGTTAGCAATTAGCATTTAAAAAACCTTAGAAGTACACTGAAAAAAACCAAAGGTTACAGGGCTGTTATAGTTAGGAAACATAATTAAAAACTATAGCTATTCACTAAAAAAATTGAAGGTTACAGGGACGTTATAGTTAGGCTGATATTTCACTCGTACAAAACCAGAGAAATTCACCAGTTATAGTTAGCTGAGCTAACTATAACTCGCGCCCCTACAATGCACTGTTTATGACCTCACATATTACATCACTACTGACATGGTCAGTGACATCACTGATGACATCTCAAATGACATCACGGATGGCATCACTGATGACATCATCTAGTGACTGTGAGTGTTTCTAAAACGTTTATGAGTGTCAAATATATATACACCAAGGTGTATTGATGAATCAGTGGGTGTATGAGTGCCTGTATAGATTATTTTGTGGGTGTGTGACTGACTGTATAAGTGAGAGATTAGGTGTCTCAGTGAATATATGGGTCACTGACTCATTTGTCTGAATGCCTGTATCAGTCTGTCAATTGTTGTTGAAGTGGCTGTATGAGTTGGTGAGTGGGTACATGTGTGGGTGTATGGGTGACTGATCGGTTGTCTGAGTACCTGTATGGGTGTATGAGTGTCTGTGTGGGTGCATACGAGGGTGAGTGACTGCCTGCATAGATGAGTGAGTGTGTGAGTCAGTGGGTACATGGGTTAGTGAGTGTAAGAGAAGGGTTGTATAAGTGACTGCATGTGTCTGTGGCTGTGTCGGTAAATGAATGGATGTGTCAGTGGTATATGGGTAAGTGGATATGTGAAAGGCAGTATAGGTGAGTGTTGAAGTATATCAGTGACTGCATGTGTGAGTGAGGGATCGTGATAGTGGCTGTATGGGTTAGTGAGTGCGTATGTGAGGGTCTGTATGGGTGAGTGATTATATGTTAGAATCTGTATGAATAAGTGAGTGGGTGTGTGCATAACTTTATAGGTGAGTGAATGGCTGTCTGATTGACTCTACAGGTGAATGAGTAGGTGTGTGAGTAGCCCTATGAGTGACTGACAGTGCGTGAGTGGCTGTATGGCTGTATGAGTGGATATATCACTGGCTGTATTAGTGAGCAAGTTGGTGTGCGAGTGGCTGTATGGGTGGCTGAGTGGATATGTGTGTAGACCTATGAATCAGTGAGTGGGTATATAAGTACTAGTATGGGTGTGTCAATGGTTTCAAGAATGGTAGTGTGGAAGTTGCAGTTTGTTTCTGAAAGGATACATGAGGGTGTGAGTGGCTGTGTCTGAAATTCTGTGGATGATGTCATCAGTGATGTAATATGAGATGTCATCATTGATGTCAGCAGTGATGTCACTGACCATTTCATCAGTGATGTAATAGGTGAGGTCATAAGCAGTGCATTGCGGGGGCATGAGTTATAGTTTGCTGAATTTCTCTGGTTTGTACGAGTGAAATATCAGCCTAACTATAACGTCCCTGTAACCTTTTTTTAGTGAATATCTAAGTTTTTTAAAATAATATTTCCTAACCATAACAGCCTCGTAACCTTTGTTTTTTTTCAGTGAATGTATATATATATATATATATATAATATTTTCTTGTATCATTTTTTTCAGTAAATATATATATATAATCTGTTCTTGTATGTATTGTCATGAATTGAATGCCGATGGATTTTTGGTTACAAGCATACAAGAAAAGGTACATTTTTCCACACATGTAAATTTACTCTTACTTTAGCCTATTCACAAACTGCATTTTGTAATACATTTAGTAATACTACAATAATACTATTCTCATCTTAATGTAGCAAAAACTGTAAAGAAATTAAGTTGTCACCTGATTGTAAACCTTTTAAAATTGATAAACATGTTTCTTGCAACACAGACCATGTTGTATATGCCCTGAAGTGCCCATGTGAGAAATCATATATAAGTAGTACTATCCATAAAGCAAAGAAATGTATTCTGGAGCATCTTCGTGCTATAAAGAATGGAGACAAACAGTACCCAATAGCGAGGCACTTCAAAACGCAGCACAATCAGAACAGTAATCTGTTGACCTTTTGTGTATTAGATACCATTTCTATACAAGCTTGAGGTGGAGATAGAGTTCGAGATTTAAGGTGCCTCAAATTAAAATTGATAATCCAGTATCAGACATTAGCCCCTGTTGGTCACAATTGTGATGAGGAAATGTCAGTTCATTTAGGATAACTGTTGTATGGTTTTTTCACTCTAACACTCATAGAATGCATTAAGTTGCTTTTAGCATTTTAGTAACAGAAGCTGTCAAGAATGTTTTTTATGTTTTTTATGGCTGTATGTATCACATATTTTCACTTCACAGAATTTTCTTTATTCACTATGTTGTATGAAGTAATACATTTATGTGACTGTTAATTCTTGTTTATGTTACAGAGACACGGTGAACTGTATTTGACGAGTGAAAGGCACAAGAGTTATCAATATCTATTGTTCCAAAAAAAAGGAAATGTCCAAGATTGGTCTGTTAGGAAGTACATAGCCAGGTTTGCCCACTGGGGCTTGATATGATTTAAACCGCGTGTGGCGGTATTAATTTAGAACTCTGTTCCCACTGGGGTGGAAAGTACTAACAGAGATCTGGCTTGATAATTGCAAATATTGATTGTGTACACTGGTACGAAATATTTAAAGGAGGATGTCATAAGGACTCTCGGTGTTTGCTTTTCATTGTTTTTGGCTGAAAAGGAAATTTTTGTTGTTTATCATAACTGAAATGGCCAACCCTTAGTATTCTATGGGCTTTTGTTACTCTGGTATTGTTGAGTAAAGTTGATTCAAACCTTTATCAACAAACCTGTGCCCGTACGTAAAAGTAAAGAAATACATTGTTTACTTATTAATGAAATTACCACACTTGTCACGCCGATAAGACTGTGTGAACTAATATTCACTTTGATGTATTTGTAGTGAAAAGATCGTTTATATCGAGTGAAGTAACTCGATGTTAATACTACAGTCTGTCTGCTCTGTTTATTGTTGTGGTCACATGTTTATTTAAATCATGAAATGAATACAACAGAGTTACTCGTGAGCAAGGAGCGCAAGCTCTGAAACGCGTAGAGTTGTTGCCAAGCTGAAGTAAAATCACCGCTTTTGCAATATTTTGTGTCTGTGGCATGCTGTCAGTTTGAAAGGAGAGCAGCACTCTGGTGTATCTATTGGGACCCGCCACCCCACTGTGGAACGCTGTCGCTGGAGGCTCGGGTAAGGCGATTTTGTCTTGCTGTGGGAATACATATATATATATATGTGTGATCAAGGCAGTGAATGCCGAAACGCGTCGCAGCGTAATGGAGGAATAAACCTCGCAATTTCTAAATCTCTTATGTCGGTGTCCGATCTTGTGCGGAGAATCGGATGTGGTGTTCATATATATATATATATATATATATATATATATATATTTTTTTTTTCCAGACTTAAAATTTCACTACTGTACTTGTAGTGATATAAATGCATTTTCACTTTGCCAAGGAAAAAATAATTTGAAAAAGAACTATGCCTCCCTCCAGTGGACTTAATATCAGGAGTGCTTCTCCTTCTAGGAAAACATAACATGTTCACAATCATTTCTGCACAGGTTTTCAGTTTAAATTACTGATGCACATCAGGTTTACGCATGACAAAAAGTATACAGCTGGGTTAGGGTGCTTGTAAGAAATTGGATGGGCCACAGGAGTATTTGGGACTGAGGGTGCATAGAAGCTGTTCTTTTGGGTAATCAGAGGTTGTAGTGTGAGCCATCTGCGATGGCAAGGGCCACAGTTGAATGCAATTAACTGCACATTGTTAAGGTTTTTCTGGCATACTGGGCCCAAACACAGTGGTAAGTGCCAGACTAGGCCTTGCTGGGCTAGGATAGGATGAGCAGGTTAGTAACCATGAGAAAGAAAAATAAAAGTTATAAGTGCATGCGATTCACAGTTCGAAAGATGTACAGCACAGAAATCACAGGAAGAAAACATTCTACAAATAATCTTTTGTGCTGCCATGGCTATGCGTTTGGGAAAATCTCCCAGAGTAGGTGAGTCTTGCTCCTCTGGAAGGATGGGAAAGGGATTCTCTATGGACCTTCTGTGGCCAGCAGAATGAAGTCAGAAATTTCTGGCAGTGTCTTTAAGATATGCCCATGATGCAGGCTGGTACACAAGTCTACATTTATGGTCCCCTTAAAGTAATGAGAAACAATCAGATTCCTGGGCCCAGATTTACTAAGATTTAGCATGGGGTTGGGTCACTTTTTTGGTGCAGTCTCAACACATAATCCATTCGAGATTAGCAAAGCCATGCATGGATTTGAAAAAAAATAATGTAAGCCACTGGAGAGCATTGCCTTGCTTTACGTTCATCAAGTAGGTATTGCATGTGTCATACACGGGTGTTTCGAAGCATCCACCCATTAATTTTGATTCAAACATTTATTTACAATGTCTTGTAAGCACCGATTTGTGCCAAAATGTTGGGTCTCCCTGAGGCTGGCATTATAAGGAGAAATATCTTTATTTCTCTTTGTTATATACTCTTTGCTTGTGTGCTGAATTCTGATGCACCCATATAAAGAGGCAATAGCCTCAAATGATAGTGTATGTGGAGCATGGCATTCATTGATGCTATTTCCTCTTTGTATGTCCTCTGGATTTCCATCTACAAATGGTGTAGTAAGAGTCATCCCATTGCAGCCCAGGGTTTGGTGTGCATGGACTACTTATTCACACAAATAGGAACAAAATCCAAGCATTGAAGGACCCAACCTGCATTACTCCCATCTATAATCAATACACACACAAGATGCCAGGGGTCCAAATCAATCACACTTGTACTGGGACACATTAGTCCTTTGTAATAATCTTCAACTAAGGCAGAGAAATGACAGAGATCTCTGTTTTCAGGGTGAAAAACCCTCACCCACCATCCTGGTGGCATGCTTCATCATCAGGTTTCTACTCACACCACTAACAGCTAAGTTAGTGGTGTGGGATATGACTCTCACTAACTTAGAGAGGAGCTTTTAGAGAATGCCTAAGGGGATAGCCCAAATTGATATTTTTTGGTGTGGCTGAAGACAGCCAGAGTGTAATGATGAAGAAAAAGAAAAAATAGTTAAAAATGCCACACAATGGACAGAATCAAAAGTTTAATGAATGTCCCCAAGGTGCACATTAAAAACACCTGTTATTCAGTTGTTGGCTTAAAGCTGCAGCATGTTTCATGAAATCACTCAGTTCAGAGCAATTGCGTCTTATTCTCAAGAACTGACCTACTGGCAAACTATCCCATAAAGCCCTGGGATGGTAGCTGTCAAAGCTATGTAAGGAGTTACTAGCCATAGGCATCCTATATAATTCTGATTGTATACAGCCTTCTTTTGGGTACAGTAAAAGATCCAAAAAAGGTAACTGTTTAGTGCTGTATTCACTGGTGAATCTCAAGAAGGGATTTCTTTCATTGAGCCGCTTAAGAAAAGTCCTAATCTCATCAATTTACCGAGACCAAATCACAAGTACGTCATTGATATATCATTTCCAAAGCTTGAGGTAGCTCTGAAAGAGATTATCCCTGGGATGAATGAGTGTGCATTCAAAATGATGGATGTACAAATTCGCCTCACTTGGGGAAAAAGTACTGCCCACGGAAGTCTCAGACATTTGCAGATATAGCTGTTCCTGAAACTAAAAGAAATTCACTTTCATGGCTCAATGAGTACATTTCATAATGAAAGAGACTGGAGTACAAAACAGAGATGGATCCTTTCTCAAAAGGGTCTCAACTGTCCTTAGTGTGTCATCTTGGGGACTACAGGTATAGCTAATTCCACATCAAGGCTCATCAAGACATCATGTTGAAGATCAAAAGCAACATCCTGAAGGATCCTGAGAACATGCTTAGTGTTCTGCAGATACAATTGCATTTTGACAACTAAGGGTCTCAAGATAAATTCCCTTAATTGAGACAATGGCTCCAACAGAGGGCCTATACTAGGCATGATGGGTCTCTCAGGCAAGGTACTGCTGGATAAGCTAGTGTGTTGCACTCTTAAGAAGCACATTGTAACTCCTGTTCAGTACAGTTTCAGGCCTGGACTGGGTACCTCCAACCAGCGCCTGACCTTCACCAAATTATGTCCAAATATGTCCTTCTCAAAGAAGGATGTCATTATCTGGCCTTTATGGACCTTAGTGCAGCATTCAACAATGTAGTCAGGACAAAGTCATGGAATGTGTTCCTAACTAAGGGCACTAACCTGAAAATCATCCATCTTCTTGCTCAGCTACATGACAGTATTAAGGAAGCATTAGATTCAGCCCTAGTGGGGAATGCACTCCTTTTATAAAAATTGGAAAAGTAGTTAGGCAGGGTATTGGTACCTTTTTATTCAGTCTTTATATTAATGATCTGGATGAGAAACGTATTGCCACCACAGCTGATCCCCGAAGGCTAGTAGTGTCTGCTACCAGTCCTGATGTATTCAGACAATTGTGTCCTCAAGGCTAGGACAGCTGGGGCCTCCAGAAACTGCTAGACACTTTTTTCATTCGTGTCTGACTTAGGTCTCCCCACAAACACAACCAAGTCTTTCACCATGGTTTATGTCTCCCCCTGAATAGGATTACTTCTTTTCACATTGATGGCATGGTCCTTAGATGTGCCCCTACTTTTACTTATTTGGGGTCCCGTTCAACATGAGGTCAATTGAAGCACCTGAGGGTAGTTAGAACAACCCAATTCAAAGCAGCCACTGCCGCTTTGCATAAATTTGCCTCCAAGCTAGGGTCAATGCCAGTGGGTTCTGCAGTGACAATCTACAAATCTAGACCTGTCCCAATCATATCATATGATGCAATAATCTGGGGCTACACAGACCACTCACAGCTGCAGATTGGTGAAAATAGGTTTCTTCGAAAATTGGTATCGCTTCCTGCTAGTGTCCCTACCATCATTTTATATCAAGAACTAGGTCTGCAATTCCTGGATGATCAACGGAGGATGGTGCACACAATGCTATGGTTGTCCATTTGGTCCAGGCCTGAGGCATCCTTAACACATACTGTGATTGCCGACTGTATCAGTTTGGTTGGGGCCCATAAAATTTGATGGCTCTCGCACATCAGACAGGATCTGTGAACAATTAGCTGGATGGACCCGTATGATTCGCCACAGTCTATTTCCTGTAAAGACAAACTTGTAGTTAAGGAGAATTACTAAAATTCCAAACAGAGCGGAGATGAGCGGCCGATATAAAGAAAAAATCAGTCAAATTATATTATCCTGTGTGCACTACCCCCCTCATTGAGCCATATTTGCTTAGAACATCTCACAGGCAAAGTTTCTACCTAACTAGATTCTGTCTTGACCTTGCCTATTGCCTGATGTCCTATCCATCAAATGTTTACACAAGTAAATATTTGGTCCTGTGTCCGTGCGATTTTTTAGCCCTCCAATCGCAACTACATTTATTGTTTTTTTGTGAATTGTATACTGCTCAATGCAAACATGTTTTAAAACCATTTTTAAGAAAGTTGCAGATTCGGAAATGGAAGGAGGTTATGGAGCACTTGCAGCTGTTGCAAACCGATGCTGTCTGCCAAACTATCTTTGTATTTCTCACCTCCGTTATTAATTAAAGGTAAAGGATGGGGAAATTAATTGCTAGATATATATTTTGGATATTTAGGTTAAAAATGCAGGCAAACTGTTACATCTCACACTCATATCTAAGTAGGTAAAGGACATACTTGCATTGATTGCTTGCTTTTATCTAATGGTCTATTTTATCTCTTATTGTTTGGCAATTTTAATGATTTCACTTTTGGCTTTGCTTGCATTTTATTCTTTTTGCTTTTATGGTTTGATATAAACCAAATAAAGATACTTATACTGAACTGGGTCTCCCAGGCAGAGAGCATTGAGGTTTGTGAATCTTTGGTAACACAAAAAATACGGGACATTGGGATACTCCGCCAGAAGGAAATCAGTCATTCTAGTTGTAATCCACACAAGTTCCTTTGCCTCTTCAATTAGATTGATAATAATATTTTTTAACCTTTTCATGGGATTGTGCAACAATGGCACATAGATCTTGGTGTTCTGCAGTTTTTGGAGACATTCATCTTGATATGTAACGGAATCAAGAATAATGGTGGCCCCACCCATTTCAGCTGGTTTTATTGCAAAGGTGGGGTCCATACCTAGTTTCTTCACAATCTCTAGCTGCCGATTGGAAGTATTATGAAACATACTTTTCTTCCAGACCTTATAATTCTCAAAGTCTTTCAAAACTGCTTTTTTCAAAGATTAAAAAGTCTGGTAGTATGGAGCCAGGAGGAAGATTGAAATTAGACTTTTTACTTAAACCTGTGTTCTCTTCAGACCTCATATTCTCTCATTCAGGGGACTGATTGAAGAACAACGTTAATGAGGTCTTTCTGAAAAACTGTGTCAATTCCTTATGGATGGTAAAGTCATCACCCTTATTTGTAGGTACAAAGCTCAGTCCTTTGTTAAGAACAGTCATTTCCTCCCCTGTGAGACAGTAGTTGTTAAGTTTTACAATTAATTTGTCTCATAACTGGTCGATGGGGTGGGTTCTTCGGTCATGCTCCTGGGCTGGCAAGGAGATAAAGGGGGGGTCTCCAATGCTCATGCTGGGGTCCCTTTCTTCTTCATCTTGGTCTTCTAGTTTAGTGAGAGTTGTAGGCCACACCGCTAAATTAGCTGTTAGTGGTTTAAGGAGGAACTCAATGAAGAAGCATGCCACCAGGATTGTGGGTTAGGGTTTCTCTGCCTTAGTTGAAGATCATTACAGAGGACTAATGTGATGCTGTACTTTTGTGATTGATTTAGACCCCCAAAATCTTGTGTATGGTTTATGTATGGGCCACTTGCCACCAGGAGTCAATCAGGAAAAAGGCTATCCTGTCTGCTTTTTCTGTCAATAGATCTCTCCTGAATCTGTGTACGTAGCAAATCAGGTGCCTGTGTAATTCTTCTACCACCAGAAGGACCTATTTTGGAGGTTCACATTTCAATCCTTTCTGGGTAACAATGAAAACTGAACCACAGCACAACCTGTCCCAATACAGGATTCAGAGCTCATGCGTACATTCCTTTTAATCTTTGCCAATGCTAATCGGAAGTGAAGATTTGATTGGAGTTTGGTTCTGACACTTCCCACCTGCTCAGACTCAGTAGAATACTTCATGATGTCACCTGTTATATTTGTCACTGCTTCCAGATTCCTGCTTTCTGCTTTAAGGCCTTGCACTTGAACTGCCGCACTGCAATGCACTGTCCTCTAAGCTCCAATGATGCACAGGAACAGGGGTGGAACACCATACCAATTTGAGTTATTCCTCTAGCAGGCTATTTTCTATGGTCTTCCCGAGGCACCATTGGACACAGACCCAGGGTTTTCAACACTGCTGTTTCTTCAACACAATTGTCACAGCATTCTGAGAGGTGGTTCCTCTGGGGCAAGTATTGGGGGTAAGACTAAGCTTGTATCATGACTTGACATTTGTTTGTTCCTGATCAATTTGAGAGGTGGCTAATTCAGAAGCTGTAAAAGAGGAAGCAGACAGAGCTGGATAGTGGTGGCCAGGAAATTAAATTAGCAATACTCCATCAGTGATATCCTGGAGAACCGGCTGCAAACTCAGTTGGTGGGTGCGAAGGCTGGCATTCTCGGTGCTGGTGGGCTTGCTAGCATATGTGGTGCTTGCAATTGATTGCTCTTCCCCCCACCATATAAACTCTCCCTCCTACTTCTATTAACCGCAATCTGTTTTGTGACTCTATAGCTCTAATTTTGTGGTACCAATTCTTAAGGTGCATGAAGCCATTAGCCCCACAAAATCCTCATATCACCGGTCCATTGTCAAACAAGCCTTTTACACCCTATAAATCACTGATGAATGTCAGGCTGCTAGGACCCTCATCCAAAGGAATAAGGAACTGCTCAGAATTGCAGGAGCTAATTAAGTCCACAATTATGACAGCACAATTACTGGCCCTGCCCCTGGCAGCGGGGAGAGTTCTCATCAGCCCTCCCAAATTGTTACACAGCCAACCTCAGAGGTGGGTTCTGAGTTAGTCAAAATGCCTGGGATTGGTTCTGAGACTATTTAGAGTAATACAAGGTCATCAAACGATAAGGTGCATGAAAAAGTCTGATCCCCTCATTCAGGCCACTCTCCTCCGCACAAGAGATTATTTCAACTGGGGAAATCATATCCACCATTAAGTTGAATCACAGAGGGTAATGGAGATCATACAAACCCCCCATGCAGACACAAATGAGTTTTTTCAAATATTTCAGCAGAAGTAATATATAAAATCAATCAATCAAAGAAGCTCACAAAGTAAGATGGCTGCTGATGGGCAGTCAGGGTTTGTTATTGTTTTGGGTCCCCTGAATGAACATCCTTATTTAATTCTTCTTCAGTCTCAATCCATATCAACACAGGAACAAAAACAACCTGATGAGAACAATGGTGGATAGCTCCCTAATCAGTGTTCACTCTTTCATTCAGAGACTTATGCCACCAGTTCTGACTCAAGCAAAATGTATCATTTGATGCCGCAATTAGAGCAGATTCTGGGTGAGATAAAATTAGATAAGCAACAACATGTGATTATTGTGAACAATATCATAAATCACTTGGCTCGAATTGAGGCCCAAATATTACAATTAACTGATAGGATGGAAGAGATGGAACAACTGGTTTCCAGCTGTGAGGATAAGATGTCTGAGAAGACCAAGCAAACAATGTAACTGGAGAAAAACATTGCAACGTTAAGCGATAAACATGAGAAAATGGAAAATCACTCAAGGTGCTCCATTCTGTTCTGATGATTACGGGAGTCCTTCAGAAGCGGCATTTCCTATGTTGAGTGATTAATTCTGAAAAACATTCTGAAAGATTATCTTCATGATTTGACTACGACACGTGCTCACTGAGGGGTATATTCACAAGAACGTGTGCTAAACATCTCCAAAAAATGTTAACGCAACTTTACACATCGCAGCCTATCGCGGGAAAATAACCCTGTGTTAACGTGGAATTCACAACACGGCGGTACCATGCGATAGTCCGCCGAAAACTCGGCCAATGTCCGCGATACAACCACCTCGACGGAGATAAAAACACAAACCACAACACAACAAAACGTGCGATGAGCCCATTCGCGATGAGGAAAGCAGCGATAAGCATCGCCAGGCCCGAGACACACACACGGCAGGCGGGAATAAGCACAACAGTAGCCTGAAAAAGAAAGACAAACCAAGCAGAAAACAACAGCCAAGCACAATGGAGGCAACCGGAGCCAGTATACAACCCCACAAGCCCCATTGGCAACAAAACATTGTACATGGTAGGCCATCGTGGACAAGGTGAATGCAGCCGGAGAGCGGAGGAGGACAATAGAAGAAAACCAGAACAGTCGGAATGATGCGAAAAGCACAAACAAGCTGAAACACGCCAACAACAAGAAGGCAGCAATGCACACCGGAGGTGGGAGTCCAGCGCCACACCAGGAGCTGGATGACATGGAGGAAATGGTGTCCACCACATCAGTCTGGAGATGGTGGCAGGACCCGGGGACCGGAAACTCCCCAAAACAACAGACACAACAGCAACAGGGAGAGAAACGACCAGGGACTGGGGGGACGGGGGGAGATGGGCACAATGGCACACATGCACAATTAAGCACAGCACAACTGCAGACAAACCATGCCCAAGAGTAACAACACCAACCAAGAGCACAAGTCACACAACCCGGCAATATCACAACACTGAACAAGCACAGAAGTGAAAATCACACTGCCTGAAATGGAGAAGGGTGAGCCAAATCAGAGCTGAAGGGACATCTCACACACAATGCAGCACACACACATAGGAAGCAGAGCACCCCAACATCGAACACAATGTGGTACAAACACCAACGTTTGCACAACAGAACACAGGACACAAGTGCACCCGCTTGTGGCCGGCAAACGGCCATACGCATCTGGCAAAGCACGAAACAGGGACATGATAATGCACAAGTATAACCCCACAGCCCTGGTGGGAGAGCAATGCACGTATGGCAGGGAGCCAGAGAGTTTGTGACACACACATTGGCATACAAATCAAGACACAACACAGTTGGAGACAAGTGAAAGTGCGGAAACTTTATCAACAAGTGCATGTCAGTACGGCCAAGAGAAGTGCCACGATATGCAGACCAATGCAGCAGCATGTCTGAATGAGGAACGTAGGAAAGCGCCCATGTCCACCCCGGGGGAGTCCATCACCAACACAAGTCAGTGCCAACCCGCGTTGGTTGTCTGCGCATGGATCAGGAGTCCAGGCCGATGCAGCCATGTCACTGTCATCTTGGGACATGTGACCAGATTCCCAACATGCAACCAGGCGTCGGGACACGTGCAATGGGTCACATCCAGTTGTGGCTGCAGATACCTTGTCACTGAGAGACCGTTCTCCACCACATCTGACATGTCATCGACGTAATCCATCAGCTGACCCGGACAGATGTGCTGACTCCAACCCCTGGCCCCAATGTGCACCAAAGCCCAATCGGGTAGCGGCTCAATGTGCTCACTGCACACGACGACTCGTGCAATCTCCCAGGTCCAGTTGCCAGCATGCATGCCAAACATCCATGCATACCATAAACGGGCATCATGGTGACACTCCTGGTCGTGGGCTAAAAGGGGGCGCACACACACGTCGAAATCCAGGTCAGCTACAGTCACGTTGGAGAGGCAGACATCCATGGTCCACTCGAATATGCATGAGCGACAATGCAACACAGGCTGAACACAGGTGACGTTGGCAAGGCGGAAGCTCAGCTGGTAACTGATCCACAGCACTGTCAACGGCAGTGCCCCCAGTACATGCAGCAGACGTGCACGGTACAGGTCCACGTGACTGGAGTCGAGCATGTGTCCGGGATGGTCTGCCATTGCGTCAGTGGCTCTGCTTGAAGCGGCACTGGCTTGCCCTGCGCCAGTCCTGTGGATGAAATGGCACAGCTCAGAGCAATGAGCAGTGTCTGTGTGCAACGGGTGCAGGCCTGGGGTGGGGTGGGAGTACGTGTGAAGGCCATCTCATGCACGCTAACTACGACCAAGGACTTCTGCGTGTGGGACGTGTACACATTGGTCTCACGTCGGGCAGTGCGTAGTGTGGGAGTCGCAAGTAAATGCTATCGTATCTGTCAGGGGGTGCTGGCCACATGCAAGTCCCAGCTCGGAGCTGCAGATGTGCCACCGCCTGATAGTACAGACAAAGGACCCTTCATCCCTACAGTAACTTCACCATCTGCATGCATTCAGGAGATGTACAGAGCCTGTCGTGGGTGTTGTGGGATGTCTGCGACCCTGGGAATCATGGACGATATGCCCAGCACATGGCACATGAGCGGCCTCACTGTGTGTTACGTTGCCTCACAGCTGCTCCTCCCTCCCACTAGCCCCCACACTTGTGTGCGCTGCGCGGTTGTATCACGTGCACTCCTACGGCACACCATTGTCATGCCTGTCCGCGCATATCCAGCGGCATGCCAACAACACCGTGATGCTGGCCTTTGAAGGTGTGTGGCCACGTGAGTGTAGGCCAATGGTCCGGACAGGGTGGACACAGGTGTACAGTCCATGGCTGGCTGTGATCACGCTGCGAATGAGGCTAGGCAAATGACTCATGCAGCCGTACACATAAAACCTGGTATGCATGTGCCAAGACCCCGAGCGGTCTTGCACTCCTACATTTCCCCGTACGTGCGGGCCCGCCCTCCTGGTGCATGCTACATTGCAACATCGACTACTGTGGCCCTGGTGGTGACAACACCCCAACACAGAGACACACTTACCGCACATCCTGCCCAAGGCCAGGTCCGTGCCACGCCCTGCTCCCCCTACCGAATTAGCACAGCCCTGCACTGACCTGACGTATGCCGGACCAGCACACGCCCCTCGTGCATGCAGGGGGGGCGTGCAAAGCTACATGTCCAGGGTCACTGCCAACGCTGAGGTGACATGGTATCATCCGCTGAAGACAGCACACTGTGACGTTGCAGGGCCCATGCCCATCATGCTGACACAATGACCACACGGACACACTTGCTCTGATGGTGTGAATGGCTAGGGGCATGTGCGCCCGGCCACATTTATTAGCAGGCACACATATCGAGAGGCACCTGTGTTGGATGTGTGTGGGGTGTGTGCACACCAGCCGGCAAGGGCTGCCTGGTGCAGTCAGAAATCGAGAACAGTGTACATCGTAAAGGACACAACCATTCAACCATAAAGGCCCAATGAATTGTGCTGCACAGAGTTAGTGGCCCCGGATGCACAGCGTCCTGCATGGGCCTACCGCCATGGACGGCTGACTTGCGGGGCACTGGGGCAGGGTCACGAGAGCAGAGCAGGTTTCCGTAGATGACAAAGGGGCTTGTCGCGGAGTGTCTCGGTGGACAGTGGAAGGTGTACCCCCAGGGCATGATGCAGAGGGCAGAACCACGCTGAAACAGTCACAATGGTGGAGATGAATGGAACAGACACATGTCGGACACCAAGTCCGGTCAAGCCAGATGAAGATGCAGAAAACCACCAGGCCATGGACTCAGACGCCACCAAAGTCCAATCAGAAAGTGCCCATGACTCATTGCACACAGAGTTAGTGGCACCAGTGCTGTTAGGGGATGCCGCCTGCGATGAGGCGTGTCCAATGGTGTGGACTCCTCCACATCTTACCCAAGACACAGTTCCACATGTGTGACCTACTGGACCGCAGTGTAGGCCTGAGGCAGCGGTCAGCACGGGCCATTCACCGAGTGTCGCCGGCTTAGGTTGGATGGCCCCACCGGCCTGCGTAGTTCAGGTTCAGTGGCACCACAGGACCCAGACTTGTGGTGAACAGGGTTGATGGCACCAGGTCAGTTGTTAATAATGTTCAATCACCTCCGTGACTCTGATCCAGCTTTCGTCCGTACTGAGCCGCATCTTCCTCTTACTCCTCTCTGTGCTTTCACTGGTGTGGACTCTGCCATTCATGATTCGCGACTAAGTGCTGGATGTGGGACCTACTGGAGCGCAGTGTAGGCCTGAGCCCTCATCCACGTGTCGCCGGCTTGCGTTGCACAGGGTTAGTGGCACCACGTGTCGCCGGCTTGCGTTGAACAGGGTTAGTGGCACCACGTGTCGCCAGCTTACGTTGAACAGGGTTAGTGGCACCACATGACGCCGGCTTGCGTTGAACAGGGTTGGTGGCACCACGTGTCGCAGGCTTGCGATATGGAATTATGCCTCACTGATCGAAGGGAGTCTGGTGCTGTGGCCGCTCCCATGAACTTGGGGTCACTGCCATTCAGGACTCAGGACACAGTTCCACATGTGGGACCTACTGGGCCGAAGAGGACCCCGGTGGAGTATGTAAATGAGAAAGGAGTAATGTGGGCCAGCATCGGGGGGGCCAGCAATGGTCTGGGGAGGCTGCAGAGGTCGCGGGACTGGTGCTTGGAGCTTGCACCGGCACGTGGTGGGCCCTCTTTGACGCACGCCAGTGTAGGCAGGTGAGCGGAGCCTCGTTGGTGCGCTGGGGCAGGCATGACGGGTCTGGGGACCAGCGGCCCGGGGTGCAGCAGGCGCACAGGGACGCAGGCCCTGCCGCGCTCGGCGCAGGACTCGTGGCGGGCTGAGAGGCGCTGCCCTGGCAGATGCGTTATCCATTCCGAATGAGAACCATGCCCAGTGCGATGGGTTTTTTGTTCACACCCCTACGCAGGCCTGGCGTACACAGGTCCAACCCACCACGCACGCGCATGCAGGGGGGGACGTAACGTGCAACATTTCCACATTCTGCCCCACAGCCTGTGGGGACATGGTAGCGTCCACTGGCCATTACACTCCATGCACCAGCAGTTGATCTCCACATGGCCATTTCCGTGGTTTGCACTCTGTGGTCTGTCCGACATCTCCACGCCACACCTGGCATTGGGTAGGTTCACATTCCTTAGTCACTTGCCGCTCTCGCACATGCCTGCTCCATGCCTCTCCTCACATCCTGCTATTGTGTGTCTGTGGTGCTATGCCGTGGCTGGGTTGTGGGCATGGCAAGGCCAGATTCCCAATGGAGTTGTGTTGTCGTGTCTGGTCGGTTGGCATGTTGTGTGTCATGTTGAATGTAGTTGTGCTGCGTGCCCATTGTCAGTGTTGTGAGTTGCATGACTGTGGGCTGGAGGTGTGTGGTGTGTTCATTTTGGACTTACCAATGGGCACTGCATTTCCATGGGTGCCATGCTGGGAGCGCTGGGTGATGATGGACTGTCGGGAGATGTAAGAATCATGCACTCTGCCTGGGGAGTTGGCCACAACATTGTTGAGGAGTCCCGGGCGGTCCACTATTGCCTGCACATTCATGGTATGCGTGTGCTTTCTGTTGTGGTAGTTGTGTGCAGTGTCCGCAGGGGGCACGAGGGGTACATGTGTGCAGTTGATTGGCCCTGACATGTGAGGGAATCCAGCTATGGCGTAGGGGCCTTGCTTGGTCTCCAGCTGCTCCTGCACAGTGTGGGTGACGTGGAGGTGCTGGGGTACCAGGCTGTTGTTGGCATCCAGGACAGGTGTGATGACCTTGGATGGGGCTGGCTGTGTGACTCCTCCGACTCTAGCAGTTGTGGGTTGGATGGTACCAGAGGCCGACATGTGCTGCGCAGCCGGCAGCTTTGTCTGCGGAGGGATGTTGGTTGTCCGCTGGGTTGGTACTGTCAGCAGGTGGGGGATGTGGGTCAGGATGCGGGGGATGGTTGTCCTTTTGGGCCTGTAATGGGCAATGTCCTCCTCTGGCTTTGGGTCTGGGCGGCAGGTGCGTTTCAGGTGGGTCCGTTATCTTTGTGTACGCTGCCTCTGTGGTGTTCCCGGGGGGCGGGACAGGTCCTGGGGGTGGTGGTGGGCCTGGGGTGGGTGGGGTTGGGTATTGTGGCCCTCATGGGTCTCGGAGCTGCATGATCATTGTCTCCATGGCATCTGTGGGTCTTCAGATGTGGCTCTTGGCTGGGCTCCCTTTCATGCTGCAGGTAGTCGTCCTGATTAACACCAGCAAAAGGCAGGTGTAAAATCCCTGCTGCTACGACGGCTTATCGCCTGTTTTTGGATCGCATCGCAGATCTGGCAGTTCGTTGTGAAAGTGGTGTTGTGGTTTTTTCGTGTGTTTTTGCACGGGAACGCCTACTCTGCATCTCATTAGGGTTAGTTGGTGGTGTCAACCATGGAGATACTTTTTGGGGCAGTTGTCGCGGGAATACTGGCGATGTCTGCAGTATGCACCCGCTTGTGAATGGGGTGTTAAATCTATCTCCACTTTTGATGGGTTAAGGTGGAGATAAATCGGCGGTAGGTCCTTGTGAATATGCCCCTGAGCATCCTTGCAAGTTCCACACACTACAAAATATCCAGGAACAATATTGAATAATTTTGCATACTTTAGAGTCAAGAAATTAATGCTAACCAATGCGATTAAAGGAAAAGCCATCTCTGTACAAAATGAATTTTTATTCTGCATATTTTCTGACATAACTGTATACACTGCCCGCAAGCGAAAGGACTTAAAAAATATGACACCATGTTTCAGCGCTGCAGCGGCTCTGGATAGCTTTGTTCAGCTGTCCAAATTGAAGATTTTTTCCAGAGGTCACTTTCATGTATTTGATAAGACCAAGGTTGCAAACAGTTTCTTGAATGATTTCAAAAAGATTTGCTGTGCGGGTTATGGTGGTTGCATGGTGGGTTCTGGTATCGATTAACTGAATTGAACATTGCCATCCTGATATCAGTTAGCAGGAAACATCAGGGCAATTTCAGAGTATCATTAAAATTCAAGCCTTGATCATGGTCGAAGAAGGGCAGAGGTTTCATCCCTGGGGAGGAGGATCATTGCATAATCTATCCACAGGAACCAAAGAGCCTTGGCACTTTGTTATGGTGACAGTAGTTTTGTGGCAGTGGGTGGGTGCTGAGGGTGTGCACTTGAATGGGCTACCTGTTATAGTGCGAGGATGGGATGTTGGGTGTGGTGATGGCAGCACAGGTTTGTTGAAATACATAAATAAGTGTCCTATTAAGGACAGTGTACAAAAATCAAGCATTGGAATTAGTAGTGCAATACGCACTGTCGTGACTTTATTATTATATGCACTTTATTAGCATACTGGGGTGTTAAACACTATAGGCACTTTGGAAACTTTTAAACACTATAGCACTCTGTAGATCTTATAGATTCATTTTTTTATTCTGAGGGATTCGATATCAGGTGTTATAAGTTTTTCATTATGCTAAGCCCAGTTTGGGTGTGCAGACATAAGAACATTTTATCTACTCTGAAGTCATTGTTAAGTCATTGTTAATTGACAGGAGATAGTCTCATGAGTGATGAACTGAAAATATTTTCCTCTAATGCCAATTGCTTACATACTATGTGTAAAACATAGATTGAATCATGTACATTACCTCATCACCCTTTGGTAATTCACCTACATGAAATGCATATCCCAACAAAAAAATTAAACAATTTTAAAATATTAAAATGTTGGTGGGTTTTAAATGTTTCTTATCAGCTGTCGATGCCCATAGCAACACAACAAAGAGCGCCGTTGAGCCTGGTCAATTGTACCATTGCCTCAACCTGCCTCACCTTGATGAGCCTGTATGCCTCAGTTGAAGATAAACCAAACGCATTCAACTCTCCACCCTGTTCACTTATATTGTACACATGAGAGATAATAATAGCTGGAGATTAAACATGTTTATAGAATCCCAACATAGACACCCTGACACCTGGTAAGAAACAACTTCAATTCCAAGTAGCCAGAGCAATAGGCAAAATCAAAGCAGGGTTAAGGCTTGTGGACCCATGGAGCATCTCGTTCCCTTGATAAACAGTAATATACCTTTGTCTCTGCTAGATTTCCCTCAGCTATTCATTTTTTCCTGACCACTATTTCAATTAATTTAGAATTCATGATAGAACCACCAAATGGGTTTTTGAATAATTCAGTTGTGGAATTGCGGATAAAACACTTCAAATGGGCTAGGATTCAAAGAAGGTGGGCTTTCAATAAATGTATTTAGAAAATGATAGTTGGGTTAGAGAGAAAAAAAGGAAGAGATCCCTTACTTTTATGCAAGAAATTCTGACAGTGCCTCCCAGGAAGTTGTCTGGGATGCTTTTAAAGCTTCTTTATGGGTGTTGATAATAACTAAGGACATAGCCATCAGGAAGACTCAGGCAGCAGAAACATCAGATCTTGAGGCCCAGGTTAGAAGCAGGTATGAAAAAGTCTACGGTGGGATATAGAGGAGAATAGAATGATTTTTTTGAAATACTAGAATTAACTTGCACCAATACTGTTATCCTATGTATTATGTTACTAATTCTGCATACCAGCAAAAATGAAATGATGACCGTAATTATGCTGGGACATTTTTAGCCTGGCAGACCTTTGAAAAGGTTGCTCAAAACCCAATAAACCTGTTAAGTTGGCCAAAATCTAGATCCTGTTTTTCCAACCCGGAACAGATACATATGGTTCTTTTGCATCATTCTGAGCAAATATATAGCTATGTTCAGCAGCTAAAGACAAGTAATATACATGAGTTGTTTGAGAAAATATCCATTCCCAGGCTAACACACGAGGAGGCAGCACTGTTAATAAAGTATTTTATGCTGCGAGTATTACACCAAATGATCTCAAGCCTGCCTGCTGGAAAGGTCTCCAGACTTGATGGTTACTCCTATTAGTTTTTTAAAGATTTTAGGATGAGTGAAATAGGCATCTTCTTAGTTTGTTTAATTTTATGTTATTTGGGGGGGGGTGTTCTTCAATCTTTTTCAATACTAAAGTTATTGTACTGTTTTTAAGGAAAGGCAAAAACTTGCAGGACCCTTAGTGATATTGCCCAATTTCTCTTTTAAACGTTGACTACAAGAGTTTTATTAAATTAATTGTGAATCGATTTAATGTTTTAGTCAGTAACTTAATACATAGAGATCACAATGATTTGATAACTGGGTGACAGCATTTTATAAATACAATGTGTAAAGTATAGTCGATTGAATCATTTAATGGAGGCATTGAACATTTTTTTCTGCAAAATTCTGCACCCATGTTTTATTCAGCACCAAAACTGTCTTTGCCCTGGTGGCATGGGACATTCTTTTTTACATATTAGCGACATTTGAGGTCCCCACACAAATTATGCAGGTCATTTCGAGATTATACAAGGGTGCAATAGCTATATTGATTCTTAATCTAGGGCAGATGGGCAGATTAGAAGTAAAAAGAGGGACCAGGTAGGTCTGCCCCCTTTCCCCTATTTTATTTGCTATCTTTAGAGAGACTCTTGCAATTGTAATAAGAAAAGATAGTGTTACTTGTCCCCTCTACCCACGCATGGCACAAGTTAAATGATATGCGGATCACATCATGTGACATAATGTTGTTCTTAAAACCTAATAAATTGTGACAAGAGAGAGTGTTTGATATGTATATGTTATATCAGGCCCTGGGGGATATAAGATCAACAAGCTCAAGACTGAAGTATTATTAAGCAACTGCTCTGCAGAAAGTTTGCAGTTGAGCTGCAAAACATATATTCAACCTGCAAAATTCTATCTCGCCATTTAATATCACTAATCTAAGGTCTCTATGAATTAATTTAACAGCCATTATTAGCAAAAACTAAAGCCTTATTAATAAAATGAAAAGCTTTACCTCTCACGATTCTTGGTAGAGCAGCTTTGATTAAAATGACATTGCTACCAATGTTTAATATCCTTTTCTCTGCTGCTACTTGCATATTGTATGCAACTTTTTTCAAGAAATTAGATCTGTTAGTTCCCTCTTATTTGTGGCAAGACTATTTTCCTAGGCTAGCCCATGACACTTTACACTGGTTGATTAAGGATTGAGGGTCAGGTACTTATGAAAATCCGGGAGATGAAGCAGCTGCAGAGGGACACATACCAGGAGGTGGCTGGCATCAACACTAACATGGCCTCCCTGGTTGGGGTGCTGCAGGACATCAATAACCCCGTCCTCTGGATTTTCTACCTGCAACTACCCCTTACTTTGTTCCAGGTACATTTAGTCAATCTACATCTGCCGCAGCCACAGGAAGGGAGGCCCTGTCAGAGAAAGAGACATCTGCAGGCACCTCTGTCTCAGCAGCTGCAGATTCCCCAGCAAAAAGAGGGGACGTCCACGCAAAAATCCAGATGGTGTGAATGGCAAGACACCCACCACTGCCAGTAAGAAACCTTGCACCTAATTTCCTCCTGTGTGTGCAGCGCGTTCACTTTAGTAGTAAGTTGGATTTTGGACTCCAGACAATGTGGCATCTACAATTAAGGTTACATCCACCATGACTGACATCTTTGCTTTTGGTTTTCCCTGTTTTATCATGAACATTTTTAATTTGCTTCTTGTTCAATGCAATAAATACACTAGTCAACAATCCGTTGTCTCCTGCATTACCTAATTTTGAAACATTATTTTGATTATTTTGCACAGTATTCCTCAAGGTTGAATGTGACACAACAGTTTCAACATTATCAAGATAAGGAGCTGATAGAATATATGTTGCAAGATAATAATATTAGAGATATATTACCCCGAGTGAACTCTCCTAAAAAGATAGATATAGAACAAGCCTTTGGTTTTTTGCAAGAAAAACTCAGTTTTTTTAAACCATTTTCAGATTCAATATGTTAATGTGTCCGCGGGCCTTGAAGATTTGGTTTTTAAAAATCAAAAGATTATTGATTCTAAAATTATAGCACAACGGAAACTGAATGGGTTTTCCAGAATAATTCATTTTCTTATAGAAGACAGACTAAGAAGATCGTCTGAAATTGAGGGAGAAATTGGAATAGATAAAAATGTACTACATTGGGCCTTTATTATTCTCCATCTTTCCTTTGAAGCAATTTCTCCTTTTACTATATTTGATTGGAGGATTTGTTTTTTTACCTATGTAAACATACTACCCAAAAAAAGCCGGGGGCTGTAGACAATATCTGATGGAGCAACAATTCTCAAATCTATTCCCAAAAAATGCTAATAAATGGAAAACACGAAGATATTGCTCTGTCTGCTGAGATTTGACAGAATATCATTGAGCCCCTCTTTTCCACCCTTAAGGATACTAACTTTTGTAAAATTCAGTTCTATTCAAAATAGCTTATATACTATACTCCCAAAGTTCTAGGCATAATATATACATCTAATTCTGTTAATATGTTTTAATGTGTTACTTTATACACAGCTAACTGGACCCATACTATTTGGCAGTGCCGTAAATTCAATCATTTTTGGTGTTCCATATTTCAGTACCTTGATGAATTATTTCTTATAGATATTCCTTGGAATGCCATGCTCCCCTTGCTAGAATACAACACTATGCACAGTACTCTCAGGAAATTTCAGAAGCTATTTTAAATAGCAATGTTAGTGGTTCACTCAATATTACAAAAGTGGATCACCCCATTAGTTCCATCTTCATGGAATGGTGTGTTAAAAGGTTTTGAGCCGGACAATGTAAAGAATTATATGGCAAATGTGTTGGTACTAGTTCAAAAATTGTTGGACATTGGGTAATTGTTTTGTTAAAAACAATTATGATGAATAGATTGCTATAGATGCAAATTGATTTCCTTATTTTGCACTTTGCACACTCTTGTTTCAAATATATAATAATGCTCTTTGACAGGGGGTAGAAATCTGAATGTTTTAGAATTGTATTAAGTGGAGCACTTTAGATTTACTGTAACCATGTCTGTCTCGTCAATCTCATGGATTGTATAGCTTTTTAATGATATCATAATGTTGCTATATTCTTGGGCGAAACCTAGGGATAATTGCACATTGATAATTTCTGCATACTATATTAATGCTTGTCCTACCAAAGGCTTGGTTTACATTAATTGTTTTCTATGATTTTGTTCACTAATGTACCCTGTCCTTCTGTGTGTTAACTGTTTTGATGTATGCCTCTGAAAGTAAAATAAAATTTAAAAAACGTTATGACCCAACTCACCAAAAAGTAATGAATCTGCATTGCTGAGTAATGCATTCACAAGGATATAAATGTGGGACTGTTTACAATTCACACAATATTTCAGGGGTATGTCTTAAAAGCAGCATCAGTCACAACCTTCCAGGCATAATTCTTGAGAAATATTGTCATTTCAATTTTTTATGCAGACTCTGTTGCTAAAACAAATCAGAATTTTTCATACTGTACAAATGTGCACTTTCATATGGGAATGCCTTTGCACAATAACACTTTTTTTTTTCTCCCTGGGAAAAATAAGTTTTCCCTTTTGCAGCTTCCTCTAAGCCCTCACAAAGTTTGGGAATGTTCCATTTCATCCTCCTTTTACATCCTGGGAAGAGATTGATCCCTAACATTGACATGAGCAAATCTCTTATCATTTTCAGAGTGGGAAAGAGTCAAAGGGAAGTTTGAGAGCTCCAACAAACTCATGTTTTCTTGGGTGTTTGTAAAATCACAAGGTTAACCATACCATGCAACGCCCACTCCACACCTCTTGCATGGGATTTACATCCAAGTAATATTACACTGTACACCAGGAGTCGAAAAGAAATGAGATAGAAGCCCCATTCACTTTGCCATCCACATAGGTGCCGCTCTGGTCAACCTCTAAGGATGCACCAAGCACGCATTCCACCCCCCTCAGGTACCATCATTGTGACAGGTCTGTGTCATCTAATTGGATCAGAGAATATTGCTGGGAAACATTCTGATTTGCCTGGGATACTGCCTCTGTATGTTGGTGTCTTCCACTTACCCATCGCATCCTCTGGGGTTGCTGATACCTCACTGTACAATAAACATGGGATCAACACCTGTCCCTGCTTCACCTTTATAAACTGCTTTCATCTGAGCAATCATCAGTTTCTCCTTGAGCTTCTTGTGTTTTGAGTCAATTTCATCTCCACAATATTTTGCATAAAGGAGAATTTCATCTTTGGGTTTGCTTTGTCAACAAATTAAATGCTGCTGAATCATGCTACTAATCTTAGGTCTCAGTCTGTACACAAACTGATAATAAAAATGTCCCATATCTTTTTTGGACACATTCTCCATCCCACTGTACTGCTAAAATGCCTGCAACAATCTTTCGTAGTAAGCATGAATTGTTTCCTTCAGCTACTGAGTCGTCCTGTCAATCTTTACCCAATCAATCTCTTACGAAGAAATTTTCCCTTCAAAATAGCCTCAGGAGATGGTGCACCTCTGTGAGCATTCCTTGCTGGTTCTGTCTAAGGCCAATCAACAATAATTTCACATTATGCCCACAAGTCACTTGGGACCACAATGTCAAATAAGGTATCTAAATTCTTCACCAAAACCTTTGAAATCTTCACAAACTCTCTGACTTGTTTGTACCACTCAACAGGATTTTCTCTCAATTTTAGGAAATTACTTGTAAAGGACAAAATGTCTGGCCTAGTCCAAAGGACATGTACATATCCTCATCCAGGCACCTGTCTCCTAGGAAGCGTCCTCACTCCCTCACTTCCAAAATCTTTGATGACCTCAAACATTTGACTAGTAACCCTCTTTGTTTCCTTCTTTTTGGCCCATCGACCTTCCCATTTTTCTATCCCTCCCCAATTCCTGAGGGTAGCCAGTAACTCTTTAATCTGTAATCTCATTCCTAAAGGTCTAATGTGTTCGATATCCTTGTCACTAAAATCTATTTTATAGGATGTTTGCAATGTTTTTTACCATTGTACATCCACTCCATATTTCTGTGTCACTTCAGATAACTTCTCATGTGTGATTCGAGTGTGTCTGGTAATGTATTTGCAGACAAACAATAACTCATCATCCTGATATGTGACTATCCTAGCTGGGCTCATGGTTCCTATAATCATTTCTTCCAATTCCACCTTAAGCCTTGCAACATCAAGGGACCTATCCTTTCCCGTCCCCGGGGCACTCGTTCCATTAACCCCAGCACCTGTGTCATTTGCAGGGGTAGCTATACTTTTAAACCAATCGTCGAATTCTTGAGAAGTAGGGCCGGTTCATCCCTCTGCAACATTCTCTAATAAATCCTCATTCTGACCTTCCGTCTTTGCATTAGGTGTAGAGTGTGAAAGGGACATGTAAGAATCTGGTGTTTCCCTCAAAAGAGTGTTTCCTATAGTATTCTGTGTTACCTTTGGTGGAATTACCATAGCATTCTCAGGTACAAAGAAAGTTTGGGCCTCTCCTGTCCTTCCACTGGAAGTATTTATTTGAGGGGAATGTATACTCGAACCACTGCTGGCTCCATGAGGAACATCAGCTGGAGTTGGAATTAAAGGCATCTGGGTAGGCTGTCTCAATCTCAATGTGCATGAGTAGAAGTTGAACCATTTATCCCAGTAGAGACAGTCAATGTACGTACGCCTTTCCCTCTATTCCCAGGCTGATATAAAGGAACTACAGGACGTATAGTCACTAGAACGGTCAGAGCATCTGGTGCATTCAAAACAATCTGATTGTTCACATAAGTTATTCCAGTATTCCCACTCACTGGTGTAAAAGAGTTGTGTGGAACTGAATCTATGGGCACAGCAGGTGCATCAGGAACTATCCCAGAAATAAGAGTTTGTTAAACTCTGTGGTTGGTCTTCATAAGGTAGTGGACGATTTAGTAATAATTCATTTAGGAACTTGTCATCAAATTCGTGATCACTGTCTTCAGCCAAATCTAGTGTTTTTGACTCTTCAAGATGCTTTTTCTTTTCCTTCTGCTTCCCTCCACCGTCCTTGTCTGCCTTCTAATACGAGATGCCTTCTTGTTTCCTCTGCTATATCTGTTCTCCAGGCTTTCTGTTGAGCATCCCATCTAGCCTCGACATATTAATTTAAAGTATTCTTATAACTTCCCTGACATTTCTGTTTGTCTTTTTGATGAGCTATATGTTCCCATTCACTAAGCACCTCAAATTGCATGGCTCTAGGAGACGGTTTAATCTCATATAATTGTCTCCTCAAATTTTCAAGAATTCTAGAATTAAAGGTTCCCTATTGTGGGAAAGCAAATTATCCATCATTTTCAGTGTATTTCATCCAATTTTCAAGCCATGTACACGTGTGATATCCTCTCTCTCTCGGGTCATATTCAATTCTGGTGTATCCTCAGGTGGTATGGGTACCCCTCCCTGAGTGGGTATAGGTGCATTCCCCTGCATCAAACTCTTCAAATTTCTCTTTTTTTTTCCCCTAGATGTTAAAGGTTGTCCTCTACAAATAATTCTCCCTAATCAAATTCTCCTACTCTTCCCTGTCTACCACTACGGTGCGCGGTGACGTAGTCACCCTATCACAGCGTGGCGTTACATCAACCAACCAATACAAGCTTGGCACCTTGTGAGATCAATTACAATCCTTGCAGCGGCTACCACTTCCTTGCAATCCTTCGTGTGCATTCTCTGTAAGCAGGCTATTTTTAAAAACTCTGTCTGCTCCACTAAAGAAATGATAGATCCTTTCACACAAGAAGTCTAGCCAATTACAATAATCCAATCAATTTTCCCATATACTTCAAGTGAGACCTCGACCAGCACGATCTCACTCAGGCTGATGCAATATGTTCCCCGTGCACTGAAATCAATTGTAACAACTGTAACCCTCACTCACAAAAAGAAATTTCCCTTCTCTTAGGGGTACTACCGACAACGTCTCACAAATAGGAGTGGGAGGTGTACTCTGCTCCGCCAGCAGAGTTTGCAGAGTTTTGCCAACTCCGCTAGAAGTGCGGAGTTTGTCAAAAAACTCTGATTCCGCCACATGCCGGAGTTTGCCCCCGCCGCCCACCCCTAATAACAGTATGCCATCCCCTCAGAGCTTAGCCTCTGGTTCCATCTTGCAGGAGAGGAATGACTGGAGATATGATCATTGTTTCTTACGTGGATAAAAACTGCATGCCTTCACAAAACCTTTTATCACCTTCCTTCACACAGCAGCACCCAAGAATCCTAACGTTTAAAAAACACGCAACTTTGAACCGAGAAAAAAGCCATTGCAGGTCAAGTTTTGTGGAGGCTGCTGTGAGCAGATGATAGGTAAAGAGCAGCAGCTGAGCCACGGGCCTGCATGCTGTTTTCAGAAGTGGGGGCCTTTATTACGGTTTAACAGACGAGGACAAAGAAATGGAGGGGTCTGAGCGGGCCTCGAGCAACAGCTGGCAGCTGGCAGCCGGCCCAAAAAACAGTCTGTGTTTCCGGGCGCACATTCAGTGTGACCACAATGGCTTAGATCGCCAATAGAACAAGGCAACTGTCATGGGCAGCAGCGGTGTCAATGGAAGGGCGCCTGACCTCTGCCAAGGGCCAGCCCACTTATTCATAAAATATAGCGGGGTCCCCGCTCTACCCCATCAGTGGCCAGGGCCTCCCCTTTTAATTGACACACAGGACAACAGGATTATATGAACTTCTTCAGGAGACAGCAGTTTATCAATTTCTGGGGTAGAAAGGGAAACACTGAGATCCAGTGAATTAAAAACACATATGACCGTGTGCTTATTTTGGAGGGTGAAGGAGGGCACTTATGTAAACGGGTTACTCCCAATGGGAAAGGGTGTTTAGACACATACAAAATGTTATGTATTTTATCCACTTGTTGACTTATCCACAGCCTTTTAAGCTTCCATGGGTTCCAATAACTAGTTTCAAACCTTTCCCCAACTATGTGCTCATATAGGTAAAAAGGGGCATGCTACTCTTTCCCACTAATGACTCGCGTTACCTCTGTCTTTATTACTTCTGTTGATCTACTTCTCTATCATAAAACAGGGCGGAGCGGAACTCTTGAAATTCCACAGAGTTTTTATGCAACTCCGCGGAATTCTGCGTAGTGCAACTCTGCAAACTCCGCCCACCCCTACTCCCAAACAGTATATTCGAAACACAGCTGTCAAGCTACTTAGCATATGCCACACTGAGACTACCCATAGGTGTATATCACGGGATCTTAGGTCACGACGGAACCGAAAACAACTTCAACTCCTCTGCACAAAGCGCATCACTCAAACATGAACTCTATCCACTTCGCAAAGCCTCATACAGCCATTTCACAATACCGCAATCTAAGCTTTAAGCATTTGCAACACGTAACTCTATTGATACTCCCACCACTGCTTTAAACCGTCTTCATCTCACACCTCTGTCGGTACCGACAAATGGTCTCCTTCAACAGGACATGAGCTTTGCGCTTGGGCTGGGGTGGGCAATGCTTGGACAGGGGGCTCCAATAGGGATATCATTAGGGACCCCCCCTATATCCTAACTTCATTGGATGGATAAACCATTGTGTGCTATTGGAATACCTGTTGTAGTGCCACTGGGCCCATTTACTTTGGTTTTGTTATCTCCTGACACTACACCTCAGATTAATTTACTTGGCCCTCCGATGGATCTTGAATCGTGACGAAAGGGGTTGGATATAAGCGATCCATTCCTGTTATCCAATGAGGACTGGGAATTGGGTAACTGACCTACAAACTCGTTATTAGATTCATGTATATGAGTCTCAACACTACACTATACAAGTAAAGCATTATCACTGCCAGACCAAATCTCCAGAAGAAATTCAGCTGAACCAGAATCATGCAGACCAACTATTCAGTAACCCTGGGCATAGTTCGCGGAGTTGCACTACGCGACGCTACGCAACGCTACGCAACGCAACGCTATGCAAAGCGGTAAAAAAACTCCGCTGGCTTACGCGGAGCTACGCGAGCAGCGTAGTGCGATAGGAAAATGCTGTTCGCGGTGATTGCACAGTGCCAGATGCTTGTCCGCACTGTGCAATCATTGCAAACGGCATCATGCACAGTGCAAGCGATCGTTTTCTGCCGCTCGAGTAGATTTTTACTCGAGCGGCAGCTTTCTCAACGCGAACGGGCAGTTTCTCATCGCGAGTGGTCGCGAGCATACGCGACCACTCGCAATGAGAAACCTGACCCCCCCACGTTGAGAAATTGAGGTTTATTTTCCACGCTCGCCAACTTGATGTTGCCGATCGCGACCGAGGAAAAATCTCGCCGGGATGTTGATTTTGCTCGCTCGCGGTCACCAACTTGACGTTGAGGAATGCGAGCAAGCAAAAATGTCCGCTACACTACGCGGAGCGGATTTTTTCTGCACTCCGTGAGATCCGCGTAACGTGGAGTGCAGAAAACTCCGCAAACTCCGCGAGCAGAGCGTAGTTCACCGCCCAGGCTTATTATTCAGTTAGAGCTATGCAGGACAATAACATTGCAATCTGCTGCCCACATCTATTAGAATTCCCATCCCTCATTAATACTTGTTAGAACTGGGGGTCTCTAGTTGGCAGAGGTAGGTACCTTTGTCCAAATAGGGACCCTTGCTTCTAGTCAGGGTAAGGGGGATACACTACTAAAATAACCCCTGCTCACCCCCTTGGTAGCTTGGCACGAGCAGGCAGGCTTATCTCAGAGGCAGTGTGTAAAGCATTTGTGAATACATACAGTAATATAGTGACAACACTACAGATGGACACCACACAGGTTGTATTATAAAAATAAGTATTTTTATACAGACTTAACACAAGACCACAAACGACAAAAATCCACAATACTGTACTTAAAATGGTACAAATAGCTTAGTTCTCTTTAGATGGTAAATGCAACACTTATTGTTCAATGTACCTTTGGATGCGTAACGCTATACAATGAAAGTGTTGCAGGAAAGGTGATGCGTCGGTTCCTTACACGCAAGAACGGTGATGCGTTGGTTCTTCTCGGCGTGGGGAGGTGACGCATCAGTTTCTTACTGCGCTTCCGTGGCGATGCGGCTAGCAGCGCCGTGATGCAATGACGATCCGATGCAATGCAACAAAAATGGCATCTTCTCCTTGATGCGACAACTACGAGGCGATGCGTGCACACCCGGCGGCCGTGCGGCGACTGCGAATCTTCTGAGCCGCAACAGGCCCTGCGACTCGCTTCTCTGGTAATGCAACGGCGTCTGCTGTGACGGCGACACTCTTCTCCGGCGATGCGAGGCACTTCGGTGATGCGATGCGACAGCGGCGGCACCCTTACTCAGTGATGCGACAACAGCGGCTGCGGGGGCGACACGCTTCTCCGGTGATGCAACGGCGTCTGTTGCGACGGCGACACTCTTCTCCGGTGAAGCGAGGCGCCTCGGTGATGCGATGCGACAGCGGCAGCGGCGGCACCCTTACTCAGTGATGCGACGACAGCGGCTGCGTCGGCGTCACGCTTCTTCTCCGTGAGCTTCCAGCTCCCTGCGACACACAGTCCTTCAGAAGGCCCAGCACAACAGCAGGCACTTCAAATTCCCAGCAAGGGAATTCAGGGGAGCTGGTTGGTGAAGTCTGTTGTCCCTGAGACTTCTGCAGGAGGCAAGCTCAATCTTCAAGCCCTTGGAGATCCTTTACAAGTTGATGAAAGTAGCACAAAGTTCCTTTCTCCTTTCTTTGGCAGTCAGGCAACCACTGCAGGCCAATCCCCCAAACAGCACTCAGCTTAGGGATAGTCTCCTCCTGCAGTTTCTCTCTGGTTCCTCTCCTCAGCAAAGGTTCTTCTTTTTTCCCAAAAGTGATCTAAAGTTCTGGGGTCTGGGTCCCCCTTTTATACTCAAATTCTCTTTGTTCTCAGAAGGCAGAGAGGCCTTTGCCAAGTCCAAACCAGTTCTGGTCAGTTCTGGAGCACTTTGTTTATAGGACTCCTTCTTTCCTTTGACAGTGTGGGCCAGGGACATCAGAAGCACCACAGGAGGTGGAGCCAACATTGTGGAGGGAAGGCACAGCCCTATTCAGGTCCCAGGTGCAACTCCTCCCACCACTCTACAAGGAGATCTCTCTATTAAGCCCTGTGCTGATTCACCCTGTCTCCTGGAATCCCCCAGCCCCTGTCACTCAAACTCCAGACAAGGAATACACAACCTAGCAGAGGCAGGCTTGGATAGTTAGGCAAGAAAATACCTACTTTCTAAAAGTGGTATTTTCAAACACAGAATGTTAAAACCAACTTCACTAAAAGATGTATTTTATCATTCTGAGTTCAGGCATACTAAATTCGTTTTTCTACCATGTTTCCTGGGTCAGTTAGGATTATAAGATGTTATAATCAAACTGCCCATTCTGGCCTATGGGGACAGGTAGCCTTGCAATAGTGAAAAACGAAATTGGCTGTAATTCACTATTAGGACATGCCACACACCCCAGGGCATGTCCTACCTCTTACATACAATGCACCCTGCCCGCAGGCCTACTTTAGGGTGACTAACATGCAGAAAAGGGAAGGTCTGGGGACTGGTAAGTGGGTGCACTTACCAAGTTGACATGGCAGTACCAGACTGCACACAGGCTCTGCAATGGCAGGCCTGAGACACACTTTACAAGCTGCTCCTGTGGGTGGCACAACCAGTGCTGCAAGCCCACCAGCAGCATTTGATTCCCAGGCCCTGGGCACAAACAGTGCACTGTAATAGGGTCTGACAGTGAATCAAATAGGCCAAACATGGAGTCACTAATCCATACATCAATTTATAACAGAGAGCATATGCACTTTAGCACTGATCAGCAGTGGTAAAGTGCCCAGAGTCATAAAACCAACAAAAACAGGTCAGAAAAAGTACAGGAGGAAGGTAAAAAGTTCCGGGATGACCCTGCAAAATGGGCCGAGTCCAACAATACCCAATTTGGAATGCCAATCAATAAGTTGAGACAAACCATGGAGAGACAGAAACAGTATTTAGTTAAAGTTAGATGTTATCAGTAACTTAGGATGAGTAAATACATCGCTATCAGGCATTAAAATTAGGAGTGCAGAATAATCTAATTAATCGCTTGGAGCCATCAATTATCAAAGTTCTAGAAGAAGAGTTCAGGAAGGGACATGAACCATATCAGCTCATAGGTTCTCTCCCAAAATGAAAGAAGTCCGGGGATAACACACACGGTGTATGCGTCAGCCAATGGAAGCCAAAAAATTCCACAAGGGAACAAATGTCTCTCAGTCCGAAAGGAGCCAGATGAAAAAGATCGACTCAATGTATATTTTTTTCCTTAGGTTCCGGGGTGACACCTTCTGGGTCACCCCATCTCGTCAGACCACTCAGTCCATTGGTCAGTTCGCATAGGGTGACTGTCATACAGCATAAAGGAGACACATATTAAAGCAAAAAGGTGGTGATCATCAGGTTAGCTGTCGAACCATTTAAAATGTGTAAATTCTAAACAATAGTCTTTCAGTGAAGGCACATGAGTGAGTTCATGAGGGCAGTTTCTCATGGCATATGTTCCCAAAGTAATGAAAATGTACCAAATTGTCCTAGTGTGTGCATGGGAACTCTTTCTGTACAACATAGTTTCACTACACATTGCAAGTTTACAAAGTCTTTCATGAGAACAGAATCAGGCAAAGAGGAGAAATGTAGGCCTAAACTAAATTTTGTTAATGAAACACAGAATATGAAATAATGAAAATATACATTACATTAAAAGTCTTTAGGACCTTTACATATTACTTTCAATTCATTGCACTCATGAAGCATTTTAGTCTCATTGTAATTTACACTTGTAACTATAGCGTATTTTGCACTTTTCAAAGTACCAACGTGTAAACTCTTTTCAAAACCTAAAATATTAATATTGTTTCTAATAATTCTAATTAGCACATGTATGAAGATTATTCTGTAAAAGTTTCAAAGCATTCAGCAGTAATATAAAAAGCAGCACCATTTCCTCTTTCTTAATTTGTGCACATTTTCACGCATGAAAACATAGTTTAAATGTGAAACCCTTCACTATCACACATAATTATCTCTAAACCATGTCAGACTTCAATTAATTTTCCCCACACATTATTTCTGTAAGAATGATTAGAAATCTTGTTACACCTAAATACATCCATTTACTTTTGATTGGTACACATAATGGGCCCGATTCACAGAACTAAAGACAAAATCCTAAACTTACTACCATTTTGGTATTCACAGAAGGCACTTACTCATTTTGATATTCACAGAAGGCACTTACTTACTCATTTTGAGTAACTTACTCATTTTGTGTAACTTATTCATTTTGGTATTCACAGAAGGCACTTACTCATTGATGAGTAAGTGCCTTCTGTGAATACCAAAAAGAGTAACTTACTCATTTTGAGTAACTTACTCATTTTGTGTAACTTATTCATTTTGGTATTCACAGAAGGCACTTACTCATTGATGAGTAAGTGCCTTCTGTGAATACCAAAATGAGTAACTTACTTATTTTGAGTAACTTACTCATTTTGTGTAACTTACTCATTTTGGTATTCACAGAAGGCACTTACTCATCAATGAGTAAGTCCCTTCTGTGAATACCAAAATGAGTAACTTACTCATTTTGAGTAACTTACTCATTTTGTGTAACTTACTCATTTTGGTATTCACAGAAGGCACTTACTCATAAATGAGTAAGTGCCTTCTGTGAATACCAAAATGAGTAAGTGCCTTCTGTGAATACCAAAATGGTAGTAAGTTTAGGATTTTGTCTTAAGTTAGTTCTGTGAATCAGGCCCAATATTAGCAACCTAAATGAGTTAAAGGATGAACGGGTGTTATTTAATATATGTTTCAACCTATTCTACAATTTTATCTTCATACTTTTAAGATGCAGTAACAAAGTCTCTTCATGATCTATTTCTCAAATTCTTTAATGTATAGTCAGCACAATTTGTGCACAGTTGTCATTTTTCTCTAAAAAGTGTCAAGATCGGTTTTATGTGTCAGCCAGAGGACTCTGCAGTTTTATCTGCTTCATGACAGCAATGTAACCTTTCCTGAATTCCTCACAGCTGTAATTTCTGACACTCGCACCAGTATTTCTGATGTACAAGTTCTATTGTCATTTTATTCAAGCCCTAAAAGTCTGCAAACAAACAGGACTGTTGAAACCAGATTTTCATTTACTGATGACCTTTATGCATGTGGATGTTGCAACTCTGGATGTGGTACACAGAAGAGTAGTTGTTCGGATGGAGAGAAATTTTGAGAAATGATCAGGAAAATGCAATATAAATGAGATAACCACAGTCAGAGAATTCACAAATATTTTCAAAGCGACTCCCTTTTTTTCCACACTTGCAAACATCCTCTGTTTAATTTAGGTGTAGGTACTGCTGGAACAAATAACAAAGTTCTGCAATATTGCCTTGTCTAATTTTTAACTCTACACAGACTACAGTCTCCATATACTCGTATGGTTTCGAAAAATTGGAACAAGCAGAAAATATCACATTCCTGGGATAATTTCCTAAACTCATTGGAAACTTACATTTGTGCATGGATGTGTGGTAAGGTCAGAAGTTGCAAATCTCTGCACTGCATCTATGTACGTTGGTGGGTCTGTATCATCAACATTTTCTGTGCCTGCTAACAGCAGCACACATAGAAAGAGGAAAAAGCCTCCCAGGATAGTTTTTGTGCAGGAAGGTGCCCCTTCCTGCACAAAAATAACCCTGCCGACAACACAGGCACCCTTGCACCATGGTGCAAGGGTGTCTGCATTGGTGCTAGGCAGCCGAAACGGCACCAGTGCAGGGGGAAAGGACAGCAATGCACCGTATTGGATAAATATGGTGCATTTCTGCCCTTTCCAGCTGACATGCTGCGCTGCCCTGCGCCAAATCACCATAAAGAGGTCTCAAGTTTCACATAATCAGGCTGTTTCCAGTACATATACTCCATTGGTACCGCAAATATTTATCATTGGAGCTGCAGATAGCACCACTTGGAAACACGTAGGGGTGGTTTAAAAAAAACGTGTACCCAACTTTATTTTGAGTGAGTATGCAGGAGAAGAAAATGTACCTGAAAGGTTCACTTGAGGGAAAGTTGTGAAGACGTCTGCAATTTTCACTTTTATATCCTTTTGAAGAAGAAACCCACTTAACCACAAGGCAAATTAGGAAAATCCTTGCACAACTGAAGGGCTATTAAATTATGATAAAATCAAGAAGCTATGGCATGTTTCCTGAGCTCTTACAAGGCATCCTCATTACAGATGGAAAGGAAACTCCATATTGACTCTGACTAACAGTGATTGGCTAGTGGCTCAACGCCATCAATGAAGCATCCAATAGAAGCAGAGTGCAATTCAAGATAGTCAAACACTGAATCCACATCCCCAAACCGCCAGTCCCACATTCCACTAAAAACTGCAATGCCATCGACCTCTTCTTCAGCGACAAAATAAAGAACATCCAACAGTCCATTAGGGGCACCAACCCTACAGCCTGTACTTCTGGCTTACTTATTAACGGTCTCTGGTGGATCCTCTTAGACCCGCAGCCAAGTCACTTACAGACTGGAGACGAAAGAAATGTAGGGAAGAAAAAAAACAGGAAACAGATCTTTTCACTCAAGAGCTGGAAAACTTCCCTGCATCCATACACACTGTCCCAACCCTCATGAAGTGAGGAAAGAGCTAAAGACACTTCATCAATGCACAGAGCATGTTAACTCTTTCAATGTCTCTTTGCCCTTCACTGACCTCAATAAGCCCCCTATCAACACCTCAGCAAACAATTGTAGATGGTAATCTTGTCCTTGTACAGCGCTTTGCTGCCCATAGGTAGGTTTATTCTGTTCAAAAATCCACATACATACATACATGTATACATTTAGGAATAATTGCAGTTCAGAATGTAAAGCTCTGGAGGGTAACTTCTGATTTTGTACTGGGAGAACAACTTATGATTACATGTATTTACACATTTCCCCTTCGGAATGACATCAGTATGTTGCAGGTGACACTGGGTGGCATAATGTCCATCACTGGGTGGTGGTACCATGTCTGCTTTCCAAACACACACACACGCACACCCACACACACACACACACACACACGTGCGCACGCCCGTATCTACATATAAATAAAAACATATGTCAATCATTACTATAAGCAACAAAGCAACAGCACAAATTACTGTACTCTATACATAGTAAACAATGAATTGAACACAATTCAACAAATCCGTAGTACATAGTTCTGTATACTATCCACAGTACACTATATACATATTCACTTCCCCTTGTGCATAAACCAAGCTTCACTGCTCTGTGAGTCATCCCATGAATGACTCCCCATGCACCGAGAGCCACAAAGAATTCAAAAGAAAGGCATCTCTGCTGCGCCTGTGTGACTGATACTATATCAACGAAGGCGTGGATTCGAATCCAGGTTGAATGAAATGCAAAGATTACATACGATACGACTCAGGGGAACGGGAACCTACTGTAAGAAGTCTGTAACTTAGCATTTAAAATATAGACATGGGATTTATTTTACTGGCAGCCTCGCGGTGGAACGGGGTCCTGGATGATCTGAAACTGCCAAGTGAGCCCCATTTCTAATCACGAGGGAGGGAAGTGACAGCCGCTGCCGCCATTCTTTACGCTGACGTCTTCCATTGCTGAATTTGCTATCATGTGGCATCATAAGTGGGACAAACAACTATTTTGAGGTGAACTTTACGGATCAGTGTATCAAATCTTCCAGTCAAAAGAACGAAACGAAGCTTCTAAACTGACTGGGGAATTGAACATTTCTAGGAAACGAAATCCTAATGTATTAAATCATGGAGCCAAAGACACACTTGGGTCTCGTCTCGTGAGGGTATTCGCGGAGTGCGCTTCCGGGATAGAAGTGTATGGCATGCAATATCAATATACTGAAAACATCCCTTCCAAAAATGGCGTGCAAAATGAGTTCTGAACAAAGTGTTGACACCTGCATAAAACTCCTCTGCTGCTATTTGGTTGATGTATGTGTGCTGTCGTTCTTGTTGACGCCTGTATACAGTGCTTAATTTGTAAAATATTAAGTGACAAGGCTCTGACCGGGAGGCCACTGCAGCTTGCACCACCCATCGCCCTTGTCATCGCTGCTAAAACAACTACTAATCATCTCTCTCGCATGTAAATGCGACAGTTCAGATTATTCCAGGTCTCCAAAGCTAAAGGAATGGCTGGGGAGGCAGGTATGTGCAATTTTAATGTATATTGTAGTCCTAAACTACCGTTGTTCTACTCCTCTCTCAATTAGATAAGCAGCGCCACCATGTGGTAGGCTGTTCCAGGTATGGTTATGACAATTAGGTGCCGGTGCCGAGCACCGGAAACCAATTAAGTGCCGGTGCTTAGCACCGGAAAGCCCCGGCTTAAATTAATCACTGCCTGTGTAACTCCCTGGATAGGTTCCGTGCAAACTAGAGATTATTTCCGGAGATTGCGATCATAGTGCATTCTGTAAGAATACAAAAAGAAAAAAAAATAGCAACGTTAGCAACACAGAATCATAATAAATGGTAACCGAATAGTAACATTTGATCGAAATATTATCGTCTGACGTTTACTTGAAAATAATTTAATCTGGCGCTTTACAACCTGTAATTAACAGACCAAATGCTATGTTAACCACTGAATAGAATGTATAAACAAATCAGACATGCCTGTCTGAATGCGGATTTCCAAATTGTACAATTTAGAGATTAATAGCCAAGGAGAAATAAATGATGCCAGTCATTCTTTAATTGACAAATTGTAGTTGTTGATATTTGTAGCTGGTCATTACCGGATTTGCAACTAAGCTGCACTGAAAAGTGCTGATGACAGAAACTCCATGGCTTGGAGACAAATGGCTTGTGCTTCCAATTTAAACTTATTTGGGACATTGTGTGATTGGAAACATATCCCACTTTGTGAATGGATTTTAATGTCAATATTCATATTAAACATTAAATAATTATGTATATCCATTGGTTGAATTAAACAACATAATAAGCTGTAACTGGGCAGTGAAATGCCAAACAAATACTAAAAATTGGGATGTTTTGCGCATTCTGGCCACACCTCTGACTCCAACCACTGATCCAATCCTTGGGTTATTCCCGCCCTCTAATGCTCTGCCCACAGTTCCCATACTTTTTCCCCCACTTCAACCACTGAAACAATGTAATACCTGCCCAGATTTACACTCAGGGATTGCAGTGAGTGAGCGCAAAGCTCACGTGAGGACTTAACCGCTTGCCTGCGGCAGGAATTCCAGCCAGGTGCTGGACATTCCAATCGCGGGCGTGGTCGTGACGGCACCACGCCGTCATGAGCACAGCTCAAGCGTGACTCATGACGGCGTGGTGCCGTCATGAGCATCGAAGAGGTTAAGGGGGTTTTACCGTCAAGAAAAAAGGGGCAAAACAGTGCATTTAACGATACAAAGTAGAGAATCGGCCACTCCTTAAGGAATTGTCGGTAAATACGGAGGAACTCCCTGCAGAGCTAGTTACATTAACAGCAGCAATTTTCTCTAAATTTAAAAACTGGCCTGCAAAGCTAAGGAATAATTGGCAATAATATTGTTAATGTTGATTTACATTCTGCCAGATCCATTCACAGTGCTTACTGCGATGGAGTGTCATGCTACTATCACGCTTCCTGGTAATTTAAAAGAAAATGTAATGGTCCAGAGGTGAATAAATATTCAATAACTCAGACTTTTTTACTTCACAGCATTACTGGCAGGTTCTAAAGGACTTCATGTTTTGGCTACTTCAGAAATGATTTTACAGGCAGTTCTGAAGTGGAATCAATGAGCTATTCTAAATCCCTGATATGTAAAGCACAAAGGACAGGCCAGTTCTAAACCAGCCCATGAAAGGGAAGCACAATAGTCTGCTGGGTATGCACGTCTAATTAGTTTCTTCTGTTAATCCCAGGGGCAAAAAAGTTAAAAGCCCAAACTCAAACTCTTCCTTTTGTCGGTCATTCTTTGTGAAACGCCTGGCCTGAAATAACCTTCTTTTCTACTTTAATTTAGACAGATGTTTTGAGCCTTATTTAGAGCTGTATAGTAAAAGGAAATCTACTAATATGTGGACGATGTGCTAAATCCTTAGCTAGCAATTTGAATTCTGATGTACATCTGGCACACTATCTCGATATCAGAGGTGGTTCTGAAAGCGCTCCCTTCAATCAATCAGTCAGGGATTTGTGAAGTGCACTACTCACCTTGAGGGTCTCAAGGCACAGTGAGGGAGGAGGGATTTGAGCAGCTCTGTCTCATCCAAAGAGCCAGGTCTTGAAGCTCTTCCTGAATGCTTGCAGTGTGGGGGTTTGTCTGATACTGTGGGGGAGTTTGTTCCAGGTCTTGGCCGTGATGTAGGAGAAGGCTCTTCCACCCGCTCTGGCTCTGTGGATGCTTGGGATTACTGCCAGGGCAAGGTCGGCAGAGCGGAGGAGTTCTATTGGGTGCGTAGAAGGAGATTCTTTTGTTGAGGTATTGGGGTCCGGTGTTGTGGAGGGCTTTGTTGGCGTGAGTGAGCAGCTTGAAGGTCACTCTCTTTTTGACGGGGAGCCAGTGGAGGTCTCGTAGGTGCTGGGTGATGTGGTCTTGTCGTGGCATGCCGAGTACGAGGCTGGCTGTGGTGTTCTGGATGGTCTGGAGTTTGAGGAGTAGACATTTTTTGATTCCGGCTTAGAGGGCATTCCCGTAGTCCAGTCTGCTGGTTATGAGTGCGTGGGTGACGGTCCCTTCACAAATCAAAGCATGTTCTTTAATGACTCAACTCTGTATCAGAATCTAAAGATTATATTTCTTTGATTCTATGGTGGTCTTTAGTGTTTGTAGTGTAATGGATGTTATTGGTATTTAGATTGGGGCTCTCCCCTTTTTATTTGGTTATACAAGTTAGATATCTCTATTTATTTGGTCTGCTGCTTTTGCTCACTGTGTGCAAAACAGCAGACTGTGTGGACAACTAATTTGGATAACAGATTATCAATGGTACTTAATATTGGAGTCACAATTTCATAGAAACCATTATATCGAAGTTCCAAATATGAATAGTTAGTAATTTCTTTTAATGACAATAACATCAATGTTTTTAGCTAGTCATTACCTCAAAATGTTGTATTTAAATATTGTTTTTTGATGTTTTCATTTTCAGCCGAGTCCCACATAAAAACATAAAAAGAGAAAAGGGGGCAGGGGGCAGGGTAGGAAAACCCTGACCTCCAAGCCTTGGTCTTGGGATTCTTCTGGAACCCTGCCACAGCATAAAATAATTTTTGGGGAAAACAAATTTGCAGTGAAATCGCAATATTTTTTTAAAAATGGGCCAGTGCTTGCTTAAATTATAGCCCCTGGGTGGGCCAGGTCCCGGGGGCATGCTGGCCTTTTTTTTTTAACAAAGGAAGGGGGTGCATCCCCTCCTTGGGCATTATTATTCCACCTCCCTCGGGCTTAATTTTAAAAATGCGGGGGCCTCATGGACCCCCCTGGGACAACCACCTCCCCAGGGCTACTTGTTAAATGTTGCAAGGGGCTACACGGAGCCCTCCCGGGCCCCGGGGACCACCACCTCCCTGAGGCTGTTTTCAAAATAAGGCAAGGGAGCTATGCCCCTGGGCCCCAGGGACCGCCACCTCCCCGGGGCTACTTGTTAAATTTAGTGGGAGGTCTGTGAGAACCCCCATACCCTGGGGACTACCACCTCCCCGGGGCTTTCACTTTTTAAAAAGATGGAGGGGGCCACCTTTCCCGGGCCATTCTCGGCCACAGGGACCACCACCTCCCCAGGGTGGCCCATTCTGAAGAAAGGAGGGGGGCATGTGTGAGAAGTTGGCCTGGTATATGCTGTCCACTAATTATAGTGGGCACCTTGCACCAGTCCAAACAACCCCTTATTGGAGATAGGTTAAAGACAACCTTTATTGAAAGCTATCCTAGTGGTAGCTATGGAGAGCAGCCTTCAGGCTAAGTCTTGAAGGAATGTAAAGCAGCTTGTTTTACCAGTCTATAATCTCTTGAGTGACCAAATGAAAGAGGACCACACCAGGTATATATTTAAAATATATGTATTTAGTCTTAAACACACCCCTCTAGTCTCTTTATGAGGCTAGAGTTCGAAGTACATAAGTTACAAGTCGAATATCAACAGTAATAGCACAAATACACGTTTGAGCCCTAGGGGCGTACCAAACCATATACCAATAAAGTGGTATAAGAACCACGACTGAGCTAGACACAAGGCCTAGAGCCTGTAGAAGTGCTTGGCCCTCAAGGAATCACCCAAGGTAGTGACACGGGACCCAAGGGGGACGCGTGCAGTGTGAGAACACAGCCGCGAGCCGCCGTTGACTTCTATGGGGAATGTCGCGGTTGGAGTTTTAAAGAAAAAGGACACTTAGAGGAGGACTTGGAGCAAACCCCTTTAGAACTAGGTTGTTCTAGAGTCTATACCCATGGGAGCACCGGAGTACTCGAGTTACCTCACCCAGGGAAGCCGGGTGCATAGGTGTCTTTCGGGGTCGAGTTTCGTCGTCGTTTTCAATGGCGATCTGCTGCAAAGTGCTGCTGGCGACCAAGTCGAAAGTGTTCGGGTGGATCCAAGGGTGGATCGAAGATCTGAAGAACCTGAAAGCAGAGGGGACAGAGTCTGGGTCACTAGCCAGTGACTAGGAAGACGATGAGCAGATGCCAACCGATGTCGGGCGCTTCAGGTAGGTTGACAGTCGTCTTGACTCTTCAGCCACGAGGTCCAAGAGGTGTCGACGATGACCAGGAGCTGGATTCTAACTGTCCCACAATGTCTGTCGATTGCAGGCGTGTTGGCGACCGGATTGGACCCAAAAAGCCTTGGCAACGGCAAGTCTCGTAGAAACAAAGAAAGGACATTGGTGCGGACCAGCAAGGTCTGGGGGACTCACCCAGCAAGGGTAAGTCAGGGCACGTCTGGAGCAACCAGGAAAGCCCAAGCAGAAGAAGAGTTGCCTTCGGGAGGGCCCACTAGCCAACGGACTAGCGACCGCAAAGGAGCCTCAAGTGGACGCACTTGGAGCTGGCTCACAGGACACTCGTGGAGTGGAGGCCAGTGATCTTCAGTGCAGTCAGTGCTGGAGGCAGGGGCTACTTGGAGACCAAAGCACAACTTTGTGGGAGACCAAGAAGAGGATGCACTTGCAAATGTGCTCGGTGTCCAGGGGTCACGGTTCCACATTACCCACGACAGCTATGGGCCTCAGCTTTGCTGGGGACTCAGGGCAGACTTGGGGAAGTCTGGAAATCTACCTCTGGTGATGCAAAGACTTTGGCGTCCGGCGGGAGCTTTGGCGATGCAGACCGGACAATTGCTTCTTTGGTGCCTGCCAAGCAGGGGAGTCACTCCTTGACCCCAAGGGAGATTCTTCAGTCCTCTAGTCTTCAAGTAGAGCATCGAAGGTCCAGGATTCAGTGTCAGAGTTTCGTCCAGGATAATCTAAAGTCCTAAGGACTGGGGTCCCATACTTATACAAAGTTAGGGGGTTGGACATACTCTGGGGACCCACCTATGGGAGGGTCAGGGAAGAGGGCTGGTTACACCCATTTCCCTTTGTCCAGTTTCACGCCAGAGCAGGGGCAGGTAGCCCCTGCAACCGGTTTGAACTGGCATATGCACAAGGACACCAAATGTGCCCCCAGTGCAGGACTTCAAAGCACCAGAGGGTGCTCCCGCCCAGCCCCAATACACATTATCCTGTCTGGGGAGGTGGTTACACCTCCTTGGGATAGGAAACCTATTGTCCAGGCCTCCCCTGCCGGAGTTTCAGTCAGCAGCAGGAGGCCAGACCCGTGTCTGTGGCAGCGGCATCCATTTTGGGATGCCAGGGCTCTGGAAAGAAGTTACCGGGTAGCCCGGTGTGTACCTGTCTCTCCCTCTAGAAGGGTGGAATGCTACCCTCGCCACCAGAATTGGCGGGGGTAGTATTCCAAGATGTGTGACACCAAACACAACATGTTTCTGTGCAGCCATCCCAAAGTTAGCATTTACAGCGAGGATATAATGTACTTAAGGGTATATGGTCAGGCTGCACCACAAACAGCATCAGAGGATTGACTCCGAACGCTGCAGAGGGGCCCTGCTCATGCAGGGGCACCCTCTCACATAAAAACCAAGCACTCTGCCTTCAGGATTGTAAAGGCCTGCCATAGGAGTGACTTATAGGTTTATATGTGTGGGCAATTGTAGTGATATAGGTAGCCTATATCACAGTAAGGGGTGCATGCACCACCTTACCCAGGCTGCAGTAGCAGACCTGTGGTGTCATTTTGGCTGGCCTTCCAGGGGTGGCATAATACATGCTTCAGCCCCTGGCAGGCCTCTGGGGTACCTATGTCCTGGGTACATGGTATGCCATATACTAGGGACTTATAAGGGCACTCCAGATTCCAATCAAAGGTGTACCTAAGGTACATGGAAACCATTTTATAGAGGAAGCAGCTAGACTGGGGCCCTGAATAGCAGGATCCCAGTCCAAATAAGTAATAAACCAGCAAAACACCAGGAAAAAAGTGGGGGCAACCATATAGTCAGATCCCACTTTCCTACATAACCCCCCCCAAACGAAAGGAGATAAGGCTAACCTTGGCCAGTTGAGCCTTTATTGACTAAGTGGCCATATAAGGAAGCACCTGCACTAGCAAGGTTGCCCCCTGTCTTATGGTCCACTAAGCAATCCCTCACCCTAAGGGTATGAGAGGGTCTCCACCATGGGGAATTACTACCTGTGGTGTGCTTTGGTAAAGTACAAGGCTGGTGAGGTGTCTGAGTAGGGAAGTGAGGCCCTAGGAAGGTTGGTCTCACCTTCCTCAGATCACTGGTCACCATGTATGCCTGTCTTTCCATGACTGAGTTGCAATTTGCTCTAAGGTTCAACCTTTGGCTGCCTACAGCTGGGGGTTGGTTCCCTTTGGATGGACCACTGGAGGGACATGGCAGGTTTGGAACCTTTTGGTCCCAGGTTTGCCCTTGCCTAACAGAGTCCTTCTGGGGGAGGTCCCTACTAACCCTGGGCAAAGCACTACGTTACGCTCGCTTAGTTTGCGAAGTTTGCGCTACTTCGCACAACGCGAATTGCACATAGCACAGTGCAAACACGCGTAGCATAGCATAGCGTAGAGCAGCGGTCATTTTTTGCTTGCTTGCGGTCCTCAACGTCAAGTTGGCGACCGCGAGCAAGCAAAATGACATCCCGGCGAGACTTTTTCCTCGTTCGCGATCAGCAACATCAAGTTGCCGATCGCGAGCGTGGAAAATAAACCTCCCGGCGAGATTCTCAACGCGGGAGGTCAGGTTTCTCATTGCGAGTGGTCGCGTATACTCGCGACCGCTCGCGATGAGAAACTACCAGTCCGCGTTGAGAAAGCTGCTGCTCGAGTAAAAATCTACTCGAGCGGCAGTAAAAGACAGCTCGCACTGTGCAAGATGCCGTTTCAATGATTGCACAGTGCGGACAAGCATCCGGCACTGTGCAATCATTGCGAATAGTGCACTACGCAGTTCGCGTAGTGCTACGCGTAGCTCGCGTAGTGCGAACTGCACTTTGCGTAGCTTCGCGTAGCGCTACTTCGCGAACTACGCCCAGGCTTAGTCCCTACACAAAGGTATGGGGGATCCCTCAGTGTGTTGAGGAATTTTCACCTGGCTAGGGCTACTAGACTGGGTGCCCCTAATCTGCTGATGGGGGGGTTCCTCTGGACAGGGGGCCCTGGGGGGTCCACTGACCTCCCTGACCTCTGCAGCCCTGGGCTGACTGAGGCAGGGTAGAGAGGGGCAGGTTACCTGCTCCAGACTGGGTACCGCCTTGGAAGGGTCCTCTGCCATCAGGGGTGTGGCCAGGCCAGGCCTGAATACCTCTGGGGCAGTTCCTTCACTAGGGGTAGGGTCAGTTCCCTGAGGAGGCTGACCCTTACCTACTGTCTGGAGGGAAGAAGACTTTTCTTCAACCCTTGTGTTCTCTTTTGGGGGAGAGTGGGCCATTCTTCCAGGCTCCATCTCTCCAAAATTTCCCTGGGCTGGGGCTGTGGCCATCACAGCCCCATTAACCTTTACAGGGACGCCCAGCATTCTCAGATGGGTTTGGTGTTCAACTTCAGCCCAGGCTGAAATTTCCAGATCATTGCCCATCAGGCAATCTACAGGCAAGGTTGGGGACACTGCCACTCTTTTGGGCCTGTGACCCCTTCCCAGCTGAGATTGACTATGGCCTTGGGGTGATCTGTTCTGACACCATCAATGTTGGTTACCTGGTATTTAAATTCAGGTAAAAGCCGGTGAGGGGGGACTAGTTTCCCTGTCACCATGGTGACACTAGCCCCTGTGTCCCTAAATTCCACAGCTTTCTGACCATTAATTATTGGCTCCAGTCTGTACCTGCCCAATGCATTGGGACCCATGGTAAAGGTGGCAAATCCTATACCACCATCAGAGTCAGAGGAGTCTGTTGAGGGGGTCCTGTCTAAACATGGGCCCACCTCTGTTCCTCTTGCAAATGCACCTAACATTTTGGGTGCACTACTCCCAACTGGAGGATTACTACTGGTAGTACCAGGAGGGGTGGTAGTAGTTGTTGGAGGAACATTTTCTTTATTGCCAATCCTGGGACAACTGGGATCAGATTTCCAGTGCCCAGGCTTTTTACAGACATGGCAATAGGGTTTCTTTTCAGGAGAGGAAGGAGTTTGGGACCCACCCCCAGAAGTGGACTTTTGGGGCCCTGTATTGGATTTATCTTTAGATTTATCCCCACCTTTCTCTTGGGACTTGGTAGAATCTTTCTTCTGGTCACCACCCTGGTTGTTAGGCCTTACCCTGGTTCTGACCCATTTGTCTGCCTTCTTTCCCAATTCTTGGGGAGAGGTCAGATCAGAGTCCACCAGGTACTGGTGTAAAAGCTGGTTTTGACAATTATTAAGGATCTGCTCCCTCATAATCAAATTGTACAATCCTATAAAGCCATGCACTTTGCTGCCATGTATCCAACCTTCCAGAGCCTTAGCAGAACAATCAACAAAGTCCACCCAGTCTTGAGTCTGTACTTTTTGGGTATCTCTGAACTTTAACCTGTATTGTTCAGTTGTTAGGCCAAACCCATCAATCAGAGCACTCTTCAAGACTTTGTAATTGTCAGCATCCTCTTCTCTAACAGTGAGGAGCTTATCTCTACCTTTGTCTGCAAGGAGAGCCACAAGATTGCTGCCCACTGCTCCTGGGGGACCCTCTGTACTTTACAGGCCCTCTCCAGTGCAGTTATCCATTTGTGGATGTCATCCCCACTCTGGTAGGGAGGGACAACCTTGCTCAGGTTTCTATGGTCATAAGACCTTTCCCTATCTCTGGGAAAATTGCTGCCACCATGGGACTCTAGTCCCATCTTTTTTCTCTGTCTATAGAGATCTAGGGACTCCCTGTCTATAGCCAACTGCTGTTTTCTGAGCTCAAGCTGGGCTTGTTTATACTGAATCAGTCTCTTTCTCCTCTCATGAGAGTATTCCCTCCTATGAGAGGAGACAGAGGTCCCTACTGAGGTGTCAGCGTGGTTAGACTCCTGAGAAGGAGATCTAGACCTTCTGGGCACACTCACAACTCTTCCTGGGGGGACAAAGGGGAGGTCCTTCTGGGCCTCCTCCTCTTCCTCAGGAGTAGCTGCACTTTCCAGGTCAGGATCATTGTCATCCCCCTGGCCAGTTTCAGAGGTCAGGTCCTGGGCATTTTCATCCCTGGTCTCTCCCTCATCTTCTGCCCCACCCTCTCTGCCTACCCTTTCAGACCTTATGGGTCTTCTAAGATCATCCAGCAGAAGCATCTCCAGGAGACGTTCGGTGTTGGCACTTTTGCCTGTCTTCAACTTCCTAACTATGCACAACTCTCTCAATTCCAAGAATGTGAGGTGGTCATATCTGGATGGCAGGAGCTCCCTGGTTCCTGGCAGTGAAGACATTACTAGTGTGGTGTGGTGTGGTGTGTGCACTACCTACTCTAGTGTGGCCTACTAAACTCTCTTGAGTTGTAGAAAGGGTGTGCTATCCCTTAACACACAACTCTAAGTTCAGTAGAACTTACTGTATCCTAAGCTTGATTTATATGTACCTTACGTACCCTTAGTGGTTTTCAGTTGATCAATTCAATTGAGATTATCTGGTAAAACAATAGCAAGCTGGAATCCCACACGCTGCACACCAATGTGAGAAGTTGGCCCGGTATATGCTGTCCACTAATTATAGTGGGCACCTTGCACCAGTCCAAACAACCCCTTATTGGAGATAGGTTAAAGACAACCTTTATTGAAAGCTATCCTAGTGGTAGCTATGGAGAGCAGCCTTCAGGCTAAGTCTTGAAGGAATGTAAAGCAGCTTGTTTTACCAGTCTATAATCTCTTGAGTGACCAAATGAAAGAGGACCACACCAGGTATATATTTAAAATATATGTATTTAGTCTTAAACACACCCCTCTAGTCTCTTTATGAGGCTAGAGTTCAAAGTACATAAGTTACAAGTCGACTATCAACAGTAATAGCACAAATACACGTTTGAGCTCTAGGGGCGTACCAAACCATATACCAATAAAGTGGTATAAGAACCACGACTGAGCTAGACACAAGGCCTAGAGCCTGTAGAAGTGCTTGGCCCTCAAGGAACCACCCAAGGTAGTGACACAGGGGTCCCACGGGGGACGCGTGCAGTGTGAGAACACAGCCGCGAGCCGCCGTTGACTTCTATGGGGAATGTCGCGGTTGGAGTTTTAAAGAAAAAGGACACTTACAGGAGGACTTGGAGCAAACCCCTTTAGAACTAGGTTGTTCTAGAGTCTATACCCATGGGAGCACCGGAGTACTCTAGTTACCTCACCCAGGGAAGCCGGGTGCATAGGTGTCTTTCGGGGTCGGGTTTCGTCGTCGTTTTCAATGGCGATCTGCTGCAAAGTGCTGCTGGAGACCAAGTCGAAAGTGTTCGGGTGGATCCAAGGGTGGATCGAAGATCTGAAGAACCTGAAAGCAGAGGGGACAGAGTCTGGGTCACTAGCCAGTGACCAGGAAGGCGATGAGCAGATGCCCACCGATGTCGGGCGCTTCAGGTAGGTTGATGGTCGTCTTGACTCTTCAGCCACGAGGTCCAGGAGGTGTCGACGACAACCAGGAGCTGGATTCAAGCTGTCCCACAATGTCTGTCGATTGCAGGGGTGTTGGCGACCAGATTGGACCCAACAAGCCTTGGCAACGGCAAGTCTTATAGAAACAAAGAAAGGACGTTAATGCAGACCAGCAAGGTCTGGGGGACTCACCCAGTGAGGGTAAGTCAGGGCACGTCTGGAGCAACCAGGAAAGCCCAAGCAGAAGAAGAGTTGCCCTCGGGAGGGCCCACTAGCCAACGGACTAGCAACCGCAAAGGAGTCTCGAGTGGACGCACTTGGAGCTGGCTCACAGGACACTCGTGGAGTGGAGGCCAGTGATCTTCAGTACAGTCGGTGCTGGAGGCAGGGGCTATTTGGAGCCCAAAGCACAACTTTGTGGGAGACCAAGAAGAGGATGCACTTGCAAATGTGCTCGGTGTCCAGGGGTCATGGTTCCACGTTACCCACGACAGCTACGGGCCTCAGCTTTGCTGGGGACTCAGGGCAGCTTTGGACTTCAGCGTCCGGCGGGAGCTTTGGCGATGCAGACTGGACAATTGCTTCTTTGGTGCCTGCCAAGCAGGGGAGTCACTCCTTGACCACAAGGGAGATTCTTCAGTCCTCTAGTCTTCAAGTAGAGCATCGAAGGTCCAGGATTCAGTATCAGAGTTTCGTCCAGGATAATCTAAAGTCCTAAGGACTGGGGTCCCATACTTATACAAAGTTAGGGGGTTGGACATACTCTGGGGACCCACCTATGGGAGGGTCAGGGAAGAGGGGTGGTTACACCCATTTCCCTTTGTCCAGTTTCGTGCCAGAGCAGGGGTAGGTAGCCCCTGCAACCGGTTTGAACTGGCATATGCACAGGGACACCAAATGTGCCCCCAGTGCAGGACTTCAAAGCACCAGAGGGTGCTCCCGCCCAGCCCCAATACACATTATCCTGTCTGGGGAGGTGGTTACACATCCTTGGGATAGGAAACCTATTGTCCTGGCCTCCCCTGCCGGAGTTTCAGTCAGCAGCAGGAGGCCAGACCTGTGTCTGTGGCAGCGGCATCCATTTTGTGATGCCAGGGCTCTGGAAAGAAGTTACCGGGTAGGCCGGTGTGTACCTGTCTCTCCCTCTAGAAGGGTGGAATGCTACCCCCGCCACCAGAATTGGCAGGGGGTAGTATTCCAAGATGTTTGACACTAAACACGACATGTTTCTGTGCAGCCATCCCAAAGTTAGCATTTACCGCGAGGATATAATGTACTTAAGGGTATATGGTCAGGCTGCACCACAAACAGCATCAGAGGATTGACTCCGAACGCTGCAGAGGGGCCCTGCTCATGCAGGGGCACCCTCTCACACAAAAACCAAGCACTCTGCCTTCAGTATTGTAAAGGCCTGCCATAGGAGTGACTTATAGGTTTATATGTGTGGGCAATTGTAGTGATATAGGTAGCCTATATCACAGTAAGGGGTGCATGCACCACCTTACCCAGGCTGCAGTAGCAGACCTGTGGTGTCATTTTGGCTGGCCTTCCATGGGTGGCATAATACATGCTTCATCCCCTGGCAGGCCTCTGGGGTTCCTATGCCCTGGGTACATAGTAATACCATATACTAGGGACTTATAAGGGCACTCCAGATTCCAATCAAAGATGTACCTAAGGTACATGGAAAGCATTTCATAGAGGAAGCAGCTAGACTGGGGCCCTGAATAGCAGGATCCCAGTCCAAATAAGTCATAAACCAGCAAAACACCAGGAAAAAAGTGGGGGCAACCATATAGTCAGATGCCACCTTCCTACAGCATGTGCCCCTTCCTTCAGCCAAATATGGCCCTGGGGACTGCCATCCCCCAGGGCCGGCTCCTGATATGTCCCTCGGTGTGCCCCCGGACATAGCTGTTTGCTGTGACTTGGCGGGAGCTTTACCTGCTCCTACCAAGTCACAGCAAACACTGCCCTCTGTCAAGCAAGCAGGGAAACAGATAAATGGCTTTCATACACAGAGGGCTGCATGTTTAGCAGCTCCCTGTGTATGAAAGCAATGTTGGCTCCCTCAGGAGGCGGGGAGCCGGCAAGGGCCATGGGGACCTTCAGGCTCTCTGCGGTCCTCATGTAGACTGGGTGCCAGGGCTGGGCCCCAGGGGCTGGGGTCCCATGGGCCAAAATTGCCCTGGGGAGGGGGGCAGCATTTCCCCACTGCAAAAAATGCCGGGCCCTGGGTGATGGGTCCCCAGGACTGAAATTGACCCTGGGAGGGGGCCGCGCAGCCCCCCTCTTTATACTAAAACAAAGAAGTACTTACTTCTGTTACGTACAATTATCCAATTGTGTTTTCTCTGCATTTCCACTGTTAAAACTAATCCATGAGAGAGATGTTTGCATCCTTGCTTTTCTCAAGCACAACATCTCATATAGTGTCTTTGATGAGGGGGTTCTTTCTTGACATTTGCTGCTGGGACCAGAGATTGTGTTCTATACTTTTACAAACTAGAAGTATGTAAACTTGCTTATAATCCCCTCCCATTTGGCCCCACCCCATATACATTAGCGGTATGCAACGTCTTCCTGCCCTTTTCCCAAGATGATGGACAGCTTACTAAAAAAACACCCCAGCTCATTTACCAGCCATTTTGGAGACGCGTTTCTTATGCTTAGGAATACAATTTCATCTCCCCCAAACAAAGAAGCAAGGTACAGCCCATCCAAGTGTGTTTTCTCTTCAGTTCCACTTTCTAAAGTTATCTGGTGAAGATGCTGGAGGAATAATGACATTGACAAAGTTATAGACACCAACACACAATAGCCCTCGGATCTAGATAAAGAAGTTAGGCTAAAGGAATCAACACCAAAAACACCAAAACGCTCATGTTGGGTAATTAGTAAATACCCTCTTAGCAAATAAAACTTCCCTGAGCCCCTCCCTCTCAGTGAGGGGTTGTAGCCCGCACCATGACTAGGCCTCATGGTGTGAGGAGGTTCCCCAATGATGAAGCATGCCACCTATGGTGGGTGAGGGAAACCGTCCTTTAAAGGGATGCCTTTCAGTTTTGGAGTTGATTCCTTTAGCCTAACTTCTTTATCTAGACCCGAGGGCTCTTGTATGTTTGATTAATTGACTATGGGGAGTATACCCTTGCTGGTCTCTAAACCTCCTCTAGCCCTCATTTTTGTGTATTTCCAAAATTACAGACACACCAGGTCACTGGAGACATTTTTCCGGAGTCCTTTACTCAGTTGTAGAGAAGATGCTCTATATAGTTACCCAACTAATTAGCCAGTAGAAAGTACTCCAGTTGGGTAGAGGTGTTGCACAAAATTCTGGCATCCTCTGGGATAAAATTAAAAGTATGTAAACTTGCCTACAAGCCCTGCCTGTTTGTCCCCAAACCATATACTTTGGCGGTATGCAACGTCTTCCTGCCCTATGAACAGGATGATGCACAGGTAGCTAAGAGGCACCTGAGCGCATTTCCCTCCAATTTTGGAGATGGGGTCTTGATGCCTAGGAATACGATTGCATCTCCACCAAACAAAGAAGCCCCTACTTCTGCAAAGTACAGATCATCCAAGTGTGTTTTCTCAGCTGTTCAACAGTTGTAAAGATATCTGGTGAAGACGCTTGAGGAACAATCACACTGGCAAAGTTACAGACACACAAAGTCACTGGAGGCATTTCTCAGCATCCTTTACGCAGTTGTAGTGTAGGAGATGCACTACACATTTACACAACAAGATAGCACTTACTAATTAGTCAGTAGAAAGTTATCCAGTTGGGTAGAGGTATTGCACTAAAAGGTGATCTCTTCTTGAATAAATACGCAGGTCAGCATTCATTCTGGCCCAAATCTCATTTCACAGTAATTAAACCTCAAAGGTTACAAGGACGTTATAGTTAGGAAATAGAATTAAAAAAAACCTTAGGAATTCTCTGACAAAACCAAAGGTTATGGGGACGTTATAGTTAGGAAATAGGATAAAAAAACCTTAACAATTCACTGAAGAAAACAAAGGTTACAGGGACATTATAGTTAGGAAATAGAAATTAAAAAACCTTTGAAATTTTCTGAAAAAAACAAAGGTTACCGGGACGTTATAGTTAAGCTCACATTTTACTTGTACAAAACCAGAGAAATGCAGCAGTTATAGGGACCTGAGTTAACTATAACTTACACCCCTGAAAATGCACTGCTTATGAACTCATATATTACGTCACTCATGACATGGTCAGTGACATCACTGATGACATCTCAAATGATATCACTGATGACATCACTGATGACATCATCCACAGAACCACTCACGACCCCATAGAACCTCTCATATATCCACTCACACTCATACACCCACACAAACACTCACATACCCATTTACAGACCCACACTAGTACTCACAGAACCACTCACTCCTCTATAGAGCCACGCACACACCCACTGACTCACTCAGGCACTCACAGAACAACTCATATATGTCCACAATATCCACTGCTCCCTAATGGCACCCAGTCCCATGGGGGATAGTGACACGCAACTGAAGGAGCGTTCAGTTGTAATATAACAAAGCCAAAAATAAAAATTGTCGGTCTCAGAAGGCAAGGACAAATGTTGTTTTTCGTGTAACCTCCTCACATGATGTATTTTTGCCAAGACTGGCTTTGATCAATTGATCACACAGTGCATCCCACTTTCCTTAAGGAATCCCACTAGTAAACATAAAAAAACAGACACATACTGATGTATTGGGCGCCATCATGGAAAATAATAGAAATCACCACATATATGGGTTATGAATCAACAATATCTAAAAAAATCATGGGAAATACAACCAGTTGGATATCTATGGCAAGTAAATTCTCAATATATCACCAGTGGGCGCATCATAACCCATTATAAAAACAAACATATCCATTGTTAGGGAAATCCTATACTAATGCAATGCCAGCTGCTAAATTGAAATAACAGGAGGGTATCCCAAACAGATAATATCCCATCAAGAAAAAATAAAGTATACATGAAAGGGCTATACAACTGTATAATTAAAAACTATACATATAAACAGATGTGGTAACATAGATATACAGCTCAAATGGTCAGGAGACAGATAGAGTCCATAAGAATGAATAGAAGAGAAAGATAAAGATACATCTTATTTTGTTCCATATGTTAGAAGTCCCTGTATGAAGAACAAGACGAAGGAAAGGGAAGGGAGCTCCTGCTCCACTGGGTGACACTGCATCTCAGGTGAGATTCCCTGCCTTTCCTCCTGAAACAAAGAAGATAAAAGAATGTAAACACCAACTACGATCAATAAGTTTAATTCTATAATGGGTTATGATGTGCAGGCTATATGAATTAAAAAACATTTGTTCTTGCCTTCAAGAACGACAATTTTTCTTTTTCGGCATTTTATAAACATATATATATATTCACTGAAAAAACCAAAGGTTTCAGGGACGTTATAGTTAGGCTGACAAATTTTACTCATACAAAAGCAGAAACATTCAGCCGTTATAGTTAGCTTAGCTAAATATAACTCGTGCCCCGCAATGCACTGCTGATGACGTCACATATTACATCACTCATGACATGGTCAGTGACATCACTCATGACATCACTGATGACATCTCAAATTACATCACTTTTTTCGTTTTTTTCAGTGAATTTCTAAGGTATTTTAAAATGCAAATTCCTAACTGTAATGTCCCAGAAACCTCTGTTTTTTTCAGTGAATTTCTAAGGTTTTTTTAATGCTAATTACTAACTATAACGTCACTGAAACCTATGCTTTTTTTTAATGCATTTCTAAGGTTTTTTAAACCATTTTATTTATGAAAAGATGTTTGTAAGTATTTTTTCTTTTTGGTCTATGTTTTTTTAAGTATTTTTATAAAGTTTTAAAATAATTATAATCGGTTTTAAAAATATATTTAACATAGCTGATCAAAGATGTATAGTGTTATTTATTTGAATGAACATTGTTTTCTTCTTTTTAATTGTGTACAGTGTGATATTATATAACAGAATTTTGATTTAAAAAAAATTATGTAAAAAATGTTTAGCATATTTTTTAAAGTTTTTTTGCGCAATTAACTTTTGTAGGATTGCTTTTAATAGTATGAACATTGTTTTGTTCTTATCTTATGATAACTATCTTCTTTATGTATATATATATATTTTTTTAATTAAAAAAGGATCGCGTACCGACGTGGTGGGTGCGCGGATCCGTTATATGAATATCACTCTAAAAAACATATTTAGAATGAATTAATATATTTTTTTGACGTAGAGGTTTATTACTGAGTACATAAAAATAGTAATAAAGAAGTTATAAATTTGTTTTAAAATGTTTTTAACAGATGTTTGTGGATGCGAAGGTATTGCGTACCGGTCACGGATCTACGTGTTGGGTGTGCGAATCCGTTACATGAACATAACCCTAAAATACATACTTGCACTGAAATCTTATTTTTTTTAACAAAGTGGTTTATTAATCAATCCTAAAAATTAGTATTAGTGTTCTTGTGCAATATTTTTAAGATGTTTAAAACACATTTTTATGTATGCGGCACCATCTCGCACCGGAAACGTAGGGGTCGCGAATCCTGCCGCCACGTATTTCCGGGTTCGTGTATGGGACGCGTAATTTTCAAAAAGTATTAAATATGAATGTTTGAAGTTTAAATATCTGTTTTGCATAAAGATTTTTAATTGAAATACTTTGAAACACAATATCCTAATAGTACATTTTACTGGTGCGGGACGCATACGCGTAGGGTGCGCAACCCCTACGAGACTCCATGTAACATAGAAAGAAAGCTTGTCATTGGTTGAAGAGCTTTTCATTCTCTTGGAGGGTGGAACCAACACCTGTTCCAATCCTTTAATTTTGGGTGTGTCTGCCTTAAAGACTACCTGTTTTGTAGGCTCTGTCAATTTTGTATTTTTTGGGGTGTTATTCATTTTTGAAAATATAATACGGCATCAGCGTTCCCTGAAGAGCACTAGGAGGAGATGGAAGAGGTGGAGGAGCCAGGGAAGAAGAGAAGGGAAAGTATTGTGTGGGCCTGTACAATCTGCCACAAAGTTCTCTCTAGAGGATCAGAAAAGAAGTACTCATGCGGTACTTCTTCAATGAAGAAACACTTGGAAACAATACACCCTGTTTGTCTTGCACGAGAGGTGGCGTGCCGATGAAGATAAGAAACAACCAGTGATGATGGAAAACAACCATCAACATCTGCAGGGGTTGTTTTGAATACTCCATAACCTCTCATTGTTCTGGAGTTGGCGGATGCTGGCATCCACTGCAGAAAATGCTTGACGACTCTTTGTGTTGGAGAGCTCTCCATTGACGCTATCAAAACTCTCCTCAGAGCACATGTGTTAATTTTTTTTGTTTTTTGTTTTGTTGCTTGTGTTTCTTCCTTTAAATGAAACAGCAGAGTTAGACTCTTTAAATTTTATTTTCAAAAAATGAAAAACACCCCCCAAAAAATTCTGAAAATACAGAAAAAATATAAAATTGTTCCAAAAAACAAGGTTCTAATGGAACCACCTAAACTGGCTAAAAGTAGAAAAATTGTATGTAGTGAAAGTGATTGCTTGTATGAATGTGTGTATGATCGATTTTAGAGTTGTGTATAAGTAGTATCTCAGTGAGTGGATGAGTGCATGCATAATAAGTAAGTGAATGAATAAGAAAAAGAATAGTGCTTGTGTGATTTGATATGTGCATAATTAGTGGCACAATGAATGGATGACTGTATGCATAAGACCAGTGTGTATAGTTGAGTGCAAGAGTAGTGTTTGAATGATTTCATGAGTGCTGGGTCATTGTATGAGTATATGTGTTGAGTCTGGGTGATTGCATGAATGCATGGGTACTGCCAGAGTGAAAAAATGAGTGCAACAGTACTACCTGAGGGTTTCTATGAGTGCAGGTGTATTGCCTGGATGATTGGATGAGTGTTTTGGTAGTACCTGAGTGAATGGATAAGTGCAAGGGTTGTGCTTGAGGGAATGGATGAGTGTATAGGTAGTGCCTAGGTGATTGCATGAGTGCATGGGTTGTGCCTAGGTGATTGGATGAGTACAGGGGTAGTGCCAGTGTGATTGTATGAGTGCGTGGGAAGTACCTGAGTGAAAGTATGAGTGCAAGGCTAATGCCTGGGTCATTGAAAGAGTACATAGGTAGTGTCTGAGTGAATGGTTGAGTTTAAGAGTAATGCCTGAGTGATTACATGAATACAGGGAAGTGCCTGGGTGAATGTATAAGTGGAGAGGTACTGTCTGGGTGATTGGATGGGTGCATAAGTACTGCCTGAGTGAGTTTATGAGTCCACGGGTAATGTCTGGATGATTGGATGAGTGCATGGGTAGTGCCTGTGAGAATGGTTGAGTGCAAGAGTAGTGCCTGAGTTATTATATGAGTACATGGGTAGTATGTCAGTGATCTGATGAGTGGTCAAAAAAACAATCCCCTTGGGAACAAATATACCGCCACACCAACTTAATTCTTATATTCATCACAACACTTAATATCAATCATCCAGAGTAAACCCAAAACAGAGGTGCAAAATTATATGAACTCTAAAATCAAGTCAGAAAAAACAAATTTAATTACTCTCTTTAATTTATTAAAAATATCTATGTACATATACTAACAAATCACAATGTTAAAAACCATTTCATAAAAACATTTTCATATTCAATTATGACATACAATAAAAACAACTAATCACAAATCCAAAAACGAATTTGAGAAACCAAATTAAAAAAACATATACCTACAGCGAGTGGGAAAACAGCAAGAAAAAATATTTTCAAATCAAGAAGAGATCACAATAATCAGACAATAAATTGAGTATAAATGCACACAATTAGAACAACAAATTCTTTTTCGATAATCGCCATAGAGTGTTGCACTTTGTCATTAATCCGTGATGAATTCAACTATAAAGCATTGACGCGTTTCGGTGGGTCCAACGAAATATTACCCCCACCTTCTTCAGGAAAGCCAATATCTTCCCACCTTGCTTGACATTTTCTAATCAAAATACAAAAATATAAAACATATGTAACAACCATTAAGGGTTGATTAAAAAGTTCACAATTTACATCCTCTATGGTTTACTCCCAAACACTTAAACATGCTAACTTTTAAACATACTTCCAAATTTACTTCCGATTCTCACCTGAACTATCATGAACATACATCATATTTCATTCACTCGATGACTCAACTATATCGGGCACACACATCTCAGAATCAAATTACTGCCCCATTTAAATAATTTTATGAATACCAACTCAATTGTTCTCAAACATAAAAAACCAAACATATTAACAGTTACCATCAACCTAATGATTACCATCAAACTAGTCACCCATCCCAACCATACTACATTTACTTATTCACTCATGCAGTAAAAGGCAAACATACCTTGAATATAAAAATGTATACTGCCTGACTTAAAATAGTTCAGGAATACAGATAGTGTTCCTCTTCGCACACAACTATAGAAAATACACAAAGGATAATACAACATCAGGTAATCAGGTAAACATCCATCATTTTATGGACACTAAGTCACAATATACCACACTTCTTAAGGCATTTTAACTTCATATGAGGCTAAAAAACCTTCGCATCCATGTTTTGAGCAACTCAAGCTCCTTGTAGATGGTTCACTTCCTTATATCAGTAATTCTAGATAGAAAGAGTCCCAATCTGCATGAGAACAATATGCAGAGAAATATTACTAATAAAACACCTTGCGAATAACTATCAGCTAAGGTAGTAGAAAGTTGGGGGCTCCCAAAGTAATTACCTGTATAATAATAATAAGAAGGAAGTCCAGGTTAATGTCGTGTCTTGAACACATCAAAAGGAGGGAAGACTTCTTCTCTCTCCAAGTTGTGTATTTGGTAACCCGTACCTATACATACAAAAAATAAATTTGTAATAAAATTGCCATAACTATAACATAGTCTCCAAAAAACACCAAATTGGAGCCCATATTCAGTATATAAGTTTACGAACAAATTATAATACCCAGGTAATATTTTACACCTGGTTCAGTACTATTATTTCCTAAATCAATCTATGGGGACCAACCATCTCCCGTGTCCATAATACTCCGGAAAATAGGGTCAAATATGTGCACCCAATTGTATAACCCAAAATCAAAACCTCAACGGGTAAGCATCAAAGGTTACAAACCGCATACCCTTAGTTGGTAGCTTGAAAACTCAACTCTGACCTACAGCGGGGCATAATACATGTCACCAGATAAACCGCCCTCTCCCGCTTACCTGTCCAGCGGATTCCACAAAAACAAAAGCGGGGTTCCAACACAGAGTAATAAGCCTCCGTAAGCGTAACTCTTCACATCCCGAGTGCGCTTCTATTTAAACCCAAAATTCCCGTGCGTGGAATTGACAATCTAAAAAGCGTCAAGCAACAGCTGGGATCAAAATGTCACATGACTTTGAGTCAACTCCGGCAACGCCATCTTGGAACAGTAATAATAAATGATGGCGCTAATAGATCATAGATAGAGCCTCACCAGACCCCTACTTATATGGCCACATACAAAGAAGAAATTAGTGACAACTTCCTAGTAAGAGATTTATATCCCATTCTTATAATGAAAAAAGAAACAATTTATCTGTACGAAATATTGGCGATCCTAGAATCACCTAGTCCAAAGCAGAAAATAGAAACGCCATATTAAAGTGTCAAAAACATAGTAGACTAATAGAAACTATTCCTACACATGCTCACCCTGCTTTCTACCTGCATTTATACTACGGTCTTTTTCAAAAATTCTTTTGAACCTGCAAAAGCCCATCTAGTAAAACACATTAATGTTAACTAAAAACTAATAGTTCCAGGGCTACCCTTAATCGTTCCGCATATATTATCAGCAAGAAAAACCGACTAAAATGGTCCCACCAGTCGTTCCCATTCTTCTTTAGAATTCAGGCCTTTGCACATGGTATTTAAAAAAGAAATATACCACTGCTCTCGAGATTTTCTTTTTATTTCTACATTGCCACCTCGCCTCCCGATGGTTACCTTTTCCAATATAAACCATCCAAAATCATTCTCTTTGTGTCCCATTTCTATAAAATGAGGGACCAGAGGGGCATTCTCTTTCCTTGTTTTGATAACTGACCTGTGTTCCTGAATCCTAACTCGTAGTTCTCTACTAGTTTCGCCCACATAGCCTAGGCCACATGGGCAAAGTAGTAGATAAACTACACTCTTGCTTTTACAATTATTAAGGGTTTTTGACTTCAAATGTCGTCCATTGAGCTCCATTTCTTGTGACTGAATACACAACGCACATACGTTACATGTGCCACATTTTACATTACCAACTGCCATGCTATTCCCAAGTGTTCTTTGGGTCTCTTTACGGTTTTCACGGTAGGTGTGTACCAACTCGTTTCTGAGGTTTCTATTGCGTTTGAACGCAAACAAAGGTCTCTCTAATTTACATTCTTCTTCATGATTCAGAATGTGCCAGTTCTTATTGACAATATTTTTAATTTTATTACTCATATTTGAGTACTTACTCACACACACCAACTTGTTCTGGTTTCTGTTGCTATTGCCTTGTTCATTTTTCTCAAACATGGCTTCCCTATTATAGAACCTAGCTCTTTTAAAGGAGTGGGCGATAAGTTTTTTCGGGTACCCTCTATCTCTAAACCTCCTTTTCAGAACTTCAGAATGTTTGTAAAAATCCACCAAATTGGAACAATTTCTCCGCAACCGGAGAAATTGGCTAAAGGGGATATTATCCTTTTGAGACTTCGGGTGGTAGCTTGAGTAATGTAACAGAGTATTTTTGTCCATCAGCTTTGTAAAAAGCTCCACTTCTAGGACACCATTCACATCCTTAATTGTGATGTCCAAAAAATCAACCCTAGTTTTACTAATATGGGATGTGAATTTAAGATTACAATCCCCCAAGTTAAGCCATATCAAAAACTCATTTAAAAGATCTCGATCACCTTCCCATATAAAGAAAATATCGTCTATGTAGCGGTACCAGCCCGCTACATTTTCAAAGAAGGGAGCAAGATCATTAAAAATATGTTTCTTTTCAAACTCTCCCACATAAAGACAGGCCAAACTTGGGGCACAGGTAGCCCCCATGCTGATCCCCTTCTTCTGTTTGAAAAGTTGATCCCCAAAAAGAAAGATGTTATTTTTCAGAATCATTCTCACACACTCAACAATAAAAATGTTATTAACCCCATCTAAATCTACCTCCATCAATAATTTATGCACCATCTCTATGGTGTCGTTTTGGGGAATGTTCGTGTAGAGAGACTCAATGTCGAGGGTAACCAGACACTGAGTCTCTCCACAGAACGATTTTCCCTCCAATAAAGCAATCATGTGAGAAGAGTCCCTAACATATGACTTCAAACCACTCACCAGTGGGCGCAAAAACAATCCACATATTTACTGAGTGGCTCCAAAAGTGAATCAATACCACTGACAATAGGCCTCATAGGTGGATTGTCAGGACTCTTATGCACCTTAGGCAAGCCATAGAGAGCAGGAATTTTGGGTTCCAAATTGTTCAAAAATTTAAATTCCTCCTCGCATATCCAATTTTTATCTTTTGCTTCAACCAACAATCTTGAACATTCATTAGACAGCGTGGTAAGAGAGCATCTACGTGCAGGTTCGTAATGCTCAACCACATTCAACATTGTGGTCATCCTCTCATTATAGTCAGAAGTATTGAAAACCACTACTCCTCCACCCTTATCTGCTGATTTTATTGTCAACCTCTCATTATTTTTTAGAGAGTTAATTGCTTCTCTTTCCTCTTTATTGATATTGTAGGGAAAAAACGATAACTATCATTAAAAATTCTTTGCACATCGCTTTCTACTGCCTTCTCAAACACCTCTAGATTTTTTCCTACCATACCAAGAGATGGAGTAAAGGAAGATTATGGTTTCAAGCCAGAATGGTTAACCTGATCCCTAGGTGGTCGATTTTCAAAAACCTTTTAATCGAACCTTGCGAAAAAGCACGCAAATCCTTCTCTAGTTCGAATTTGTTAATTTGAGTGGAGGGAACAAAGCTAAAACCCTTTCCTAATACCCTGACTTCTGCTTCACTCAACTCTATATCCGATAAATTAATTACCGGGGCAACATCTAACGCCAATAACTCTGTTTTCGTGTCCGGATATATTCCTGAGGTGGAAGGGGGGACCTCGATTCTGTTGGCCCCTCCCTGGGTTCCTGTTGTATCCCTGACCTCTCCGGGGGCGTGTATCTAAAAAAGCAACATACTCTTTTGGATTAGTTCTATTGTTAGACTCCTCTCTACTTTCACATTCTTCTTCACTACTGGAGCCTGAAGTATCAGAGAATGTAATCTGTTTTCTTCCTCCTCTATTGTACATAGGTCTATTAGCTGATCTATCCCAACCTGATTCCTGTCTTTGTAGGTAGTAGTTCTCCTTTAAAAACGGGTATGTCACTTCTTGGTTGAATCTTTCCATATCTTTCTTTAATTTGTTCATTTTTTTATTTATAAGGTAATCCCTATACCCTTCAACATCCCTATTGATGTCCTCCAATCTTTTCTTAGCTTCATCAATAACTGAACTACCTCTTAGTTCTATTTCCAGTTTTTCAATAGCCTCTTTTTCAATTATTATAAATTCCTGGGCTGTCTCAATGATTAAAAGAATCCAATCCCTACTACACCTATTGGAGATCATAGTCCAAGTTTCTAAAAACTTTCGATTTTCTACAAAAAGTCCCGGTTCATTCCGCACCTGGAGCCCAATTGGAATAGTTCCTGATTTTACATATTCTATGAGAAAATCTGCATGGGCTTCTGTGCGAATAAGTTTCTTTTTAAGGTTAACCAGCTTTCCCCAGCTTTCTCCCTTACCATTTATGACTACTATCTTATTGCTATTCTTAGCATTGATAATCTGATTATATTGATCTTCACTAAAACTAAATGTCTTAAATTGTTCCATAGGCTCAACCGAGCTCAAACCAACTCCAACTGGAGACTCTCCAGTCCACCGGACTGTGCCAAATTTGTTTAAAAAAAGAGAGAGGGACCCTATATCACCACAGGGGTAGGGTGCCTATAGACCAATAGTCAAAAAACAATCCCCTTGGGAACAAATATACCGCCACACCAACTTAATTCTTATATTCACCACAACACTTAATATCAATCATCCAGAGTAAACCCAAAACAGAGGTGCAAAATTATATGAACTCTAAAATCAAGTCAGAAAAAACAAATTTAATTACTCTCTTTAATTTATTAAAAATATGTATGTACATATACTAACAAATCACAATGTTAAAAACCATTTCATAAAAACATTTTCATATTCAATTATGACATACAATAAAAACAACTAATCACAAATCCGAAACGAATTTGAGAAACCAAATTAAAAAAACATATAACTACAGCGAGTGGGAAAACAGCAAGAAAAAATATTTTCAAATCAAGAAGAGATCACAATAATCAGACAATAAATTGAGTATAAATGCACACAATTAGAACAACAAATTCTTTTTCGATAATCGCCATAGAGTGTTGCACTTTGTCATTAATCCGTGATGAATTCAACTATAAAGCATCGACGCGTTTCGGTGGGTCCAACGAAATATTACCCCCACCTTCTTCAGGAAAGCCAATATCTTCCCACCTTGCTTGAAATGTTCTAATCTAAAATACAAAAATATAAAACATATGTAACAACCATTAAGGGTTGATTAAAAAGTTCACAATTTACATCCTCTATGGTTTACTCCCAAACACTCAAACATGCTAACTTTTAAACATACTTCCAAATTTACTTCCGATTCTCACCTGAACTATCATGAACATACATCATATTTCATTCACTCGATGACTCAACTATATCGGGAACACACATCTCAGAATCAAATTACTGCCCCATTTAAATAATTTTATGAATACCAACTCAATTGTTCTCAAACATAAAAAACCAAACATACTTACAGTTACCATCAACCTAATGATTACCATCAAACTAGTCACCCATCCCAACCATACTACATTTACTTATTCACTCATGCAGTAAAAGGCAAACATACCTTGAATATAAAAATGTATACTGCCTGACTTAAAATAGTTCAGGAATACAGATAGTGTTCCTCTTCGCACACAACTATAGAAAATACACAAAGGATAAGACAACATCAGGTAATCAGGTAAACATCCATCATTTTATGGACACTAAGTCACAATATACCACACTTCTTAAGGCATTTATCTTCATATGAGGCTAAAAAACCTTCGCATCCATGTTTTGAGCAACCAAGCTCCTTGTAGATGGTTCACTTCCTTATATCAGTAATTCTAGATAGAAAGAGTCCCAATCTGCATGAGAACAATATGCAGAGAAATATTACTAATAAAACACCTTGCGAATAACTATCAGCTAAGGTAGTAGAAAGTTGGGGGCTCCCAAAGTAATTACCTGTATAATAATAATAAGAAGGAAGTCCAGGTTAATGTCGTGTCTTGAACACATCAAAAGGAGGGAAGACTTCTTCTCTCTCCAAGTTGTGTATTTGGTAACCCGTACCTATACATACAAAAAATAAATTTGTAATAAAATTGCCGTAACTATAACATAGGGGCCGATTCCGATCTCGGTCGGAGGCGCACCCAATACCATTCGGTCGGGAAAAAAGCCATGCGAAAGCCAGTTTCCCGACCGATCCGTACAGCACACCGAACGAGCAAGTACGATGCGCACAACAGCAAAAATTCCGGCCGAGCCGTACTCACCCAAACCAGGTCCTGTTCTCCGACCGAGGCGAATCCGGAAACGCCGAATCGAGTCGCACGGAAGGGAAAATGCAGCCCTGTCCGGCCGGACAAGTACGATGCGCGCTTCCCGTACGCGCCGAACCCGTCGCTACGCACGGCACGTCAAAGCATCCGGGAGAGGCGCACATAAGCTCCGAATCGCGCCACAACACGATCCACGGCTACGAGACGAACACGGCACCGACGAGGACGCACGCGAAGCGACGAGGACGAAGCGAAGCGACGAGGACGACGCGAAGCAACGCAGAAGGACGAACGACACGAACCAACCATGAATCCCTTCGTCCCGATCATACCAATATTCTACATCTACTACCGGAACAGGCACGGACGCGTACGGCGCAGAAGGTAAGTCAGACACCAACCACAAAACACATACAACACGTACACGACACATCACACACATACACGGGGAATCTGAATATACTTACACCAGCAACAGCAGCACCATAGGGGCGGGATGCCCATCACCAATGCCACATATGCACACAGGGGCCTGAATGCGCGCCACCACCCCAACCCAGGGGGGCTGGATGCCTACCACTACTACCACCCTTAGCCAGGGGGGCAGGATGCCTACCACTACTACCACCCTTAGCCAGGGGGCAGGATGCCTACCACTACTACCACCCTCACCCAGGGGGCAGGATGCCTACCACTACTACCACCCTTAGCCAGGGGGCAGGATGCCTACCACTACTACCACCCTTAGCCAGGGGGGCAGGATGCCCACCACTACTACCACCCTCACCCACGGGGGCAGGATGCCTACCACTACTACCACCCTCACCCAGGGGGGCAGGATGCCTACCACTACTACCACCCTTAGCCAGGGGGCTGGATGCCCACCACTACTACCACCCTCACCCACGGGGGGCAGGATGCCTACCACTACTACCACCCTTAGCCAGGGGGCAGGATGCCTACCACTACTACCACCCTTAGCCAGGGGGGCAGGATGCCCACCACTACTACCACCCTTAGCCAGGGGGCAGGATGCCCACCACTACTACCACCCTCACCCACGGGGGCAGGATGCCTACCACTACTACCACCCTCACCCAGGGGGGCAGGATGCCTACCACTACTACCACCCTTAGCCTGGGGGCTGGATGCCCACCACTACTACCACCCTCACCCACGGGGGGCAGGATGCCTACCACTACTACCACCCTTAGCCAGGGGGCAGGATGCCCACCACTACTACCACCCTCACCCACGGGGGGCAGGATGCCTACCACTACTACCACCCTTAGCCAGGGGGCAGGATGCCCACCACTACTACCACCCTTAGCCAGGGGGCAGGATGCCCACCACTACTACCACCCTCACCCACGGGGGGCAGGATGCCTACCACTACTACCACCCTCACCCAGGGGGGCAGGATGCCTACCACTACTACCACCCTTAGCCAGGGGGCAGGATGCCCACCACTACTACCACCCTCACCCACGGGGGCAGGATGCCTACCACTACTACCACCCTCACCCAGGGGGGCAGGATGCCTACCACTACTACCACCCTTAGCCAGGGGGCTGGATGCCCACCACTACTACCACCCACACCCAGGGGGGCTGGATGCCTACCACTACTACCACCCCCACTCATAGGATGGACAATACATGACACAACAAGCACACCACAACCTAGGGAATGCAAGATTAAGACATCCCCCACCACCATGACAAGCGTGTGTAGGCTGTGTCAAATGCCTACAACACCGAACATGACTTTCAACATACAATGTGACCCCTAGCACATGTGCCACACATATATGTGTGTGGCACCCACAATGCAAGCAGCCCATGACCATTGTGGCAATGGGGCCTAAACCCCCATCATCACAGTGACCAAAAGGTAAGTGTGGGGTCCATAGCTGAAGCACATTTTGACCATTGTGGCAATGGGGTCTAAACCCCCATCATCACAGTGACCAAAAGGCAAGTGTGGGGTCCATAGCTGAAGCACATTTTGACCATTGTGGCAATGGGGTCTAAACCCCCATCATCACAGTGACCAAAAGGCAAGTGTGGGGTCCATAGCTGAAGCACATTTTGACCATTGTGGCAATGGGGTCTACACCCTCATCATCACAGTGACCAAAAGGTAATTGTTGACAAAGAAAGAGCTGCAACTGCCAAACTGCATGGATCATTCCTGGTCACAGAACCAAAAACTCATCTGTGGCAAAGTAGTGTATGTGTCCCATTGCAACATAAATTGGGGGAGCCAAATACTGCAGTGCAAATGAAACATTCCTTTGGCCATGTGCAGACAAACAACACCCATGGGGGCTGAGACCGTCAACAGTCATCAATGACACAATGACAGAAGTGACCATCAGAATGCAGAACCACATATTTGCACCAATGGGCACACAAATGCAGATACCCTGTGGAGACAGCAGATGTGAGGTGAACAGATACCATACCATGGCAGCAATGGGACACACAAACCATGATCACTGTGCTGACCGATGACCTAGGAGTCCCAGGGACAGCAGGGGAAACACACCAAACAACATACAGCCAATGGCACACCCAAGATATGCCAATGCAGTGGTGCAGATGCACAAACACAAACAGGCAGACCAACACTGTCATCATACACAGCAGGTGAGGGGTGGGGGTGCCAGTGTCCCCAGGCAACCACACAACACATGAGGAGAGCTGAATACCAATCATACAGATGTGCATACACTGCCACACTAAGGTAACTCATGGATCCAAATCCCCTATGTGGGCAAGCAGGCATTGTCAGGTGAGAGGGAGCACAAAACACACATGTCACACAGGCACGTAGGAACAACAACTGACACAGCAAGTCACAGACACACCACAGCACCACTCCCAGGGCCCCCACAATGTGGTGACCCTGGGCTGAATAAAAATACCACTGTGATGACAAAGCTAAATGTCGTTCACACTGTGAACCACAGTCAGGTGTCCTGAGCAACAAACTACCATCACACCTACACAAGCACAAATCAATCAGCATGGCCAGTAAGCCAAGGCCAACATGGAGGCAGGGGCCTAGCCGGGCAACAACTCTCATCTGCACACACTCAACACCACACCCCTCGACCTCCAACAATGTGCAGCAGTGAAGTACACATGCACTGGTGACATTGCACATGCACCCATGACTATTCCAGGGTGGTGGGTGGGAACCAAGGTGTAGAAACACATCACACATGGACACTCAACAAGACTCCTGAATGTCTGACACACTGCACACTACGCTGTACATGGACATGACGGCAATACCACACCGACCAATGGGATCCCAGCCACAGTCACACACCAATGAAGAAGCCAAGGTCACCCACAAAGAACACACATAGACAACAACCAACATTGCAGCCCGGACCCTGAGGAGTGCCATCAGTCACACACACAACGTGTCACAATCACTGAAAGATAACACAAACTGGAAATCACATGACAGGGGCAAACAACAAGTGCCAAGGGGAAACCTGACTGTGACCCATCTGCGTCTGCACACAAACTCAGCCCTGACAGCATACACACCTATGGGTGACACCCTGATGACCAGTAATGTGCCATGCACCCACATCACAGAGAACACAGGGAGAAGACTTTGGGGGAACATAGCTCAAGTCAGCAAGCATCACAAACAGGTACAACACTAGGGATCACAGCATGCGCAGATGAATGAAAGTGAACACACAGACATGCACATACAACACACACCTTGGGCGCAGGCAATGTCACACGTGTACACACTGCCATGAGGGGACTCCACTCCTGTGTGAGGAAAGCTGTGCCATATGTTGCCTCAGTAGGGCCCCATCATGTCAGCTGAGCACTTGGTCACACAATCAACAATTAGCACCAAATGAGGGCTCCCATCACATCAGCCTGGTCATGGATGTGCCAACGGAATCATCAGCACAGATCCAACACACTTGTATAGCAATGTTGCACTGACTACACGGATGAGTCCCTCCCCATTGATGCCCAAACCTGCATGTCCACTGGAGATGGCAACACGGTCAGGGAAGTAGACAAATGCAACGATGGCAGGCACAACAGATGTGCAGGGGTGGAAGCCACAGATATGAAATTGCCAATGTAAGTAGGAAACCCATTGCCAAATACTGAACACATGACACCCTCAGATGCTGCTATTGATGACATGGATACACCACATGATAGGACACATTCCCCTGGACCACATGGGTTCCTGCACAGTAACACTTCATAATCATGATACCAGATATCACCATCACTGCAGCAAGGGCATGGTTAGCTGCACCAACAACATGTACATCTGAAACATGAGCACTAGAGAAAAGAAAGTTGCTTTATTCAGCATATGTGTTGTTTGATAACGACGTCCAGAAGAAATTAGAGCAAAGGCCAATGGCCAGTCCATTGTCAAAGTTCAAACAGGGTGACACTGGCAGATGTCACCCTACGCATGCCTGCACAAAACCAGGGACAATCCACTAGGAGGGGCAACCGGGGGGCAGGCCAGGCACCGCAGGGACAGGATCAGGGCTCACCAGGGGGAGTCAGGGAAGGGGTGGTGGGTGCTGGAGAGCCACTGACAACTGCAGTGGAGGTGTCTGACATGGTGTGTGCCGGCACAACTGGGGGGCATGACTCAGATGTCGTGGGTGCCGGCACAACTGCAGTGGACCCTGCAGATGGGGTGGACAGGTCCGCCACTGCAGTGCCCAAGTCAGACAGGGCGGTAGTGGACTCCACTGCAGTGCCTACCTCCAGGGGAGGAGAATGGGGAACAGGCAAGGTGGGTTGGACAGAGGGGGAGGACACCCTCACCACATCAGTGGCACAGACAAGCGCAGCGGGGGTGTGGTGCTGGGAGAGCAAGTGGCAGGGGGAGAAGGCCGGATCCTCTTGGGGATGGTATATCTGTGGGTGGGGGAACCTGGGGCAGGGTGTGGTGGGGGCACCTGTGCAGTGGGGGCCTGAGGGATGGAGGACGGAGACCTTGTGCCTGAGCTGCAGGGCAGTGGCGGGGTCTTGCTCTTACCACTCCGGGGGACTTGCGGGTGGGGGCACTCAGTCCGTCTGCGCCTGGGGGAGGGTGTCCGGGGGCGAGGGGCACTCTGCTCCGTGTGGTGGGCTTCCTCTTCCCCCGGGATGCTGGAGCAGCTTCATCGGTGGGGAAGAGGCCGAGGTCACAGAGGAAGAGCTGCTGTGACTTTGGGGTTGCATGTGAGGCAAGGGAGGGTGCTTTGGAGGGAGAGGGAACTGAGGACTGCGCAGTGCATGTGGATGCGTGTGTGTGTTCCAGGGCCCCATCCCCTGTGAGTTTGGCTTCAGTCCCCTGAATGTGCGTGCGTGTGCGTTTTGTCATTGGCGTGTGTGTCAGTGTGCTGGATGTGTGTGTGCTGGTGTGTGCCTGTGCCGGTGTGTGTGTGCTTGGGACGGGTAAGGTGCTGGGGAGTGTGGATGGAGCAGAGGCAGGAGGGGTGAGGGACCGTTTGAGGAGGGACACTGCTGCCGTCAGGGAGGAGTCCATGGACCTATTGCCCCTCTGTAGGTCAGACATGCCCGATGAGATGCCCTCCATGAACGACACCAGCTGAGTCAACAGCGCGGTGTGCGCATGGAGGACACTCAGCATGGCTGTCTGCCCTACATGGAGCTGGCGAAGGAGGTACACAGACTCCTCACTCAGGGCAGCAGGGGACACAGGGGCAGGGGGTGCGGTGCCTGGCCCAAAGGAAACACGCTCCCGGACATGGGAGCCTCCACGGACCTGGGGAATGGGAGCCGATGGGAGGGCGGTGGTGGTGCTGGTGGTGGCGGGGACAGCAACACTAGCTGGGGTGTGGTGGCTGCTGACACCCGCCTCCACAAGGGAGTCATCCTCCGAGTTGCTCTGGTCCTCAGCTGAGGTGGATGCTGCTGAGGACTCCTCGGTGTGGCTCCCCTCGCCCTCCGTGCCACTGGGTCCCTCCGACCACTCCTCGGCTGCTGACCCAGTCTGGCTCTCCGGCTCCTCCTGGTCCGTGGAGCTGTCCCCTTCCGTGGCCGTGGATGTATCTGCAAACAATGGGGATACAGACAGACATCAGTCACCTGCACATAACGCACACACCACTGTGAGCACAGCACATCACAGAGCAAGCCCTGGCATCATCAGTTGTACATTGCTAAAAGTGCCCTAACTGAACAGGAGAAGTCAATTGTCAGTCTGATGCCAAGCATGGCACTCACATCCCACATGGCCTTGCACCCATCTGTCTGGTGTCTGTTGGATTGCAACACCCCAGTGTTGACACATGCACCAAGTACACAGTAGTTGGACAGTGCAGAGGACACGGTGTGGACACATCACAGCTCTTGCCACTGAGTCAGTACAGGTTTCCGGATGAAAGGGATGCCCAGAGTCAAATAGGATATGCATGTGATGCATACCAGCGACAGACACCATGATGCACCCATGTCCTGATAGCCAGCGCCACTATGGTGTGCATGTAGCACATGTCACTCCCCTGCAGGCTCACCAATCAGTAGACACATGCCATGGCGGAGGCATGACTGCAAAGTCATACATCACTGTCTCAGTGATGTATGGCTTTGCAGCCAGACAACAACACTCTGCACTGTGTCACAATAGTAGGTCATGGGGAATGCAAGTCCTGGAGCTGCACAAGTGCACATGTACATCCCCCCCACAACACATCCTCTTAACCCTCATCTGTCCAGGTCATACCTATTGGACATATGGGAGACCTGTGACACTACCCTCTGAACCTGAGCCCCTCACACTCTGCTGTGCATGGGGAACAGCTGCCTGAACTTCACATTTACATGCCCCAGTCTGCATGGGCAGCTGATCAGACACCTATGTGTCACACAAGTATCGTCTCCTATGGTCACATCTCCAGTGGCATGCTGAGCCCCTACCAAGAAACTCCACAGCAGTCCTGGCGACTAATCTACAGCACACTGACACAGAGGCAGACACCTGAGGGGTCAAATCACTGTGCACAATGTGTCCGCTGATACACGGGAGTGGGAGTACAGAGTGTATTGTATGGCCTGGAGTAGGCATGACTGTCCAGCCCCACATGAATGAGGGATGAGCCCTGGACTGTAGGCAGCTGGCTAAGTATGTGTGACACACGTCATATACATACTCCTGGGGCCCAAACATTGTTCCCACCCGCAGCATGGGTGTGTGCCAGATACCCCAGCCACATGTGGTGGATCAGCTCAGCAATTGGACCACAGATCAAAGTAACACGCTGAATACATGTCAGAATACAGGCATTGTGTAAGCAATGGACCCACCCATGATGCCCACCACAGAGTCAGGGAAACAGATGCTGTCTCCCACCTTGAGTCAAGCAAACTGCAAGGACACAGTCCTAAGTGACAGAATTCCCTGCATGTAAGGGCCACACCTGGGTATCAGATGAGGAGTGGGCAGTGCACAATAGAGGGACATGGCTCCTGGACAACATGACTGCTGTACTGTGGCAGTTTAACCAGGCCCGAGGAGGGCACATAGCATGTTAGACAGAGTACACAGTGCAGTCTTTGACTCACCCCTCCTTGCTGCTCTCTGGCCTTCAGCTGCCCATCCAGGTCTGGAAAGACCACCGCCAGGATCCTGAGCATGTGGGGGTCAGGGTCCGTGTTCCGCCCCTCCTGCGAGGAGGCGACAGCTTCAGCTGGACCCGTGCAATCCTCCGGGTCCAGCCCCGAAGGTCCTGCCACCTCTTTTGGCAGTTGCGGATCCGGCGCTTGTAGACCCCTACGGACCGGACAGCCCGGACGATGTCCTTCCATATCTCATGCTTCCGATGGGCAGAAGCCTGTCAGGATGACAAAGTGATAAGGCCATTACTACACATGCAACATATCCGTGCATGACACAGTTGCATATACATGTCGCAATCACAGGGGCACATGGTGTACACAGGCAGTGCACGGCTGCCCATGGACAGTTTTCCAGAAGTCACTACATGGTATCATTGCATGGGGAGTAAAACCCTGTTCAGAAGCACTGTCACTGCACCATACCTGTCCAGTGCAAGTCACCACACACTATGGGGGTGACAACTACTCAGTGAGCCTGCTAGCCAGTGGCGTGCTGACTCTCAGCCTTGCTAGTCAGACAAAATGCACATTCAGAAAGGCAGTGCACAGAACACTCACCTGCTCCCCTGGTGTCCCATACAGCTTGCTGTACTGTGGAAGTAGGCTGTCCAGCAGGGCCTGGTTCTCCTCAAGGCTGAAGGCTGGGGCTCTCTCCACAGTACGTGCCATTGCAGGGTCCAGAGGGGCAGAGACAGCAGCAGTGCAGTGGCAGATGTCGTCCTGGAGCATGTAGTGCAGGCAAGTGGGCTCTCAGGGGAACAGGCAGCA